>JAKELP010000037.1:10171013-10771013 GCA_029929735.1 Mimosa pudica | reverse complement strand
ACAATAGGAACGGTAGGTTTTGACTTTATGAAGCATTGAGTCAATCTATGGTATCACCATGTGGGGTATGGCAGTAGGGTACATCTTGAGTATCCTGAAATATATTTCCCCATACGTTTTTAATCTTTTACATTTGGTGGTAAGAGTTGATGCATGAGGGTATGGGTATATTTCTAAATTTGAGGCGTTGGATTTGATATGTTTTATTTTGACAGTGCTGTTACTTATTGATTCTTTACAATTCTAAGCTGCGTGAGTCATTTGATTTCTTGGTGTTTTCCCAGTTATCTGCTCCAAGTTAGAGCAAGCTGTTGATTCTAAGAATATAAATAAGGTAAGAATGAGCACTGAGACTTCAATCAACTTTTATGTGTGTATATTCTTTTAAACTTCCTTTCTTTGATTCATTATCTTTATGGTCTAAACTCACCACCTTGGTTATTTGTGTAGCCTGAACTATGTTGTCTTCTCATTCTCTTCCATTTCCAAGTGGGTGAATTAACAGATTTGCACATGTGTAGTTGACATTTTGCTTCCTTTAAATTGGAGGGTAAAGCTTATCTGGAGGGTAATGCCCTGTGGAATTTTGAAAATTAATGTCATATAACTGAATTTGCAGTAATTATAGAGTTTCTCATTAGTATCATTCATTTTTTACTGGGCTTGCACAAAGTAATTACCTTGTATCGTTTCTCCTTGATGCTTTCTGCTTAGCACTACAGGGTTAGCACTAAGGGTTTCACTTTTTTGAATATTATAGATACTCAAGGCTGTTATTTACATCTTGCTGTTGTAGCACTTATGTTTGATTTTTTATTTTTAACCAAACACTTGTATTTGATTTGTCTGTTTCAATTTTTGTACTTTTTTGTTTTGAGAAGTTTATTGGGTAGGATACAAGAATGTGTAAGCATTTATCTATTTTTTTCTTTTCTGATTTCTCTTCTAATTTAATGGGATTTGAGTATTTTCCTTTTTCTGTATATATTCAAGGTAACACAATGAAGGGCTCTTGATTCGCACATAATTCCATAGGGTTGATGTCAGTTTTAATTTTACAAATATCAAAATTCTTGCATTGCAATAATGTTGAGCTTCATTTTTATGTAGAGATATTTATATTTGTTATCCTCATTTCACCCTAATTTTTAGGATTCTTCTAAAATTGTTTGTTATCCTCACTTTCAGGTTTCCTTCTCTTTGGAAAATCAGTGTTTGGCAATTCATGAGTTGTCAAGGATTGTCCTGTCTTATTGTTTCTTCTTGATGTGGTCTTTAATAAAGAATCTAATTCAGAAACATGTTGCATTTAAGGGAAGGCAATGGAGAAAGTACTCAACTACTATAGTTAGGGAATTAGGAAGCAAATTTTCATTGAAGTATATAATTGTAATTTTAAGCTTCCTTAGAGAATTGCAGATTTTAGGAAAACTTTATCCTTTAATAATGGGCAAAGGTGCAAAAATATGACTAAACTTTACCCTAAGTTGCATTTCTATGACTAAAGTTTCGCAAGGAGCAAAAATACCACCAAACTTGGGATCGAGGTGCAAAACTATGATTTTCGTCAAATATGATGGTGTTGACCGTTAGTCTTCGACATGTAGGATGCTGAGTGTGCAATAATGACCATGTGGCATGCTGAATAGATTTATGTGGGGCCCACATATAGTAAAAACAATTTCCTCCCTCCCTCTTCATCCCTTCCAAACACACCATTACCCCCCATCAGATCAGAAATTGATTTCAATAACAGAAGGAACCTCATCGTGGGCCCCACATAAATCTATTCAGCATGCCACATGGTCATTATTGCACACTCAACATCCTACATGTCGAAGACTAACGGTCAACACCGTCATATTTGACGGAAATCATAGTTTTGCACCTCAATCCCAAGTTTGGTGGTGTTTTTGCTCCTTGCGAAACTGTAGTCATAGAAATGCAATTTAGGGTAAAGTTTAGTCATATTTTTGCACCTTTACCCTTTAATAATTCCTTCAATTTTCAGTTGTATGAATATTAAAATGTTGATAGATTACTCTAAAGATTTATCCCTTACTACTTTATATCATTTAAGCTATGTTAGTAGATTATTAATAATTGTCAATAGACCACGCGAAGCGTGGGAAACATGAATATTATGTTTCACTAATGTTGTACAAAATTTGTCACTTCTTAATTTTGTTTTAAATTAGTTTGGCTTTTTTAGATCATTGTTATTTTCATATGCTACTACTTTCATGATATACATGTGTTTGGATGTAAGAAAGTAAAGTAAAGAATTAGAAATGGAAAGGGTAAGAGATGGAAAGTAGAGGTAATGATGAGAAAGTAAATATAATTTCATACAGGCTTATCTCCCCGTGCAACGCACGGGAGTCTCTGCTCGTTTGGTCCAAAAGTAAAAAGAGGCAAAGGGAGGAAGATAAACACCCATCATTCACAAAGTTATCTCTAAAGAAGTCAAGCTCAATTGTCTCAGTGAACACCACAACACAGGCGTCTCGATGGTGGTAGAGTAAACTCTCAAGCCCGCGTTGATGCCGAACACTATACATCCAAGGTGGTGAATTCCACACCATAAACACCCTCATATCACATTTCCCCATCCTCAAAAATGCTTCCATAAATTCTGAAAATGTTAAATTTGGAGGCAACCCAGGATAGTATCCCCACCTCTCACCATCTGCATATATATGATCAAGAACCTCAGGCCTCCTATGACTCTCAGATGTAACATTCTCAGAGCCACTTGACTTATCCAGTTTTCCAACATGATCTTCACTGTTGCCCTCTCTTGTCTCACTGACTTGTTCCTCACTTCCCATTTGATTAATATCTTCTCCATTTATATTCCAATGTTCTGCCTTTTTAAGCTCACTTCTTAACAATTCATTACTACTGAAAGAAACTACATTATCTGATACATATCTCTCAGTCTTACTTGTTGACTCTCTATTACTCATAGCCTTACATTTGCAAGAACTAACATTATAATTCACAAGCTCACCATAATTTTCTTCCAAGTCTGAATCTTTACTCACCTTGGATCTGTCAAAAGACTTGCCACCAAGAAAAGGGTATCTTTCAAACTCATGCATCCACAAACTCAAAGAATTTCTATCACCCTTTGTGAAACCAGAAACCCCAAACTCATGAGGATCTTGCAGCATGAGATTCCTCATGGGATCCAAAGCAGCCCAATTAGACTTAAACATCCTATTACTCTTCAAAATCCCACCTTTCTTCTCAAACCAATCCCCCCATCCTTCTCTCAATGGAGACACCCTCCTCCCCAATTTCAACATCAACAAATCCTCAATCCCCTCCACTTCTTCCACCTTCCTCCTCACATTCTCATCCACAGGACTATCATCAGAAGCAAACGCTGACTCACTCTTAGATCCAGCAATAAAGTTAGCACCTTTATCATCATTATCACCATCCCATTTCTCAATCAAGCTTTTCTTAAAACCCCTTTTTCTTATGCACCCACTTAAGTGATCAAAGTAGTAATACCCGGTAAGAGAATCCTTGTGAGGGGTGAGATCCAGAGGATCATTTTGGAGATCTTGATGAATGTTGGGAAAAGGGGTGTGGAGAGAGAGGAGGGAGTAAAGGAGGGAGGCAGAGAAAAGGAAGAGGAGAATGTAAGAGATGGAGATGCAGAGGGAGGAATGGTGGAAAGGGAAGAAAGTGAGCATTGTGGGAATGAGATTGATTACAGGGAAGGTGGTGATGGGAGCATGGTGAAAGATTGAGTGAATGAATTTCACTGTAAAGTCTTCAAGAAGAAGAAGGAGGAGGAAGGAGAGTCAGCATGAGCAGCCGTTAAAGTTGTTGTGCCACCTCATTTTGTTGTGGCCCACACAAACTACCCTCCTTGTCATTGCATGATATAAATATATAAGAGCACTTTGACTTTTTTGGAGAATCCTAAGAAAGCAAAATAGAGTAATTAAAAATTGATTTTCCCAAATTTTTTCACTAAACTATTTTATTTGACTTATGAACTTACATATAATCTAATAATATTTAAAATATGTTATGATTAAATTGCTCATTTTGCTTTCTTAGGATTCTCCAAAAAAGTCAAAGTGCTCTTATATTTAGGAACGGAGGGAGTATATATTTTTTTTAAAATCAAGCAAAATGATGTAGTATTAATTAAAAAAGGATTACATAGTTCTAATAACATCATGAAAATGAAAATGAAAAACATTAAAACTGGCCAGCATAAAGTAAGTGAATGGGAAGAAAACTAAATGGATGGAGTAAAAATGAAACATCCCGAGCAATGATATGGTTGAGTGAAGGAGCCCAACAATTGAAATCAATGTTGCCCTTATGGATGTTCCAGATAGTGAGACGCTCCTTAGGTAAGCCAGACTGATGTATCCAATGCAGAACATGATGAAAGCATCCAAGGGCAAATAAATCACCAGAAATGGAAGTGTGCTTCCATGTGAAAGTCTGAATGTGAGATGCTTCAAAACATACTAAAATGCGACAATAGGAGTATCGTTGTAGCTTCCATTTCTTTACCGTCATTGCATGATATATAATGTAATAAGTACATATTTCTTTTAAGATAGGAGCGTCTGTGCAAGCCTCCCTACATGTTACTTGTTCAATTAAACTCATCCCACTTTCTGTCATCAATATGCATGTACATTACCATTCATGCACAATATTCGTTGATACAATGCATTGCGCGAGTCCTGTCCTAGTTATTATAATAAACAAAACAAAATCACAATCATATGAATGTATAACAGATGAGAAATTATTGGGTAATGGTGTTTTACTGGATTGACTAGTTATTAGGAAGTTGAAAAAAAAATGTCATTGTCAATGAATAGACAATGTGGTGAATCAGGTTCATTTAAAAGTTTTTTTGTGGTGAGATCAATTTTATTGGTCATTTTAGCTTAAATGATAATTACACATAGTTGACTGTTAGTAGAGTGGTGGATTAACTAAAAATAATTCGGATAGAAAACTTATAGTAAAGCTATGCACAACAGTTGTATAAAATTCCGTATAAAAATTAAATTTGTTTAATTAAGAAATTAATAGTAACTCTTCCAGAATTTACGTACAAGCATATATATCAAGGAGAGTTGATAGATAAAATTTGATTTGTTATAAGTGTAAAAAAATTGTATTACCCTCCAAGGCACCCTATTAAAGTCAAAAGCTACATTTATTATCTCTATTATTTGATTGCACATAAGAATAAAATAGCCTAAAAACATTTTTAATAGTCAAAAAACAATAGTGCCTTCTTGCCAAATTTTCAGACACTTGTTCACCACCAATGAAGTAATTTCTTCTGGAGTTCTGGTTTTGTTAACAAAATGCGTTATTGCCAAATCGTTGGGCACAAAGCAATATCATATCCTTTTTTTCTTAAGACAGCAAACTCTCATTCTTATGTTGTGGATTTCAAATTTCACACTACTATGCTCAAAAGATTACCTTAGAAATAAAACTAACCAAGAAAATTACCATACTTTTTGCTGATAAAAAAAGTAACTACAGTACTGTTCAAGAAGCAAAAATAAAACTAAATGAACTAAAAGCACTAACACCAAAGGAAACATGAGTTTCTAATTTTGTACTACATTCTTCACAGGAGAAGACTGGACGCAAAATTACAGTTTGATTCGATTCTGTTCATCGAGCAGAGTTAGCTCACTGAATCTAAGTTCAAAAATAGAACCATGCAGCTAAGGCAAAAGTCCAACATTTCTTCCCTGCAATATTCTAGACAAGAAAATATTCACATGAAATGCAAATCCCATTTTCAAGTGACTTTGACAGCGACCATTTACATCAACCCAAAAAACCCAACCTAGACTAATTGACCGTATTCCCCCCTTTCCATAAGAAGATCGTGTTTACAGACTAGGCCTCCACTAGGCACTGATAATTCTTGACATAAAAGAGAGGTTCCAGAACAAAGACATTATTCTTGTGTGCAAAGTTTCCACCCCCAACCAACCTGCTTGTCCACATCGATGTTACTTCCCCCCATAATTTCAACGTGATTACATAAGTCCAGCATTCAACCAACAATAGTAGCCTGTCCGAATTAACAGAAAGGTCTATCAACTTTCTTAAGCTTGGAAAGATGTGCCTTCTTGTCAAGAATATCTTTGTTAAGTACTGAACTTTCTGCTACTCCCCTGGCTTCTTTGGATACACGATTCATGCTTGAGCCCTTCTCGATATTACAGCTGCATTTTTCACAAGTCAAATTTGAAGCATCTTCAATGCCAGAGTTCATTTTAGATTCAGGTACATCTTGAGCTTCAATAGGAAGGAGCTGCTTGCCATCTATTACAGTTCCTTCTCCAATGTTAATATAATTTGAAGCATCCTCATTGCTAGAGTTCTTTTCAGATTCAAGTGCATCTTGAGCTTCAATTGGAAGAAGCTGCTTCCCATCTGGTAAAGTTCCTTCTCCAATGTTAGTACAATTTGAAGCATCTCCATTACCAGAGTTCTTTTCAGAAGTAGGTACATCCTGAACTTCATTAGGAAGGAGCTGCTGTCCATCTTGTGAAGTTCCTTCTCGATAGTTAATATACTTCAGTGCTTCTCCTTTAATAGAGTTCTTTTCAGATTCAGGTACGTCTTGAACTTCAGTAGGAAGGAGTTGCTCGCCATCTTGTAAAGTTCCTTCTCCAATATCAATATAATCAGGAAAGCCTCCATTGCCAGAGTTCTTTTCAGATTCAGGTGCACCTTGAGCTTCAGTAGGAAGGAGATGCTTGCCATGCTGTAAAGTTCCTTCAACTATGGGAATGAAATTTGAAGCATCTTCATTAGCAGAGTTCTTTTCAGATTCAGTTACATCCTGAACTTCAGTAGGAAGGAGCTGCTTGCCATGCTGTAGAGTTCCTTCACCAATGTGAATGTAATTTGAAGCATCCTCATTACCAGAGTTCTTTTCAGATTCTTGAACTTCAGTAGGCAGGAGCTGCTTGCCATGCTGCAATGTTCCTTCATCAATGTGAATGTAATTTGAAGCATCTTCATTACCAGAGTTCTTTTCAGATTCAGTTACATCTTGAACTTCGGTAGGAAGGAGCTGATTGCTGTGCTGTAAAGTTCCTTCCTCGATGTGAATGTAATTTGAACCATCTTTATTACCAGAGTTCTTTTCAGATTCAGTTTCATCTTGAACTTCAGTAGGAAGGAGCTGCTTGCCATCTGGTAGACTTCCTTCACCTATGTGAATGTATTCTGAAGCATCTTCATTACCGGAGTTCTTTTCACATTTGGTTACATCTTGAACTTCAGTAGGAAGGAGCTGCTCGCCATGCTGTAAAGTTCCTTGATCAATGTTAATGTAATTTGAAGTATCTTCATTACCGGCATTCTTTTTAGTTTCAGGTTCATCTTGAACTTCAATAGGAAGGAGTTGCTTGAAATCCTGCAAAGTTCTTTGTACGATATTAATATAACTTGAAGCGTCTCCATTACCAGAGTTCTTTATAGTTTCAGGAACATCTTGAACTTCTGTAGGAAGGAGCTGTTTGCCATCCTGTAAAGTTCCTTTCTTGACGTTAATATAATTTGAAGCATTGTCATTGAGGAAGTTCTTTTGTGGTTTAGATACATCTTGAACTTCAGTATGGAGGAGCTGCTTGCCTTCTTGTAAAGTTCCGTCACCAATGCTAACACATCCACAAGAACCTATGACATTTTCTCGGTTGTGTTCTTGACAAATAGAATACCTTAACACAGTGTCTGAAAATGTTTGTTTTATGCCATCCTTCACACACACAACTTCCTTATCATGACAACTCCTGGCTTCACACAAACCTGAAGAGGAAGCATTTTGAATGGGCATGTGCTCTGGACATTCCAATCTGTCATTTAATGCTATCCTGGATATAGACAGCCTTTTCTTTGGGTTTCCTCCTTCTGAATTCACACCCATAGCAAGATAACATGTGTCTTTAAAATGTTTTTGAAAAGTAAACTCTTTACCATCGTTTTTGGGGTTTTCCCCAGCTTGAATCGCAGCTTTGCAGCTTTTGCTATCATCCTTGGGCTCCAAATTACCAAGTGACGATGACACTTGTAAATTTTGAGAAGAACCATTATTGCTGTCCTTGTCATCAGGAGTTGTGCTCTTGCTAAAATTTGGACGAATCAACTTTCTTTTCTTTTGTTGCACAATAGGCAAATCATTACTCCTTTCACTCTGTCTTACACTCTCATCAGAGCCTCTAATCTGAGTTTCATTATTTCTTTGTACCTGACTGCGTCGCTTGAAATCCACAAAACGTATACCTTCATCAATTGGATTAGTTTCACGCCCCCCTGCAGCAATCATGATATCCACACTTGTCTGATCCAAGCTCTTCCCAGGAGAAGCTTTTGTTGACATTGAGCTTCTGATTTTTGTTGGCCTTGTATCCACACTTGTATCATTCAAGTCTCTGATTTCTCTATCCCTCGAACTTTCAGCTTTGCCAAGCTTAACCCATGGGTTAATCTTTCTTTTCGTCCCCCTTTGGTTGCAATTTTGTCGAGCCATGTCCATTACTTCATCAACAGAATTTAAAGAACATGAATCATATCCCCCTTGGCTGTGATTGCTTTCATATTTGTTTTTGTTAGAACGTTGCACAAATGATAACCGCGAAAATACACTATATTTGTTCTCATAACCAGAATAAGGACTTCCAGAATTCTGATAGCATTCTAAATCAAGATCACCTTCGTGAAATAACAGATCACCATATTGACTTTGACAAAGGCCGTCATTTTCCCAAAGTTTAGCAGAATAAGTTTCACTATTCTGCAATGTCATTCCATCATGACCCAGGTTTTCCCGCAATGATGTGGAACAATAATCATCGCTTGAATGTGTCTTGTAATTGTCATACAATGAAGAATGTGGCTCAGAGCCCCAGTCACTGTTGCTAATACTCATATGAGGGAGGAAAGCTGATGATGGCTCGAATGGAGAGCTGCCAAGACCTTCATATCCGGCTGGTTTGGTTGCAAGCCATTCAGAATTCTGATCAGGATACAAGGAAATGCTAGTCACGTTACCTTCAAAGGGAACAGAATATTTGGATTGGTTTGTACCATTCAGCTCTGCATGAACGTGAGATGGCGGATCATCCAGAGAATGCACAATATTTCTTGTATAATTGTTTGATGGAGAATCACTTTCCCCCATTAGATGAGAACTACTACTGTTACTCCTAAACCTAACAGGTGATGGCTGCCTTAAATAACCAGGGATATCAGGATCGTAGAGAAGGGAGCTCTTGGAACTTAAATTCCCTTGTACTTCGCGAAAATTGCTTGAGATCTGTGTCCGGATCAGGTGAGGCATAGCAGAAGTTTCCACAAACTGATTTTTAACCAGGTAATCAGAATCTAACATGGGTTTACTGGAAAAAGAAAATGGATCAACATTGAAATCATGTAAACTAGGACTACCATCCAAAAATCTCTGACCAGGTTTTACATTGTGTTCGCTCA
The DNA here is from genome assembly GCA_029929735.1 of Mimosa pudica. NCBI lineage: Eukaryota > Viridiplantae > Streptophyta > Magnoliopsida > Fabales > Fabaceae > Mimosa > Mimosa pudica. Next base: position 10,761,494 of record JAKELP010000037.1, on the reverse strand, counting down.
ATAGCCTCTCACTGACTTGTAACCTATCGTCATGAACTGTGTCTGCACCAGGAAAATTTCCATGTAGACCACCTGAGACAGCTGACCTATGCTGCATTCTTCTAGAATGTTCTTCATCACCAACTTCTCTAGTGTATTGGTAAGAATCTCTTTGGTAATTATGCATTGTCAAAGGTATAGTGCTAGCGACTGCATCGAGCTCATTTTTAACTATTTCTGCATGCATGCGACCACCAACAGATCTTCCAACTTCATCCATAGGATAACGCTCAGATTTCAATTGTCTCTCAGGAAGCTTTCTGTTGCTGAATAACTCTAAAAGTTCATAAACCTACAAAACCATTTTCTTTAATAATAATGGCACATGTTAAAAACAATTGTTGAAAAATTGTCTAATTATGTAAAAGACCAGACCTGTTGTTCCGAGAGCCCAAAGTTGAACTTTCTTTTTGTAAAGTAATTTTCTCTGATTACAGGACCAAATTCACTTTCTTTGAGTGGCTTGCAGTCCCAAAGTGGAGTGAATTCAACCTGTATTAAAGATCCAAAAATAAATAGAGATGAAAAAATTGGCCAAGCACATTTGCCTCAAATTCATATGAATCATTTCCTTTGGTTAAAATTTAATAAACAACACACAAAGATGATCACCTGGGCAGGAAATTGCATCCCGAAGGCACTAGGCACAATATTCATGGCACCATCACAACATGGCCTGAATACACCATATAGCTCTCTCTTATCGTGTTCAAACAGAAATAAAACCATTCCTGTTTTAACCTGCTCTACAAATCGAATTTTATAATCTGGGAGGCCGACCAATCTTCTTTGTAAACATTCTGGCATTGTTGCCCTACTTGTGATAAAAATTGCACCATACTCTGGCTCCATTCCAGCAGCATCACTAGGCCTACCATAAGACTTCATGGATACGACCTATCTCCTCAGTAATATACTGTCACATTCAAAAACACATAATAGTCTCCATGATTTGCAGTTTATTTCCTTAGTTTTTTTACAAAAAATAAAAATATTACTTAAAAACCCGCATAAAAACCACAATAAATTAAAAATGAATGTAAGATAACAGTAAAAGCCTAGCCATAGTCAAATTCAACTAGATATGAACTTCAAACGTGTTGATACACTCTCATTTCACTGAATTTCAGTCAAAAGAGTAAAATCGCAGAGAATTTCAGATTCTCAAATGCAATTACACCAAACAATAAATTTTCCTCAGCAGCAATACATGAAATGGCAGATAATTTTACATAAACACCATAATACATACAACTACTACATTGTAAAATCAATATCATCAAAACACACTAAATTAACACTTGCTTAAACAGCAGAAAAGGCAACTAAATTATTTAAAACTACCAAAATATCACACAGATTATCAAAAAAATGTTCCAAAACATCGATAAGAACACATTCTTCAGGAACTTTCAGAGAAAATAACCGAAAAACAAACAGAAGCATAAAACGAAACGATCATTCAATGAACGAAAAAGCAAAAGAAAAAAACCGCTGTGTTTTTTTTTTTGCCAGAAAAACCGCAAGTTACTTGAACAAAAAACATGCAATGCAAAAATAGAAAAACAAAAAAGAGAGAGAGATACTAAACCGATGGTGAAGAAAATTTGAGGCGAGTCCGAAAATGCGAATGGAAGAAAAAGAGCTCTTGAAGTTGAAGGTAGAGAGAGAGAGAGAGAGAGAGAGAGAGAGAGAGATTATAGAGAGAGAAAGTGAGAAAGTGATTTTCTCATTTTTTCTGTGAATGCGACGTGGTGGTACCACTTCGCTATTTGTATTTTGTATTCGTTTTTTGCTCAAAAAAAAAATTTACTCCATTTTTTATTTTCCGAAAAATTATTGTACAAAACTCGAAATTATTGATTTAGCAAACTAGCCCATAACTAGCTTTTTCCACATTTTTAGTTCCAACCATCTAAAAGTGGGGCCAGTGGTATCTCCATTTCCCTCCATTTTAATCTAATTGTATTTAATTAATCATCCATGATTTTGATCTAACAATTTTTCGAAAAAATAAGACATGATATTAAATAATGAATGCATATTTTCATCTAAAATAGGAGGTTTTGGTAAATATGACTCTACTTACAAGGTCGGTTGGTAATTCTAAACATATTTTGTCAATTGTGCCTGTTGCATCTCTGACGATAGTCTATTAAATATCGTCAGAGATGGTAACATTTAAAATTGACAAAATTACCTGAAAACATGATATTAAATATTTCAATTAAAGCATATGAAAGAGGATATGTTGAAATAAAAAAAAAAGATCTGAAAACATATGATACTAAATATTTCATATGAAAACATATGAAAGAGGATCGTGGGATACCATAGAACAGCAAGGGACTTTATTAATGAGAGCTCACGGCCCAATAACCCAATCATCAGTCTACAATTACAAGGCAATTATAGGAAAACACCCATTATCATGGTTCTGATGTTCAAACAAAAGACAAAACAGACAACATGAAAAGGCTAGCACATCAAATCCTGCATCTTTTAGGTCCAAGAAACCAAATTTATTTCGAGAATGCCACCAGTCTAGATCAACTTGTGAATGGTCTTCATGTCAGCGACCTCCTTAAGATCCCCTCGCTCCACATGGTCCCACCACTTGAATAGGAAATTGTCCACAACTAGTCTGAACCAAGGAGACAGTTTCAATCCTTCCTCACCAGCATCAGCTTTCTTTAATAGCTCCTTCAACTGCTCCCGATTTACATATTTAACATCTGCCACTTCATCCGGATTAGGATGAACACCAACATCCCGAACTATGAATAGCAGATAATCGACTACAATGAGGGGAAGAAATTGTTAACAAAACCATCTGAAGAAAGATTACTTGCACTAAAAGTAGAGACCAAGTTGCCTCACGTTCATGCTCCCCCCATTTGCCATCAGAAGGTGCCTTGTAAAGCATGCGACCCAATGGGATGAACTGATCAACTGGCACATCCTTGGCAGCAATTCCAAGTTCGTCCAAAAGTTTCCTCTGAGCTGCATTTATTACTCCTGGCGCATAAAAAGGCAGAGCCGTTTAAGAAAAGCATTGCATGAATCAAATTTAAGCCAGTCTTCTCTTTTTATAAAAAGTTACTGTTATATCAACATATACCAAGTGTGTTTTCTTCAATAAGCTCTGATTCACGGTATAGAGGGTGGCTGCAGCAGGTGTTTGTCCACACAAGAGGAAATGTCACCTTGGTTGCAGATCGTTGCTTCATTAAGAACATGACAGAATCTTAGTCAACGCAGCAAACAAAAAGTGAACAGGGATGTACCTTACGGAAAATTTTCAGTACATGATGGAGCAGAAGAAAATAAAAATAGATCCCATGTCCTACACACACATGTATTACAAAAACCATCTGAAAAAATATTATTTAAATTTCACCATGTAGTTCGAAGCCTCAAACTTTGATTTACATGTTGCGATAGCAATATATCCATGGAAAATAAAATTTGGTTCAGAATAGCAGTGAATACTTATTAGAAAGAGGAAGGCATACCTGGAGAAGTAACTCGTATTTTGAGTTGAATAGAAATACACTGAAAGCTCTATGCAGCAAATTTTGAGATTCAATCTTCTCCATCAAGTGGCCTAGAAAATGGAAGTTAAAATAAATGAATTGACAAAGGGTGAAGTAAGCAGAAGAATAGAATATGAGTGAGGTTGCAAGTTATTGTGGTAATGTTTGAGCGTCACATGGAGGGTTTATGGAAGACGCTAGATCTAAAATAAAACCAGTTTGGAGGTAGCATATAAAGCCTCGGTTATTAGGAGTTTGGTTGTACTAAAAAATATGAATCTATGTTGACATATATGTTTTATGAGATTGTTTGGGAGTAAGTTTTGTTATGGCATGTAAATTGAATGGTGTAGGAAGTGAACATTGAGATACGGAAGCAGAGGACAGCCTGGTTATTTGGCATATGAGACAGCTTAATCCCACAATAGTGGAGAGAGAGAGAGAGAGGAATGAGTAGGTTTCGGAAATAAAGGTGAGGATTAGAATAGAAGGATTTGAGAATAGAAGATTAGGCTTACAATTGTATTTGGAATCATGACCGAGGACGCGATCGTTCTGATCCACCAAAATGCATCTGCAGAAAGTTTAAGAAAAAGTGAGGTGAGGTGGATTAATTGCAATCCAAGAAGGAAGGAAGGAAGATAGATAAATGATAAATGAAATGGAAAGAGACTGACTCATCTTCGAACATGAGGCGGCGCTGGACAGCGTCCATGGCGGCGTCGGCCATGGCTGGGCGGGGGAGGGAGGAGGAGGGGCGGCGGAGGACGAGAAGAGAGCGAGAGGTGTGGGGGAGGGGAGAGAGAGGGAGGGAGAGATGCAATTGCAGTGGGTGTGGGTGTTGGAGCACGTGGGGTTCTTAAAGAGGTCGCACCACCGCACCACCTCTGCTTCAGCAATATCGCCTTACACGCACACATTTCCTCTCCTCATATCCCGCGCGACATGCGGAGTATATTATACATAACTACATAACTCTAATACCATTTTTATTTTGATAAAAAATATACCATAAAATATAATAATATCAGTCAAAATTCAATAAATTTCACTAAATTGTTTTTTATAGAAATCAATTTTGTATGATAAAAAAAATAGAAAATCAATTTCTTAGTGGGTAGTTATTTTTGGGCAAAATGTTAGTGGGTGTGTGGGTAGTTTCATAAGTTACTTTTAGTTGGTGTCAAAAGTAGGAATAGTAGGAGAAATAGTAGGTTATCCAAATAGTTTATAATTAAAAATAAATAAGGAAAATAATGAGAAGTAAGATAGAAAAATAATTTAAAAGGTCATGAAAAAAGTATTAATTTTGATAATTTTTAAGAAAAAAAAAAGGAGAGAATTTATAGGAGATATTTAAGGAGAGATTATAAATTAGGGAGAAATCTTAACAAGGCATTAAAGAATCAAATGTCAGTTTTTTTATCTTAGAATATATGGAGAGGAAATGTGCTTATATGCATATTTTTTTTGTAAAAGAATTTATAGGAGATAATTAAGGTGATTATAATTTAGAGAGAAATCAGAAAAGATTTAATAAAGAATTATATGTCAGTTTGTTTTTGTTAAAAATAGATGGAGAGAGAATGTGGTTATGTTCTGATAAAAAAAAGAATGTGGTTATATGCAATTTTTTTTGGGAAAATCTTACATCAAGTTCCTTTCTCCAGGTTCTCAAGTTCTTTTAATATAGGAGTGACACGTGTCCTTTTATAACAAGCATACATTCAATCTAACGGCCAATAATTGAAGAAATGGAGAACCTGGATGGAGGAACTTGACCTAAGTAAGGTCCATTTTTTTTCTAAAAATAGATGGACTGAGTGGGCGGTTACCTTCTGATAAAAAAAAGAGTGGGTGGTTACCTGAATGTAAATAGATGGAGAGAGAAAGTGCTTACGTGGCTTCTTAGAATTCTTACTTTTAACCCTCTCTTTATAAAAGGATGGATAAAAGCAGGGATCTCAAGCCACCACCTCATCACATGCTATCTCCTTTCTCTCTCTCCTCTTTTCCTAAAAGGACCTTACTTAGGTCAAGTTATTTCATCCAGGTTCTCCATTTCTCCAATTACTGACCTTTAGATTGAATAGATGGTTGTTATAAAAGGACACGTGTCACTCCTATATTAAAAGAACTTGAGAACCTGGAGAAACTAACTTGATGTAAGTTTTTCCCTTCCTAAAAAAACAGTCGTCACAAATCTTACGCAACTGCTAATGCTTTTTTCCTTTCTATTTTAGTGTCCTCCTTTTTTCCTTCAAACTAGTATAAAACCCGCGCTATGCGCCGGATAAATGAATTTCATATATGAATGATAAAATATGGCCTCAATAATTGACAATTATTGTACAATCAATAAATATGTCTAATACAAAATTTACAAATTATAAAATAATTTTTTTTTACAAATTATAAAATAATTTTTTCTTACACCACATTAAAAGTTTTGTTTTTTGTTTTTCCATAAACAATTTTTCTGCCAAGTTAGCCCAAAAGATCCCCACAATGTGGACTAAGAAGTTATTATTTGCGAACGAAAAAACATGAACAAATTAAACTGGGATTTGTTTCATGTTTCAAACATCAAATATAATTATGGATGGGGTAAAAAAGATCTGAACGCCCTTAGTGGTGTATGGCTGTGTGTGTGAAGTGTAGTGTGTACATCTTGGAAGGTCCAGGTAAACCATGCTCATGGATGGGGTAAAAAAAGATGTAAAAAGGTGTAAAAGTTCAGGTGATTAACTTCCGCATTGGACTCGATCACTCTACCTAAAAACACATGTGCCACATCATGCTCACTAAATTTGATTTGTTGCATAATATTGAAGAGTTAAAAGTTTTGCAAGAAGAAAATTCAACTTTCAAGTGTAATAGGGACTTTCACCGATTTTCCTTTAATTTTTCCATTTTGCTTGTGACACAAAGTTCTACTTGACCATCCTAATGTGACATTACTCTTACAAATTCCTATCAGCAGAAGGCTAAAAGAATCCTATTCTCTTCATATGTTGCAAACAATTCACTTGGGAAGAAAGGTGGTGTAGTGTGTACATAATAAGCTCTCCACAAAAACTCTCATGGAGATGCCCACACTCCACCATATCAATCTAGCTAGCTTCAAGTCTCTCTGCTGGTCTAGCCATAAAAGAGAATCTTTCTTCTTCCTCACCTTCTCCATTCAAAGACATATCCTCACTTAATACCTCATTGTTTCTGAACCTTACATCACCATTGAACTAACACAAGTTCCTCATTCAGAATTTACAGCATTGACTGGTGGAACAACACTTTGGCACGAGAGTATACAGTCTTGGCATCATCTGCATGATGAAAACAAATTTATACAAATGAAAAAAAAAATATTGCTTGAGGCATTCATATGAATTTGGTTTTTACTGTGATACATTGTTTGAAACCTTACGTGCTATAGCAGCCAAGCTAATAACAGAAGGGACGTTAGCCTCGGATTCAACAGCAGCTTTAGCTACAGCAATGCCTACAGATACACTCTGCATAATATTTAGTCCTGCACAAAGTGATGTGAGTGTTCCACCAACTAAACAATCACCCGCACCAGTAAGCCTCACAACCTTTGCAGGAAGAGAAGGAAAATGAACGGCAAAAAGACGAGAGCTTCTTTCAGGCTCTGAAACACCAAATGACTGCTTTGGTGGACACTTCTGCATAATGGTCTCATATAATTGTTCACCTTGCCCATTTTGAGTGGTTTTCTTCAGATGACTTATACTGTGGCTGAGTCCTTCTTCACTGCATAAGATTAACCCTTCTGAGCCAAGGGTCAAAACAACTACTTTAATTCCTTTCTCTAGCAGAACCCAGATTGCTGGTTTCAGCATATGAAACAAAGATAATGGTGACAGGTTATGTTTGGTTTTGAGAGGATGAAACACATCAGAACCCAATAAAGCATTTGCCATGGCAATAAGTTCATCTTCATTAGGAGAAGTATAAGTTACCTATATAAAATACCTACATGTCAGTAAGCAATTTGATACAGCAAATAATGATTATAAGCCAGAACTGAAAATTTGAAAGTCATCATGCTAATAAATGTAATCAAGTATGACACACAATATAGAGTACCAAACACACTTTAGTGGATTCTACCAAAGAATCTAAATCAGTGCATATTGATAATCCATTTATTTGGACAGTGAAAGTGATGACTGTTGAGACTACAAAAATCATTTCACAATATTACGCTCCATGATTGTTTTTTAAAAAAAAAATTGTTTCAATTAAATAATTTTCCTAAATCATAGAGATAAAATAAACATGGTATAAAGCTTAGCACTCACATGCTTGACAATTGAAGTAATTCTTCTGGATTTGGTAACTGACACTGGCTCAAACCAGACAGGACACTTTGAGTCTGCTGCTACTGAGGAATGCCAACATTTATGCAAAGAGATGAAGTAAGATTAACATTTATGATCTAACAAACTAGAGGGACAGAAAAGATGAGAATTAGTGGTGGAGCATCATGTTATGTACTTTTGCCAGACATTTGTAGTGAAGGAAGATTCAGATTCGCATCGACAAACAATAGTGGAGCAGGATGTATTTTTCTCTTGAAGTGCAAGATCCAATCTGGAGTCAGAAATTTCTCCTGCAAAAAAAAACTAGACTTCATAAGTTTTCTTTTCCAGTCTCTTTTTAATATCGCCATTGTTGTTTTACTAACATGTAAGATAACTTTCCAGGCTTTTCATAAGTTTAAAAGTTAGTTCATAGCATAGTGCATGAAGAAAAAACCACTTACAAGAGTTTCAACACTAGCAACACCTGCTGATACTTCACCATTAACATCAAATATATTACAAACAACTGGAGTCTCTATGTTACTGTCCTTCAAAATACCTACCTCAAATGCAACAATGTAAAATAAATCATTAAAAGGCCTTCCCACAAACACAGAGAGAAAGAAAACAAGTTGGGACAGCATCCAGTGGAAGATTACAGAAAAACTAAAGAAAAAGGGAATAGTATTACCATGCACTTGTTGTTAACATGATAAATGGCCACGAAGACAAGAAATCTCACCTTCTGTGGATAATCCGGCTGACTTCCAGTGTTCCAACAAAAGATTCCCTAGTTTTTTTAAGAAAAAAAGGCAGAATCTGGTGAGTTTTTGCCCTTTATCATTCTGGGCAAATGTTATTCTGATCAAAATTCTTGTTAACTTGAATGTCCTAATCAATCATCCATATAACCTTCTTATTTATTTCACATACCATGAGCATTTTCTCATCTATAAAACCACTTTAGATCAAAAGTATCTCAAACTTAAGAAGAGTCATATATACACATGTGCAGATGCATCATTAATACATCCTATCTCCTTATATCTGGATACTACCTTTTTCCAATAGATATAGTAAAGGCACTATCCAAATAGATCAACTTCATCAAGAAACTTTATAATGTTAACTATCCATCAACGAAATGCAACGCTCTGCATTGGGACATGAGTATGTTTGTTTGAGGTTCCAATAAGTTTATTCATCTAAAAATATACAAAAACTAGCATCCGAGGCTAATTAGAGTTGTAACAATTGAACTTGTGGGTATAGTAAATACTATAGATTTTAACGTAAACTAAAACTTAAAAGTTCAATGATAAAACATATACCTGCCAGGTCATGCCCAATGGTACTTATCATGTATGGCTTTGCTCCTAGCTTTGACATGCACTCTGCCACATTCCTTGCAACACCTCCTAGGACATAACGGACCTGAAGATTATCTATTAAAATCAGGTTGAAAAGGATATAACAATCAAAGTGAAAATAAAAGAAATAAGAAAAAAATAAATCTTCCATTAGCTATAAAAGCTGATACTCCATCATCTTCATTAGCATAATCAGCTTGAAAATAATCACTAAAATCATGGGTTCACATCTTTCTAACTAATAGTAAATAGAGCACTTGCATCTAATAGGATTGCAGATCTTCATGACCATATTTTAAAAGGGTCAACCCAGTTTTAGTCCTCACTTGGTGATGGTGCTGGGAAGGTAATATACCAGGCAGTCTTACCTATACTTTATACATAGAGGCTGATTCGAACTCACGAACTAAGACCCCAGGGCAAACGAGCTTACCGTTGAGCCAAACCAACCCTTCTCATGACCACATTTACATCTTTGAAATTATGTAAATACAAGTAACAAAGAAACAAGGAAGAATAATGCACATACAATACCCCAAGTGGGCAATGGGTGAATTATTTGACAAGAGTAATATGTAAGTGTAACTGACCCTGCCAGGAGTGGTAGTCCTAGAATTTGCAGGCATAGAAGGGGTGGCATGAATATCCAACACCATGCCCCCAATAATTACTGCCTCTGTCCCACAAGTTTCCATCTTCCTACCTCACACTAAAATCCTACAAACCAAGAATTCAAGATTGTAAAAGCTGCATACATTATGTCAAGAGAAAGAGAACACATATTTGAAAAGATCATAGCCAAAAAAAAAAAACAGAGAGAATGCAATATGCTCTTAAAAAAATCTCAGAGACAATATATCAAACACTTGATATTCAATCCAATACTGAGAATAGAAGGCCAACGTAGATAGTGACCAGTTTAGTCCACTCGTGTTGTATACAATAAAATAAAGAATATGTTCTTCCCAATGATGAGAAATGAAGCAAAGAATAAATAATCTTACGAATATTGGAATTAGATATGAAGTGAAATCAGGTACTGAACTTAGTAACGATGCCCGAGTCAACTCGTCGACATTAATCCTAAATGGAGTATAGTACTATTTTGGGTTAACATTACTTTTTGGTCCCTGAAGTTTCCTTCAATTTGGATTTTGGTCCCTCAAGTTTTCTCCATCCATGGTGGTTAGTCCCCCATGTGTTAATGTGTGTTAATGGTGTTAAATTTGCTTATGTGTCCTGACAGTGTTAAGTGTATGATGACTAGGCAGGTGTAGGTGGCATTTCACATTGACTTGGATATATGAAAAAACAAAAAAAAAAAATTAACATTTTTCTCCTCTTGCCGTGCATGTAACAGCTTTTCCATTAATTCATTTTCAGGGGTAATGAAGAAGTGTGTGTGTCACGAAGGAAAAAAATGAAATCAGAAGGAAAGATTTTCTCCCCACCTTCTCTTCGTCAGATCTTATTAGTTAGATTATGGGTGAATAGAAACAAGAAGAAAGTTTAGAACTTTCCCTTCCCATTGACACTGCCGATCACTTCTCTAAAACGAAGCACAACAAAGATGGAGAAAAAAGATGTTTTTCTTTAAAAAAAATCCATTTTTCATGTACCCAAGTCATCCTAAAATTCCACCTAAGACCGCTTAGTCACCATAGATCTAACGGTGTTAGTGATACATAAGCAAATTTAACACCATTAACACATGAGGGACTAACCACCGGATGGAGAAAACTTGAGGGACCAAAACCTTTGATTTTAAACTTGAGGGACCAAAACTCAAATTGAAGGAAACTTCAGGGACCAAAAGTAGTGTTAACTCTACTTTTTTTTTAATTTAAAGAAATTAAGGAAAGTGGTTAAATTTGGTAATTTTATGTGTTTTTGAATAATACCCCTATTTATTCCTCCTCTCAGAGCATATAACAATATAACATGTTTGTAAAAGGGTATTCAGTGGATGTATAAAAAAAGGGTATTCAGTGGGGGTAACTTTGGAAAAGGCTGGATTAAAATATGAGACAAAGTGGAAAGTAATCGTATAATTAAGGACAAATTGAATTTTAAAAGTAACCTCGTGTTTAGGGATTGAGGGAGTATAAAGCATATTTATTTAACTAATTGACTAAATTAAAGATGTTTGTAGTATGAGAATTAGTTTGATGTGATTTTAATAAAACACCCCGATAATTTTTTCTCATTCTCTGTGTATATCTTGCTACTTTGTTTGTTTGTGTATATCTTGCTACTTTGTTATAGAAATGCACTTATTAGTATAGTGTAGGACGGGGTTAAAGATGTCTTTGTCCCATAGTATAAGGTGGAGTTTCTTGCATAATCTTATCTCATTATTTGATGTTATGATGTGTTCTTTGAGTTAGTTAGAATGATAATTGTTATCTTATCAATATTGTGTTTACTAGATGCATATTCTCTTTCCTCCTTTTTATTATTGGGAAAATTAATTCCAAGTCCCTGGTAAGGGACATAATATGGAAAAAGGCTCAAAAATTGAAAAATTTAAAGCAGAGTCTCAACTTTTCAAAATAATTAAAATATTTTGGAAATGCGGGCCCCACAATAAATAATAAAATAATCCCACAATAAAGGAGTAGAGTCCCAACTTTTCAAAATAATTAAAGTAGAGTCCCAAGGGACTCTACTTTAATTATTTTGGAAATGCGGGCCCCACAATAAATAATAAAATAATCCCACAATAAAGGAGAAAGGAGAGAGGGTGGGATTATTTTATTATTTATTGTGGGGCCCGCATTTTCAAAATAAATGGACTCTACTTTAATTATTTTGAAAAGTTAGGACTCTATTTTAATTTTTTCAATTTTTGGGACTTTTTCCATATTATGTCCCTTATCAGGGACCTATAATTAATTTTCCCTTTATTATTATTACTCTCTTTCTTATTCTTCCTTAAATAAGGACATTTTTTAAAAACTTTTGCCTCCTATATATTTATTGATTTTTAACTACTTTTAACAAATTTTTGGGAAATCATGATTCACTTAAAAGTTAAAGTCACCTTTTGAGTATTTTTTTATCAGCACACCTTTTGAGTATAAGTAAACACCCATAGATAAGAGTTGAAAAGTGATGTTTTTATATTTAGGATAAGATCTTCAATTCAAAAAAATATTTAGGATAAGCCTTATATTTACAAAGGGATGAAGTACTGATAAGTCAACCCGAAATCAACAACACCAACTAGTTGTTGATTATTGTAAACATATAAATCAAATTTTTTAAACATAAGGATAAAAGTATTGTCAACAAAAATAAAGTTGCTCTGGCAAAAAAAAACAAAAATAAAGTTGCCCCACATCAATAAAGTTATCCCTTCTTTCAATGAGAATATTTTTGGGGATTTGAAAAATATGTTCTCATCCCTATTGAAGGTAAGCTCATTTAACGGCTCAACACACACAACTAATTGGAATATACCTATCAATTGTTGTGTTTTATGTTAATTATAATACTCCAATGTTCCTAAACATAAAATAAATATAAAAATCGATGTTAGTGTAGTTAGTTAAAACGACATGTCATGTCATTAACAAAACACTGTAACCAATTGCCTTTATTTCAACCCTCCCTACCTCACCCTTTTTTATTGAAGGTCATTGATGAGGATAATTGGGGAAAGTAAGATGAATTGAAAGTGAGTCTTATATTTATATTTAAGAATAAACTCACTTCTCTATACTCCCTCTGGTCCTAAATGTAGGTTCTGAGGATCACGCCGAAGTTGAAATATGAGTATATCTGATGGCGGAGAAAAAATTAAACCAATTAGTTGGGAGAGCGTATTATAGGAAAACATTTAAAATTACTTAACTTAACTATCAACCTTAATCTTCTCAAATTAAGTAAATATGTTTTATATTTAGAACAAGAGGGAGTATTTCTGAACCGAGGAGGAGGGAGTAAGAACATTTGCATTGGAGAATGATAGGATAAACTTGGTAAAATTAGCAACCTTTGTTCTGGAAAAAAATTCAAACTAAATAATAGATATACTATAAAAAAAACTACCAACTTTGCTTTACCTTATTGACAACCATAAGTCATAAATTAATGACTACAATTGTTCACAAAATTAATTTCAAAATCGAAATTATTATTAACAAGTAACTTGCAGCAAGTATATTAAAAACAAGTAACTTGTCATCTAAAATTCCTAATACATTGTAAATTCAGATTTTTGAAAGAAACAAACTAACGTTTTTCAATGATTGACTATAACTCTTGTTAAAATGACACAACAACGAAAATTGCCTCTCATCAAATCAAATGGAAGACTACTATTAGAAATTTTTTACGTCCATACATTGTATTAAAACTTCTATCACAATTTTTTCGTAATAGCATACATAACACATAACCTAACTCCATTGCATAGCCCCAAAGGTTTATCAATGTCGTTGCCTTAGGAAATGCAATCCTATGTACCGCAATTACATCGGCATGACCATGTTTGGTAAGACATCGACAGGCCCAACAATAATCTTATCTTACTAATCTTTATATCAAACTAAATAAGAATAAGCATCAAATTACTAAATATCCTCATAAAAGATATTCCTCTTTCTTCCTCATAAAGTATTCATCCCCCACTGCTTGTCCACCTGTCTCGTCGTCATTAATCCCCAAAATGATTAATCCCCAGTGAGAGGCGTTGCTGGTGAAGAAAATGTACTCTAACAACAAGAGTGGTTATGTCAACGGTGGAGGGGCGGGGTCCAATAATGTCGAGAACAATGAAAGATTAGGAAGAAAAGACTTTCCAACATATGCAATGGGATGATAATATTTTTAGGGGGTATGGATGTGGATTAGTGGATTACTAGGATTTTGGTAATCAACATCAACATTATCATGGTAATAAAGACTATTACCATGCTAAAGATTAACCAATCACTCATATTTTGGCAATGTAATCAAGATTATCATTGCAAGTTGCAATATAATTGAACTAAATGGGCCTCTTTATCTACCAATCAATGCACCAAACAAAGAAATTTGTTAGGGGCACCTTTCATTATGTGAAAAATGCCTTAAATTTCATTAAAAAAATCTTCCAAGAAAATACGTTGGACCAACAACAAAAATATACCGACTTTTATACACCCACCAAAATTACAATTCCCCATACATATCTTATATGCAAAACTTTCCATAACATTTTCAACTCAATTTATTAAATATAACATTTTATGATTAGTTATAGTTTCTATATAAAACTAAAAAAAAGGAATTGTAGTTTCGATGTCAAGGAACAACCACGTAGATGGAAATTAGAGTATAATGATAGAACCACGGAAAGAAGCATTCCTACATGTCTACTAAAAATCTGTCATGTAATTGAGTATTGATGTTGGCCACAAAAATTGAGTAATGAGCTAAATGATAAAGCTCTATGAGAAGTTTGTGAGGTAAAATTACATTCCTTCTTAACACACCACTTCACATATGTCTTTTTGTAATCATATTCAATAATGTATTCTATATTATTTTCAAAAACTATTTTCTACATCATTTCATTGGACTTTTTATAAAGTTATTCTCAAAATTTATTCAAACCCACCACTACCTTGCTTGTTGCTAAGCATGTGCCCATAGTGGTTTGAGTCTGGCAGGGCCCACTCACCAACTATGGTTCCCATTGTACTCCGTAAAGGGGCCTGCCACCTTTTCAAAAATATATTTTTTTACATCGGTTTCCAACTATCTTTTGTTCACTATCAGACGAATTGAATATTTATTTTGTCAATAATAAAATCCAAGTTCTCTATCATCAAATGAAGCCACCCTAATAAATTTTAGCAAACGATATTATAACTTCACATTTTTTGGAGGTTTTAAATGACATCAAATTCACGCGAGATTTGGTGGGGCTATCAGCAACTCGGGGTAGTACCAATGAAAATCAGTTTTCATTCCAGATTCAAGGGTAGGACTGTTGTCCACATATGTAAGGTTGTCCTCAAACCCTCTTCTAATGAGAGCGCTTCTCGAGATTCAAACACACGTTTCTCATCTTATCCTTACGTGGTTTGTAACCCACTTACTAACTCAACAAATTACTCATTGGTATTATTTTTGAATTTCTGCAAAAGAGAAATATACTCTATATATTGAACGTTAAACTTCAAATATTGCACTTATTGAATTCACCGTGAATCAAATAAATAATTTTTTCGGAGGTTAAATTACATTAGATTCGTACGAAATTTGGCGGCCAGCCATAGGCAATAAGATATATGATTTTTTTTACCTTATGATATAGTACTATCTTCGATCCTAAATATAGGATCTAATTGACTTTTTTTGAGAGATTAAGGTTGAGAAATAAGTTCTTAAATGATGACATATTTGATATATTTTTATATTATCCATTAGTTTATAGGTAAAATAAACTAGTTTAAGGGAAAAATTAGGTAAATCAATTTATAATTAACTTATTTTGCTCTTTTAAGGATTTTCTAAAAAAAAGTTAATTAGGTCTTATATACAGGAACAACAGAGGGAGTATATGGTTAATGTTTGAGCAAAATGAAATTTAGTGGAACAAGCTTAAATTTTCCAAAATAATCATAAAAGGGACCTTAAAATACACATGTATATTAATAATAATAATAATAATAGATTATTTTTTATGTTTTCACCAACCCTATACCGATACCACAAAGTTTCACTCTAAACTTTCTCACTCATCAGTCATCACTGAGCAATCAGCACAACAACAAAAATGGCTTCTCATCTTTTGAGGGCTTCTTCAAGAGCTGCCTCCTACCTCGGAATCTCCGTCTCTCACAGGCCCTTCGCCACCGGTCACCTTTCCATCCTCACTCTTCACTCACACAACATTTTTTTTATTTTTTTATTTTTTTTTTTGCATGCCTCCATTATATCCATCTTGATCCACGTGTCACTCAATCTCTTTGATCTATGTCCCTTCCTATTTAATATTCTTAGATCATTGTTCTAATTTCTGGAGGCTCTTTTGATCCGATTGTTTTACTATGCATCAGATTCATGCATTGATGCCATTTATTCAATGTGATATTTATTTTTTTGATGGTATATGATGATGCAAACTTGATGGTGAGATTGAGATAATTCACCATTATTAGTAATTCTAATAATTAGTTTTGTCATTAGTATATAATTTGCTGAAAAAAAATTATTAATGGGAAAAAATGTAAAAATGTGTAATTGTTGTTGGTTGTGTTTTATTTTCTTTATTTATTTAGAAACTCCGCCTATATTGAACTTCATGTCTATCCTATGTTATAGGCGGTCCCAAGCCTGAGTAAAGGAGGAGGGTTGTGTTAGGCTTTGACAGTTAATGTAAAAACAATTTGTCGAATCTCATGAACATGGACATAGCGCCGTATGATCTATGTAGCCGACCCCACATAGTGGAATAAGGCTTTTGTTGTTGTTGTTGTTGTATTTGGTGGTAATGTATAATTTATAATGAGTACAAATGGTAGTCAAGAGATTGTGGGTGCACATGGTGGGTCTTGTTTATGTTTAGCTTGGCTTGATTGTGAGAGGGGGAAGAGAGTGGCAAGTTGAGGGGGGAAAGGATAGTGACACTGGAAGCTAAATGTTAAAACAACCAAAATATTGGATGCTTGTGACTTGTGGAGTTGTGGTAATAAGTGTTTGCTGGGATCACCGAAGATTAGTTAACTGTCAGAATTTGTAGCTGCCCTTTTTGATTGTTTCCTATTGTAGCTCATGGCTTGTTGTTTTCCTAATTTGCTTCCTTCTTTGTTTGGAGGCTGTCATGTCTCCTGTCTTATATTTCTCTCATTTTAGTTTTTTTCCTGTGGATATTCAAATCACAAAAGACTAACTTGTATTGCATAAAATATTTATTTGGATGAAATATATACTATCATGAAATGTATTTTACCGCAGCCCAACATTACACTATCATGCGGGATAATGGAATATTTAAAGAATTGAGATAATTGACCTATCGATTGCTTATGCTTCCCATCTTTCTTTTGTAAGGAAGAGTTTGGACAGTTTTCATGATGGCTCTTCTGTATTTTTTTTTTTATTGTTTTTATTCATTTCTGTCATCTTGAGGATATGAGATTGAAATGAGTTGCAATGATTTAAGTGATATATTTATTTCTGGTGCTTAATTGTATGATCTCTTCCATTTACTTTGAATATTCTGGTTGCCTCACCACCTTTAATTAAATCTTGTATATTTGCTGGTTTGTAATGCCTGTTTTTGTTCAATTAATTTATGATCCCTCCCTCACTCTGTAATCTTGAGGATCTGGGATTAAAATGATTTCTAATGATTTAAGTGATATATTTCTTTCTGGTGCTTAATTGTATGATCTTTCTTTTACTTTGAATATTCTGGTTGCCTCACCACCTGTAAATCTTGTCTATTTTCTCGTTTGCAATGCCTGTTTTTGTTCAATTAATTTATGATCCTCCCTCTGTGGCTATATAATTCTTCTTTCCCAAACTTAGCTGATCAATGTTATTCTCAGTCAATCTAAATGAGGCAATTAGCTATATAATTCTTCTCAGGCAATGATAAACTACTCTTTTGTTGAAATTGTTGCAAGAAGCAAAAATGACTAGTCATCTGGTGTTGGAGATATGTGAATAAAATCAATCATTCCCTATTTTGAGAGACTTATCTGCTTCTTGTGCTTAACACCATCATTGTTTTTATTTGTTCAGTTTTGAAAGATTTGAAGTATCTTGATTCCCATGAATGGGTAAAGGTTGATGGGAATTCTGCAACTGTCGGCATAACCGATCATGCTCAAGATCATTTGGGCGATGTTGTTTATGTTGAACTACCAGAAGTGGGAGTGTCCGTAACTCATGGTCAAAGTTTTGGTGCAGTTGAGAGCGTTAAAGCTACTAGTGATGTCAATTCTCCTGTTTCAGGAAAAATCGTTGAAGTTAACCATAAGTTGGAAAGCTCTCCTGCTCTGGTTAGTCTCTTACCTTATTGACAGAATTTAGTCTCTTACTTAGCTGTTTAATTATAAGTAGATTGCATTCACCTCAATTAACATTTTCAAATCTGCACTGAGTGGTTTCTTTTCATCCAAAACATCCCTTCATTAACATAATCAGAATTTCAAAATTTATTTGTTACCGGGTTTTCTCATAACAATCTCATACATGAACCTTTATAATCTCAACATACTGAATTAATTGTTGCATGTGCATATATAGATGTGAGTAGAGATGTCAAAATTCTTTTGAAGAGATGATAATATTTACTATTTCAAACATGTAGTGAAATTCTGTTGGCTTACTTGAAGTTGTTACCAGTACCTTTGATTGAAATTAAGAGCCAATAATGTGTAACTACGATGTGTTTTTTAGGTCAACTCAAGCCCTTATGAAAATGGATGGCTAATTAAAGTTGAAGTGAGTGACAATGGTGAACTGAACAAACTGATGGATTCAGATCAGTACTCCAAGTTCTGTGAAGAAGAAGATTCCAAGCATTGATGATGGTCTTCTAAGAATCTTTCAGGACTATGCATCCAAGAAAGTAGAATGTGTTAATTTGGGACTACTCAATATTGCTTCTTTCTTCTTTTTCCCCCTCCTTCACCCACATGTGTTTTGACTTGCTCTTTTCATGGTTTCATGAGAGCTTCAAGCTCAGTGGAATAATAATTTTCGCCTGTTTTCCTCAATTTCTATTGACATTGACAATTTGGGAGATCTTATCATTTATCATCGACAATAGATAGGGTATTAGATGTTTACAAAAAAAGTCATCAATTATATTCGATAAATGCTATCAATTTACATTTCAAAAAATTCAGATTTATTTTATCATACTTTTTGTTACTATACAACAAAATTTAAATTTGTTTTGAATGAAATACAAACAATGAATATTCTATACAATCAAAGTTGTTTTAAGAAAATGGATGTTATGTGTTCACAAACTGTACCAATGATAAGATCAATGTTAATCTTTGTTTGCATGGGTTTACTTATAACAATTCACTCTTCCCTCAATGTATTTTGGTCCTTTGGCTATTGGGTATTTTGGTCCTTTGGCTATTGGTTTGACAAAACTACTACCTCCGGTCCTAAATATAGGATCTAATTGACTTTTTTTTGAGAGATTAAGGTTGCGATATAGGTTATTAAATGATGACATATTTGATATATTTTTAGATTGGGCAAAGCCCCACAAATGATACACACCTATTGGCCAAGGAGCAAAAATACTCCCTCCGTTCCTAAATATAAGATCACTTTAGAGAAGTGGATAAGTTCCTAAATATAAGATCACTTTCTATTTTGTCCCAAGTTTTGCCTAAATTACCCCTATACATTAAAGGATAGTGTTTCTCTCTCTTTCCCTTCAATCTTTCTCTTTAGAGAGGGGTATTTTTAGAAGATCATGTAATCCTAACTAATTGGATTGTCTTCCTTAATCTCCTCAAATTAGGCAAAGTGATCTTATATTTAGGAACGGAGGGAGTAGTACCTAACTATTTCAAGGTACAAGAATGATACCAATTTTTACCATGAGATCAAAAATGATATTTTCATTAATATGACAATAATATTAGACATGAAAAGTTCAAAATGCCCATATAAAGTAATCGCCGGCTAGTAAAAGTTTATTTAATTATAAGGACATTTTGGACATTTCATGTATAATATTATTGTCTTATTAGTGAAAATATCATTTTTGATCTCATGTTAAAAGTTGAGTATCATTTTTGTACCTTGAAATAGTTATGTACTAGTTTTGTTCCTTACTCAATAGTTATGTATCATTTTTGAACCTTCGCCCTTTTAGATTACCCATTAGTTTATAGGTAAAATAAACTAGTTTAAGAGAAAAAAATTAGGTAAATCAATTTATAATTAACTTATTTTGCTTTTTAAGGATTTTCCAGAAAAATCAATTAGGTCTTATATTTAGGAGGGGAGGTATTTATTTTATTGTAAATTATGGTTTCAAGTGACATCATATATCTTCATTAAATTTAATCGATAAATAAGCATGCTGATGACATTCTCTTGGTAGAGCTACTTGTAGAGGTTTATACTTTTGCATTTTAGACACAACTTTTGTTTATGTCAACGAGGGAGCATATTCTAGTGTTTATGAGAGCATTCCAACTCAGCAAATGAACTCAAAAATGCTACACGAGATATCCTCTCATCCCGTTGACGTCGAATTTGAAAGCATCATTTAAAACTGTTATTGGCATTGTACTATTAAAATTCACTCCTTTCTGGTAAGATATTTCATCTCAGTAATGTTTCAGCAATCAAATAACTTTTATGGTGCTCCATGATCCAACCACATTCAAAATCATGCATATAGAAAGTGTGATTCAGACTTTGAAAAGATAATTAGCATGTCAAGTGAGATTCACTTCAGTTGATGTTCCAACAAACTCTCAACAGAAAGTTTTAGACAGATCCATTCAAGAGACATTAGTTATAAACAGGCATAAACAAAAACATAACATGTTTAGACATCTAATTATAATTGGAAGATCAACTTCCACCCAAATGTGAACCTAATTCACCAAACTGCTCAGCAGTGTCAACATTGTCGTCTGAGAACCTGACTGCATCTAGCTTCTGCCTAAGAATGTCAACGGCATTCAACAACAACTGAGAAGCTTTGATGGCGCCCGTGGATTCCACAGTGAATATGAAGGCATCTTGCCTTGCATTGATTTCCACAAGCCCAGGCTTTCCCATAGCTTCAGCTTTCTTGATCACCTCCTCATCGTAAGTGTAAGCCTCAGCATCGACCACCATGACCTGGCAAATGATAACATGTCAACTATATGACAAATCAACCATGGTATTGTTGTGTGGATCTCACCTATAAAAGGAAGATGTAGAATAACACAAACATGAAACAATTTATAGATAGTTCCTACTGTAAAGAATGCATGTTATGCTCAAATGCCTTTCTAGTTTTTAATGATGGACATGTGTTGTATTATATGGATACATCAATTTCCAAAACTCAGATTTGATTCAGTAGGAATGAAATATTGTATCGTCTTGAGAAAATGCACCTCAGGATAATACAAGTTTTAACCACTTACATAGTTAGTACCAAAAATCCCTATGCAGCCTCCTCAAATTATAATTAGACAGCCTACAACTAATGAATAGTTAGTTGTCATGAAGCAGTAAATTTTCACACTACTGCATAATGCCTATGATTGCAATCTCCAGTAGCCATATTTCTCCACATTTCTGGCAATAATAACACCTCAGTTATATAAATACAACAAAGTATCTGCAGGTAGTTCCACTAAGTAAGCCAGCTGAAACAAATATCTTTCAAAGATTCACAATAACTAGTAGTATCTCTGCTGTGGTTGTGCCATGTGCAATCTCTATGGTTCTGTGTGCTTTTGTGGTTGTGCCATGTGCAATCTCTATGGTTCTGTGAGCTTAAACCAGGGATCACTACCATAAATCAACTGAAACACAAACTTGAAAACCAACTGCCAGCAACATTTACACACGACAAGGACTAAACATCATAAAAAAAAACATAAGATCACTAATGCCTATCATACGAGAACTAGCTAAACAAAAGCCAGAAAAAGGACATCATGAAAAAGGAAAGTATAAGGTAAAGAGTCACATAGTATGATCATAAATTTATTGTGATAAACAGTGCAGTGCAACATGTCTATCCAAGAGACCAACCTGCTGGGTGACAGAATCTATGTCAAACACGCGAGTAGGAGAACTTTCAACCCACTCCTTCTTCTCTTCCAGCGTTAGCGACTCCATGAGATCCTCATTTATGTGAATCTCAGGCTCATACATGAATGTCACCGTCGCTGCTGGAGACCATTTGGCATGATCTTTGCCAATTCCTTTCCGAGCAATGGCTCTTAGCCTCAGCTCCTGCCCTCGACGCAGCTTCACAATAATAATTCCCCTGAACACAAGCTCCAACACTTAGTCAAACAAATAACAACCATAACCCCCTTCAAAATCCAACAACAAACCATGTAAAAGGGATCCAGAACACTAAGCTACATCGGAGTAATACCTGTTCTCCAGCATGTCATCAACAGCTAACAATCACAACACTTCATTCAAGATCCAACATTAAACCACAAAGCATTAACAAAAGCAAAGTCCACTAACCATACAAACAAAAAAAACACTCCCCATGTCAACCAAGAAACTACAGTTCCAAAAATGAGCAAACAATGATTCTGGACATTGAGAAAAAAGCTACATTGGAGAAATACCGGTTCTCACAGTAAGTCATCAACAGCTAAAAATCATAAACCTCCTTCAAGATACAACAAATACTCCCCATGTTATCCAGGAAAGCAAAGCTCTTAAAAGTGGTAAGCTTCATTTCCGGGCATTGAAAAAGAAAGCTACATTTGAGTAATACCAGTTCTCAAAGCAACATTTTAGTAAAACCTATTCTCACAGCACATCATTAAGAACTAAATAAATGCTCATTCAAAGTCCAACAACAAGCAACACAGCATTTAGCCAAAAAAAATCCAATACCCATACAAACAAAACAAACACACCCCAAGTCAACCAACAAAGTCAAATCACAAAAATGACATAACTTTATTTATATGCATTGAAAAAGAAGCCACATTGAAGTAATAATTATTCTCATAAGCCTCAATAAACCACATTGTCAAGAGAAAGAAAAACCCCACTAAACAGAAAACAAATGCACCCCAAGTCAACCAACAAACTAAATTTGCAACGAGGAGCAAACTTTACATCTGGGTATCCAAAAAAAGAACCCACTTTACAATGCCA
Organism: Mimosa pudica; assembly: GCA_029929735.1. Taxonomy (NCBI): domain Eukaryota; kingdom Viridiplantae; phylum Streptophyta; class Magnoliopsida; order Fabales; family Fabaceae; genus Mimosa; species Mimosa pudica. The sequence continues at coordinate 10,738,382 of JAKELP010000037.1, read as the reverse complement.
AACAACTGAACAAACCACATAACGAACACACCCCAAGTCAAGCAACAAAATACATCTGGGCATCACAAAAGAAGCCAATTAAGAACATAGGAGCATTAAAAAAAATAAAGAAATACCTGTTATCAGAGGCATCCATACCAGCAGGATCAGGAAAATCAACAGGAACAACAGTATGGTCAGAGCTATACAAATCCTTACTCGTCACATCAAGCGTCTCATCAGTCATACACTTAACTCTCAAATGAAACTCCACAGAGCAAAACTCACACTGCCCATCGCCGTCACACGCGTCGCAGTCACGTGAGAAGCGCATGGCCATGGCGCGGTCACTGGTGAGAGGAATGAGGCCGAGACGGTGGGCGATGAACTCGTCGTTGAGCACCGACGAGTTGACTTCGATTTCTACGAGGTCTATGGCCACGGTGGGGACCTCCGAGATCATCACGCGCCGTAGCGCGTTGGCTATGCTCACGTCTGTGTCGCGCAGCTCGAATCTGCAGTAGTCGTCTTTGAGCTCCCGGATTTTGACACGTGGCATGCGTGCATAGGAGACCATTCCTCCTCCGCCGCCCTCCATTGTTGTGTTGTTGCAGTGAGTGAGTGAGTGAGTGGAGAAGAAGAAGAAAGGGTTGATTTTACCACTACAAAGTCCCAAAGAATCAAATATTATTAGCAAGTCCCAAAGTATTTGAAAAAGACACTCCTATTCCTTTAAGAAAAACATACAATAGGCTCCATGATTTACAGTTTGTTTCCTTTGATTCTTAACCAAACTGTACAAATATCATTTTTTAAAAAATGATACAAATACATCAAAAACCACAACAAATTAAAAACATGTAAGATAAATGTAAAAACCCAACCATAGTCAATTTCAATTAACTATAAAGTTCAGGCATAAAAGTGTCAATACAAGTCACTTCACTGAATTTCAGTCAAAAGAGTAAAATCGCAAACTTAGAACCCAATTTGAACAGCAATGCAAAATCAAACATCCCAGCTAGGCAATCACATCTAAAACTTCAAGAATCAGCATACTTAACAAGATTCAACCAACAGGCATAGGCACATCATTAATATTTTGTTTACCAAGCCATAATAACCCATATACATACAAGCATAAAACATTCATCATTTTATTTCAGCAGTCATAAATGAATTAGAATCAGCCCCAAATGAAACATGGACCTTCATTACTTGCAAAAAATCCATGCAGCCATTATAAAAGAGGAAAAAACTGGAAATCTTCAATCCAAACATAAATCAAACATGCAAAGTCATTTTATAACTCATATACTCCTACAAAACATCATTCAAAGATTTCAACCAAGAATCCCAAACAAACAAATCCTAAATTCAAAGTATCCAAATCTGGGGTTTCTATTTAATCTCCACAAAACTTGAAGAACTACTCAAATTAGCAATCAAAACACTAAGAAAACAAGTTTTAGTTTTGCGTTAATTCCTTATAAAGCTACAACGCCTAGAAATCAAATCCCTAAAAGTTAGGATTTTGTTACAAGCTTCATAATCTTCAAATTACAGCTCTAATCCTTCAAAATACACCAAGAAATGAAACTTCAACTTCATTTTAACTCACTCAGAGGATTACACCTCTCAAAGTGGCCTAGAAATCGCAGGAAAGGAATAAAATGGAAAGAAAGGCTCACCTAAGTTCACATTCACTCTAATCCGGCCGCCGGCCGCCGCTGCTTAGCCGGAAAAAGGCGAAGACGGCGGATGGAAGGGAGGCAAGTGAGGAAACGGAAGGGATTGAAGTGAGCAAGTGACTGAAGTGACAATAAGACTTTATAAAACAACCCAATGAAGTGAAATTCTTTTAGAAAATAGTTTTTCAAAATATAGACTAAATTATTCCTCCTTTATTTATGGCAAAAAGACAAAAAAGGTTTTTAATGTATAAAAGGATAGGATAGGTGGGGTGGCTAAATATAAAAGACGACAACCTTAACTCGGATTATCAAATTAGGGTAAAAAGACTCAAATGCCATTCAAAACACACTCGGCCGTCAACGATGATTGTGTTAGGGCATTTGAGGAGTAATTATGTTTTAATTGTCGAGTTTTTATGAGGGCATTTGAGTCTTTTTTCTAATTATTGTAGCTTTAGTATATTAGTGTGATCTGTCTTCATGCAAAGGTCAACAAATAATTCCGTTAAGGTTTTACATTCGTGAATCGTGAAGTATATAGCAAGTATTATACTTGCCTCTAAAGTTTTTATAGGTTCAATTTTACCTTATTAAAATGAAATTGGTATCAACATGGCCGTTTTTTTTTTTTACATATCCCCAAACCACTTATTTGACACATAAGTTAAATTAACACATAAACTTCTATTCAAAAGGAAATATGTTTACTTGTGAAAAATAAATTTAAAGAATTTAGTTAGAATTATAATGAAGTGCGACTTAAATGAGTAGTAAGCTGTGGAGTCTAAGGTGGCAGATTCGCAGGATATAGTTATCTAATACTCCATATAGTTATCTAATATATTCCTTTCCCACCACTAAACAACTAGCAAAAGGTTGATCTTGAATAAAATTAGATACAAATTTCAAAATACAATTTAATAATAGATAAGTATAAAACATGGATTCATAGTCAGTATTCTTCCATTTATTTTTATTTTTTAACTTTAAATTACAATTTAAAGTTGTGTCTAGGTGGAAACTGGAAAAGACAGCTTCGAGATTACACTGGGAAGCAAGTGTTGTAGCTGACCAACTTCTACTTCGAAGAAAATAAGAAACAAACTTTCATGAGAATCCAACTTCAACTAACTCTATCAACTCAACAATGTCTTCCTCGTTCTCTTCTACCTCTCTCTTTTCTCCCCATAGGCTCTTCTTCTCTGTGAGTATTTCTCCGCCTTTACTTCTAGCTTGCTCATGCCTTGTGCCTATTGTCACTTGTATCACTTCATATTGTTGCAGCCTTGTTTTTTGAAGCAAAGGCCATGTGGGGTCCCTAAAAATCCATACTTTTTGCTCAGGGCTGGCCCCAAGAAGATATCTTTTGATCAAGATTGCAGAAAGGCCCTTCAATCAGGCATTGATAAGATTGCTGATGCTGTCTCTCTTACTGTAGGGCCCAGAGGTGTGTGTGTGTGTGTGTGTGTGTGTGTGTGGACGTGCTTTATAAATTTGTGTTGATTGCTTGAACTTTTTGAGTTCATGTGACACTCTTGCTTTTACACTAAGGGAAAACAAGGAATGAAAGGCTTAATGAGTTGAAAGTGTTTTAGTGTGTTTTGGAAGTCATTTGTATAGTTCTACAAAGGGGCACGCGTAGTGTTTGTAATATTGCTTTATCCTTGTACTTCATTGCCTGGTAGGGTTTATAGCAATTGTGAATAGGCCTTGGAGCTCTCATTGTGATGTAGGTGCTGTGATTTTTATTTTATCTTCTTTAGTTGTATATATGCAGCACAACTTAATCTTTTTTAACCAGTTTTATTTACTCTAATGTGCAGGACGGAATGTGATTCTGTCTGATTCAGAAAATCTTAAAGTAATTAATGATGGTGTTACAATTGCTCGGTCCATAGAGCTATCTGATTCAATAGAGAATGCAGGTGCCATGCTAATTCGAGAGGTTAATCATGTTTGTTAGGTTTTACTGAGTGCATACTGATGGATTTTTTTGAATGGAAATGTTAACTGTATATTTAATTATCTATCTTGTAGGTTGCTAGTAAAATGAATGATTTGGCTGGAGATGGTACTAGCACTGCAATTATTTTGGCTAGAGCTATGATTAAATATGGACTATCAGCAGTTGCATTTGGTGCTAACCCCATTTTGTTGAAAAAGGGGATGGAAAAGACTGTAAAAGGTTTGATTAAGTTCTTGAAGGAAAGAAGTGTTCCTGTCGAAGGAAAGGATCATGTTAAAGGTATTTCTGACTTTGATTAAAATGATAAGATCTTTACCAAAAAAAAGTGATAAGATCGCCCCATGATAATGTATTGAAATTGCTTTATTTTTCCCCTCTTTTTTGGCAGCCGTGGCTTCAATTTCTGCAGGAAATGATGAGTACATCGGTAACTTGATTGCTGAAGCTATAGAGAAGATTGGTTCTAATGGAGTGATAACTATTGAGTCATCTCCATCAGCTGAAACTTTTATAGTGATTGAAGAAGGGATGAAGGTATTATCATGTGAAATACTAGCTTATTTTAAGATTCTTCTGATGATTGGGTTGCATATATTACCATGTGCCTCTATAGTTCCCATGTTTACATAACACCTCTCCCCTTGCTTGCAATGTTCTCCATATTGCCATATATACTAAGGTCATATCCTAAAACCTCATTACTCACAGTTAAGAGCTTGAAGTTGTCTTAGCATATCATCTCATATTGTCCTTTCTTAATATTATCATGTGACTTGAGCTTATTTTCTTTCCTTCTAGATCACCTCTGATATTTATTTGGACAAAAAATGTGAGGAGTGTTTTAAAAAATGGATATTATCTTTGAATATGCCGAGTAAGTTATGTGTTTTTGTGCCACTCCTCCCCATCAAGGTGGGAAAGTATAGAAGTAAGCTTTATGCTGATCTGAATTATTGTTCTTTCTGCGATTTGTATTGATGTTGTTGATTCTTTCTTTGCAGTTTGACAAGGGTTACATGTCTCCTCACTTCATTACAAACCAGGAGAAGGGTATTGCAGAGTTTGACCGTGCAAAAGTGTTGGTAACCGATCAAAGGATTTCGACCGTCAAAGAAATTGTTCCATTGCTGGAAAAGGCTATGCAACTGAGTGCCCCGCTTCTTATTATTGCAGATGATATCACAACACAAGTATTGCAAACATTGGTGGTAAACAAATCCCAGGGATTATTAAAAGTTGCAGTAGTCAAATGTCCAGGATTTGGAGATGGGAAGAAAGCTTTGTTACAAGATATTGCACTGATGACAGGTGTGGTTCTTAAGCATTTGATATTATACTGCTCCATTGATACGAATCGCTTGCCGACTTCTTGTTGCAGGTTCTTCTTTCCATGTGGATTGTATTCATAAAACCTTCAGGGCAATTGCTTTTTTTTTAATTGACATGAACCTTCTTCCCCATAGCTTAAGTTGTGATGAAGGACTCATGATTGGTTAAGCAATTTATTCAGACCTCTCTTAGATTTTGTTTACATTGCACATGGTTTCCCTCTATTTTTGAACACACCCTTCAGTCCGATTTGAATTCTTTAGTTGAAATGCCTTAATGAACATTTGGAAGAGCGGTTAATAGAAAATGTTGTGGACTTGTATTACTAACATTTTAGACTTAGGCCAAATAGTAATATACCTTTCTCCCTTTTTTGAATGCCAAAAGTGATCTTTAAAAGCATTTATCACCCAGGACTTGACTTTTCCATTTCATGATTTTTTTATATTTTAAGTAGATGGAAAGTTTGCAAAGTTTAAAACCTAGATAACTATTGTTGCAGTCATTTTTCAAATATCTTGCATATCTGGTTACGCCACTCAGGTTTTTACAACCAGTTTTATCTATTAAAACTGAACTCAAGACTTGTCTTACATCATTGCAGGCGCTGATTTTCTTTGTGGAGACTTGGGTCTGTCCCTTGAAGGTGCAACATCAGATCAGCTTGGCATTGCACAGAAAGTGACAATAACCAGTAAATCAACAACTATTGTTGCTGATCCTATCATGAAAGCAGAAATTCAGGCTAGAGTTTCACAGATTAAGAAGGATCTTAGTGAAACAGATAGTGCGTACATGTCAAGAAAGCTCGCAGAGAGAGCTGCAAAGCTCTCTGGAGGCATAGCTGTTATTAAGGTATGCAAAATGATAAAAGATTCAATGGTCAATGATCTATTTAACTACCACAACTTCACCATGTTAAATATTCCTGATTCAGTTCAAATCGATCCTACTGTTATGTTCCACATATTGCCACCATCTTGTTACTGGAAATCCAGTATGATCAATGTGGCCAAATAAAATGAGTTATCTAGGTAATTTGAATTCATGGTTCCTCTTATCCATTATCACCATTTCTCATGTGAGTTAGTCATCAAATTGAAGCCAACAACAAAATTGTATTCCAAGCTAATTCAATCTCATTGGACTGTGCCGTGCGCATTATTTTTCTCTTTTATAAAATTTTCTTCTATTTTATAAGATCCTCATTGGCACAAGTCAAATTGAATATATCATCACCTTTGCCAAATGCTGTTAGCATGATCCCTGCCCATTGCCTTTGGAAATAGTATGCTCTCCTTTAGATTTTGATCATGATATGTTCTTTCATGTAGGTAGGTGCACACACCGAGGTGGAACTAGAAGATCGAAAACTTAGAATCGAGGATGCAAAGAATGCAACATTTGCTGCCATAGATGAGGGAATTGTTCCTGGTGGTGGGGCAGCTTATGTTCACTTGTCAGAACTGATACCAACTATTAAAAATTCTGTGGTAGATCTAGATGAACAGATTGGTGCTGATATTGTGGCTAAGGTATGGTACTGCTTTAGTCTCCTCTTACTTTCTATCATAGCTTTCTTATGCAATTATTCTCTTTCATGAATATACTCACCATTAAATGTTCAGAAATGATTTCCATATAAAATGTGACTGTTTTGGAATGCATTATCTCAAAAATACAGCATTGCAACAATCATATGTCTTCCTAGGCTCTAGCATTTTTGACGTAACTTGACCGTATGTTCTTTAGTTAATATTCCAATCCATCTTTTCTACGATGTGGATTTCTTCTGTGAAAAATTGTGTCCCCTCTTGAAGTGGTGACAAATTCTTTTAATTTTATGCTATCAAGTTGCTCTTGACACAAAATGCAGTCACTTCTTGAACCTGCGAAATCAATCGCAACTAATGCTGGAGTTGACGGAGACATTGTTGTTCACAAGACAAAAACTTTTGATTGGCGAAGGGGATATAATGCTATGACAGGCGAATATGAAGATCTTTTGAATGCTGGAGTAGCAGACCCTTGTCGAGTCTCAAGATGTGCTCTTCAAATTTCAGTTTCAATTGCTGGTGTAATTCTAACAACTCAAGCTGTAATGGTAGACAAAATAAATGAACCCAAGCAACTTTTTCCCCAATTTCCTGATATAAACCCATGAAGAACAAAAGTCAAAGTGAAGTCTTCTTTCAACATGTATTGGCTTGCCTGATTCAAAGTTCAAACCTTGAGAATTTCCTTTGGCTTGATTCATCCTTTATCTTATTGAATCAATGAGGTTAGTTTTTTTTTTGGCAAGAATGGAAAGCCAGAGAGGTTGCTGATTCTCCCTTTGCTTGGTTTATACTTCATCCCATAAGTGCCTTGGTTATGAATTCTTCAATTGATGAAAGGAAAAGTCTGAAGTATTTGCCATCAGATTTCTCAGTAAAAGCATGGCATTTGACCCACGTAATTTAATGTAGATGTTTTTTCTCTTAAGTTTCCCCCCCTTTTGGGTCTTATATTGATTCATTATTATTGATTCTCTCCTTAAATGATGAAATGATTGTTTATTAACTAAGTCCTTGTGTTGCTAGATTGTAAATATTAAACTTTTAGATTTTTATTTTGGTGCTTGTTGGCGTGCTTGTGAGTCTTTTATCCTGCACAGTGAAGTTGAGAAGAGAAAATTATGAAATTAAAAAAATAAGGGGTAAAGTTGATATTTGCCCGATTTTAAGATGCAATATCACGCCAAAAGTTTTATATTAGGTGCAATATCACCCCTATGCTTAACTAATGTTAGCTTTCATGGTGATTCCAATATTTCTTTTACCATTGCTGCTCTTGTGGCAACCACATCATTCTATAACCAAAATTGTGCGTAGGATTCATAGTCCAGCTTCATTACTATAAACCACCTCATGTGTCTTCATCACTGGCAACCACCCACATGATGAAGTGGAATTGAATTTTTGAACCCTTGTTAAAGGTCAAATTTGCTTTGCTCGTTCCCAATACCTTCTAACATTGCTGCCATTGAACACTCAACTTCTAGCTATTTTTTTCTCTCCTTTAGAATGAGATGCTTCTAGGCTCTAAATTGGAGTCCTAAATCATTAGTGCTGGTCTGCTGGATGATGAGTTAGCTTGTTATAGGGATGTCATGTGTACCTAGAGGTCAAACTTTACATTTATTAATGGACCATAGTGACATTACCAATGAAATACTTGTGAGGTAACATTATACTTAAACAGATTTGTAGTGTGAAAACTTTCGTGATAAAAATGATATTTGACCCTTAAAGATAATGTGGGCTGAAACTGTTTATCCCATTTAAAAAAAAATGGCATAAAATCGTTGTATAACAAACGAAATTTTTGTTTTCTACAATTCAATATTCTCTTACCAAGCTTTCTACACAACCAAAAGGACCAGTTCCTTTTTTATAAAAAAAAAATTAAAAAGGATAATTAGGTCTCTTGAAAAAAAAATGAATTGAAAGTTAGCTATTTGTCTGGCCCTTTCAGTTTCATAAAGATCTTTGTGAGGTCCACTTGACTTCCTCAGGGTCCTCTCTCACAAGCCACAAGGTCAGTCATTGATTGCGGACAATGAGGATTTGCTAAGACGAGTAAATAATAGAGATAAATGCTCACGGCTTTGGAGCAACGAATCAAATACTCTAGTTTATAAAATTTTATAAAAATCAATTGATTTTGACTTAGCTTATAAAATTGACATATTCGGACACAAGATTTTAATTTTGGTTTCTTCAGAAACACTTTTCTTCAAATTTATATAACTTCATTAGCATATACCCTGAGTTTTATTTGTCCATTACTGAAAGAAAAAACAAAACCCTCAAACTATTACACATCAATTTACTAATACCTCACTTTTTTTATTGTGTGTGTGATTGTTAATTCGGTCTTTAAAATGAGTTTGTCAATGTGACATTTAATTTTCAAACATCTTCAACTTGATATTCAGATAAAACTAAAGATAATCCTTACTTCTGGATTATCAATTTCTTCATCAATTAACCATTGCTTAGGTATAAAGAAAATTAATATGATGTTTTTATAAGAGAATTTGGAAGCAATATCTGCAAAAAAAAAAGTATTAACTTTAGTCTTATTTACTAGTAACTTCAACTATATTATTTAACCCAACTCAAAGCAAGCAAAATTGATTAAATGAAGCACTAATTTGCTCTCAAAAACCAAACTTATAAACTATTCACTCCTACTAATCGTTTTAAGGATTACCAATGGACACTTACCGTTTATTGTAATTTGAGTGTCATATACTTTGATTTAATTCCTTGTGAATAATATTTTCAAACAGATTTATCCTTGTTTTATAATTTGTAATTAGAAAGATTTGAATCAAGCACTAGTTACATTTTGTACGTGTGTAAACAAGAGCGGCAAGAACTTCAACCTCTACCAATGAATGCTCACCGAGGTTGTTAATATTTGTGGTAATGTGTACTAACTTTAGAATAATATCGTGATCATCATAATTTCTGTTTGGTAGATAATCTAAACTCTTTTTCTTTTTAATTATTGTGTATCTTTATAATCACCCTTACTTTTTGGTTGAGATATTGACCCATTTAATCTTTCCTTTTTAAAAAAATATATGTAAAAACAAAATAATCCTTACTCTTACTTTACTAACCAAGTCTTAGAGAACATTTCCTAACCAAGTCCTTACTAATATATAGGGGTGGGAATAGCCCAGGCCGGCTATTAGGGGGCCTATGGCTTGGACTATTAAGGCCTTGGACCGACATCCTCATATCCAGGTCAGGCTCAGGCCCAAGCTTTTTTTTGGATTGTTTTGCTTAACAGGCCAGTCTCAGACTCGAGAAAAAAAATCTATTAGTCTATCTGGTCGGCCTATTAAAAAGTAAAATAATATTTATCTAAATAAAGAATTATATTACTATATTAATTGATGTTATTTTTTACTAATTCTTAATAGAAAATTACAATTATATCATCCTTTATTCTAATGTGTCTATTGTCGCTCATTCTCAAAACATTCATTCAAATGATGTTATCCACCATTCATCTTTCTAAACCTCTTATTGAGTATGTTAAATTAATCAGGTCTCCTAACAGGCTAATAGTCAGGCCAGTCCGGGCCATAGGCTAGGCTCAGGCTTGAAAATATTGTCTCTAATAGGTCATAGGTCAGGCTCAGACCGATCAATTATAACTCAGGCCAGGCCATTTTGTGACCAGGGCAGGCCAGACCTGGACCATTCCCACCCTACTAATATATGTAATAACAAATTTGTTATTCATTACACGTGCATGTTGTTTCGAGATTTTCACAAATTATTGTTTTAACTTGTGGGTTAACAGTTCAGTACAGTGGAAAAGTAAGTAATTATTTCTTAAATTATAATTATGAGATTACTTTTTTAAAAAAATGAGAAGAAATGAAATGATGGTGGCTTGATGTAGGGGATAAGTATGTTGGCCACTAAGTGAGAAAAATGCTTCTAAGATACGCAGCTTTGAGATTGAGTTTCAAAGTTTGATAATTAATAATATGAACCACCTATTTGCAATATAGAGTAATAGGGAGTAAGTATAGTATTGCCTATTTCTATTGATTAATTAATGTTTCATACTAATTATGAGGACTTTTTATTAGCATTTTATAATTAGTAATGGTCCCCACCATCCACTTCACCTTACCTTCTTCATCTCCCCTTTCCTTTCTTTTGCCACCAATTCATTGCTTTATACTTGCTACATCCAACCACAAAAAGAAAAATAATAAAAATGAGACAGGTGTGTATACTTGTTTAAGATACAAAGCTAGCACAGTTATGTGTATATGGATAGCTAGTACATTAAAATACCAAACCTTGGTGATTATTGATTCCTCTCTTTCTTAATTACAATCATGCCAATTGGCAATATTATAATATAATGAAGTTTTAAGCGTAATACCATGAATTTAAATATTGCCAGGATCATGATAGATAGGCGAGTCATAGTTGAACACTGTACAACTATTTTCTAGTTATAAAGGTTAAACATGAAGTTCAATTTGAACTTTGTTATAAGACCAAGAATTCATATTGGTAGTATATAATAAAAAAAAAGCTTCAAAATTGAAGGGATTGTAAGTATTATGTGATGTGAAAGAAGGCAATATTGTATTTTCCTTCCTTTTTATCAAAAAAAAAAAAAAGAAAAAAAGAAGGCAATATTAATTCTAGCAATGCGAATGAGAGGAATGCAGTGGATTCTGAACGTGTAGTATATATAATTATATATCTCTCTTCTCAATTCAATGTTGTATAGATTTCTATTCTATAGTTCTATCACAACAAAAAAATTGCAGATTTTCTAATTAATTGAGGTTAATATGAATCATTTAATTTTCTGAATTATTCCTGCAAAAATTTGAAGCTTTTGCTGTTTTACCTAGGAATGAAGCTTAAATCAAACTGAAAGGGAACAAAGAATGATTAGGATGGATTTAGAAAATCACTTCATTACATATGCAGTTTTGAAGAGGTGGGCTGTGAGAGAATTGCATGTTCATATTGAACGTTGAGATATATAATTACTAGAGTTTAATCTTAGCACAATTTTTGGTGTATGTCCCCTAATTTGGTTTTGATGTCCTCAAGTTTTGAAAAGAAGTTTTGATCTCTTGAGTTTAATTTTATTCAAAATATTGATCCTATATGTTACCAATTAACAAAGTTTTAGATTATTCATCTATAAAATACCAAAATCTCTTGTTTTAAACTTGTTAAATTAAAACAAAAAATGGAGGCAAAATTCATCAACTCAAAGATAATATTAACACTCCTTTAAAATACTTTGGTGATTAGTATTTGAGATGTTATTGTAACTCACCCAATCCCTAATATTACATTCTCTCTCCCTCTCGTAATTTTTTTTAATCTTTTGTGGGAGCAAATCTTTGTTTGGTAAGCTAGTGGAAAGAAACAAATGTTAGTGGCGAATTAGATGGGATGTAACTATACGAAAGCGAGAAGACTTACTAGACGATCCCAAAATAGCCACCTCAATCTTCAAAACAGCAAAAAGAGAGATACATCTGAGAACGGCTAAAGAATCTCATTTTATATATTTCATTAATTTATTTTCTTCCTTTTTACTACTCTCTCCATTCCTAAATATAGGACCTAGATGACTTTTTTGAAAAATCCTAAAAAAAGCAAAAAATAAGTTAATTATAAATTGATTTACCTAATTTTTTTCTCTTAAACTAGTTTATTTTACCTATAATCTAATGGATAATCTAAAAAGATATCAAATATGTCATCATTTAATAACCTATTTCGCAACCTTAATCTTTCTAAAAAAAAGTTATTTAGGTCTTATATTTAGGAACGGAGGGAGTATCATTTTTACAACGGAACAAAGTGTTGAGTTGAATTTCAAAATCATACTCCCTCCGGTCCTAAATATAAGACCTAATTGACTTTTTCTAAAAAATCCTTAAAAAAACAAAATAAGTTAATTATAAATTGATTTACCTAATTTTTTCCCTTAAACTAGTTTATTTTACCTATAAACTAATGGATAATCTAAAAATATATCAACTATGTCATCATTTAATAACCTAAATCGCAACCTTAATCTCTAAAAAAAAAAAGTCAATTAGGTCCTATATTTAGGACCGGAGGTAGTATTAACTAATTGAAGAGCATGACTAACAACAAATGGGGTGACAACATTTATTACTCAAAATCCCCTTTACGTGGATTTTGAAATTCAACTATCACTATCAAAATCTCATTTTTGTGGATTTTGAAATTCAACTATCACTGTCATTTACCTGAAATTTCCCAATTTATAATTTTAAGCCAAAAAGTCTACAAATAGAAAATAAAATTTCTAAATAATTGACACATAATTTTTTTTCTTTTTTTGATAGAAAGACAAAATGATACTACCTCCGGTCCTAAATATAAGACCTAATTGACTTTTTTTAGAGATTAAGTTTGCGAAATAGGTTATTAAATGATGACATATTTGATACTACCTCCGGTCCTAAATATAGGACCTAATTGACTTTTTTCTGGAGAGATTAAGGTTGCGAAATAGGCTATTAAATCATGACATATTTTATATATTTTTAGATTATACATTAGTTTATAGGTCTTATAATTGATAAATGAAGTAGCCCCATGTACTACTACTACTGGATTAACATTTACCATATCTTGTTGGGATTTCCTATTTACAATTTTTAACCAAAAAGTCTGCAAATAGAAAAATGCTGCAGCTCTTCCTCCCAACTAACTACCCTCTCTCTCTTCTCTCTCTCTCTCTAAAATCTGTCTTCCATTTCAATCGATGAAGAAGCATCGCATCACATCACATTACATTCAGATCTGGGAAGCTCTTCCTTAATGGACTAATGCTCTATCTCTCTCATTCAACATTAGCCTCCTTTTTCCTTTCACTCTGTAAGCTCTAATTAATTAACTTCCTCTTTCTTTCTCTAATTCCCTATATTTTCAGCAAATTGTACCATAAAGATACTAGCTTTATTGCTTCAACAATCTTCTATTCCATTGGGTCTTCTTTTGTACTGTATTGTTGCTCACTAGTAGCATGTTATTTGGTGAAATGAAATAGAATTCTATATATGTGTCTCTTACCTTGTGTTTTACTTGATAACTTCAAAATTGTTTCTTCTAGCTCTTTAATTTAGCTTGGGATTATCTTTGTTTATTTATTTTTCCTGCATTCTTCAAACACAACTTTGTAGTTACCAGCAAATTTCAAATTTCAGTTTGTTCCTAAATATAAGTATACGTAGCTTTCTATTTTTTCCTAACTTTTCTCAATTATACTCTAATAATGCTTATCTATAATAGACAAGCAAGAGTGAGGATAAAGTTATATTGTTAGGGTAGATTAGTGATATCATGTGCTAATAACTAACTTAACTAATATCTTTACTCGAATCAAATTAAGGGAAAATGATCTTATATTTAGGAACAAAGAGAGTAATAGAGTGGAAATGAGTGCATTTCTTAGTGCCTCAAAGGCCCCCAAGAAGAAAAATTGAGATTTGTTTTGAATTTTAAGAAGGTTCTTTAATTTTCAACTGAATTGGACTTGGACTTCAAATATAATTGTTACTGAGAAGCTTGGGAGATCAGTTGGTGTGATTGTACACATATTGATTTTCTCAGCTGTTTGATGTGCAGGAGACTATAGTGGACTGATTGATTGGTTTTCAATGGCTAAATCAAGACACCACTCATCGAACCGTGATTCATCATTGTCACCAACTGCTGTGAGAGGACAAAGAGATGGTGCTTCTAGATGGACGGATTACCTTGGTGCGGAAATGGCGTCTCCGGTATCGTCTGGCAGTTCAAGGAGCTTTTTCAGCGATGGGCAGGCTCATAGCACTGCTGGATCTCAATCCCATAAGGGTTTGAACATGCAGTGGGTGGTCCAGCTCACTGAAGTTGCTGAAGGACTTATGGCTAAAATGTATAGGATGAATCAGATTTTGGATTATCCAGATCCCATCAATCACGTGTTTTCAGAAGGATTTTGGAAATCTGGAGTATTCCCTAACCATCCTAGAATATGTGTGTTGCTTTCTAAAAAATTTCCAGAACACTTCAGCAAATTGCAGCTTGAACGTGTAAGAGATGATGTTTTAGTATGTTTTCAATTAGTTAAGGCTGTCATGAATTTCATCATCTGAGAAGAGAACGAATGCAGATAGATAAGCAAACGTGGGATTCAATGCAAGATCATGCAGAACTTCATTTACAAAGCCTTGAACAATGGGTACAGGTGAGCTCTTCTGTTAATTTCATTTTGTGCTTTTTTAAATACTATTTGTGTAGAAAGTCTCAAATTCATGATTTTATGTTGTGTGCATTTCTTGAGATGCAAAGTCATTTTTTGCATTTTCAATTTTATGCTGTGTTTCATGCGGTCATTTGACATAAATTCTTTTGTGTAACAGCTACTTCTGGACTTAATGGTGTTTCGTGAACAAGCTCTCCGACTTATATTAGATCTAAGTAGCACAGTGATCACGTTATTGGTGAGTTTATATCGTGTTTCTTTCACTTGAGGTCTCAAGATTGAAATGATTGTGAGCACAGTACTTCTATTTATTTTTCTGCATATCTCAAATAACTAGGCACAGTTCTTTTCAGCCTCATCAGAACTCTCTTATATTACACGCCTTTATGGATCTCTTCTGTTCCTTTGTGCGAGTTAACCTTTTCTCTGAGAAGGCAAGTTGATTCCTCTTTGTGTGATAATTTTCATTTCTTTCAATTATGAGATACTATTTTTTTTTTTTGTATAGAAATGCTTTTCATTTTGTTTTTGATTCTACGATTAACTTCAAATGAGGATTTTCAAACTAACATTTTCAAGCAGATACCAAGGAAGATGTTGCTTCAGGTCTATAATCTTCTGCATGCAATGGCAAGAAATGAGCGGGATTGTGATTTTTATCATGGGTAGGTGTTTTTTTTATTATTTTATATAATTAAATCCATGGTTTCTGCTAGTCATAATTGTTAACTTAAGGTATACACATGAGCTCACATACTAGGTTATATAGTCTATTTTAGATGGATGCATACATTAAATTCTTTTTACAAAGGGCAGGCCTAAATGTAGGTAGTAATGGGATCTGAGAAACTTTTTAATTTAGAGATGGGAATGGCAAAGGTCAAACTCTTAGGATAGAGGCTTTGGTACTATGTCAGACATTATAAGCATTGTTTATAAATTGAAGGCCCATGGAAGTTATATTAAAATCTCTAAGACAATGGGAAATATGTTCCAAATTGTGCCAATACTCATAGTGTTGGTATATAATTTTCTATTTGTTGCAAGGTATCAATTTATCAATGTTAACCATTATTTATCACGAGTAACTATTTTCTACGTTACCATTATTTATTACAAGTAACCATTTTCTACATTTTATGTTTAATATAAATATTTTTTTTAACTGCTGCTTTACAGATTGGTTCAATTTATTGACTCATATGATCCACCATTGAAAGGTCTACAGGAGGATTTGAATTTTGTGAGCCCTCGTATTGGAGAGGTTATTCTCATCCTTTATTTTATTTTTTGAACTGCAAAATTCAGTTACTATGGTGAAGATGATGAGTATGTCACCTTCTTCTAGTCTCTAAATCATCTGATTCACTTAGTGCAATGAAATTCAGCTTCTTGTCAGTTTCCCTATTCGCTCTCTTTGTTGTTGCATGATATATTTTGCAGTCTTTTATTGTGTTGTCAAGAGAAGAGAGATAGGTGAAGTTGAAGAGGAAAGAGACAAGACTAACAATCTGGAAGACACTTTTAAAATTGATACACCAACTTTGTTGTTTTTATTGACACTAAGGTTGAACAATGAGTCATAATCTTAGATGTAATACAAACACTACGATCGCTTTTTACCATGAATTCATGATTGTTTCTCTTCTAGAAGATGATTGGATGTTTACCAACTTGTGAATAAAGTATAGATTTCATGTATTTTTTCCAGGTATTAGAGGCTGTGGGTCCTATTATTTTTCTATCAACAGATACAAGGAAACTTAGGAATGAGGGGTTTTTAAGTCCATACCATCCTCGGTATCCAGACATACTCACAAATTCTGCTCACCCAATGGTAATTATAGCTTTTTGAGTTAAACTTGAGTTATTGAGTCTGAGTATTGCTTGGAATCGCTAAGCTAATTCTCCCTTGTGCAGAGAGCTCAAGATCTGGCCAATGTCACTGCTTATCAAGAATGGGTTTTATTTGGTTATCTTGTCTGCCCTGATGAGCTACTTCGTGTCACAAGCATTGATATTGCCTTGGTACAATTCGTGCTAAGAAAGTGCATACTTGTACTTATATCACAAGTCCCCATTATAACTAACCATATGAATTGTACTCAATACGCCTGTTCTACATTTTTTGCTGATATATAGTTATTGGAACTTGAGTCCACATTTATAACCTTCCTTTTGAGCTTTGGAAATTGGATAGCTTGTTCTACAATAGTCTTAGTTTGTTGAGATGTATGGCCTATAGAGTATATCAAGCTTGAGTATTAAGATATAGAAGAGATGCCAATAATTTCATGATTAGACACCTAAGATTATTCCCCAAAAATTTCCTTTTCAACTTCTAAGACTTCCTATTTTAGATACTCGTTTTTGGGATACTCTTTTGTTCATGTCTTCAACTGATTAAGTGGAATCTAAGACTTCCTGTTTTAGATAATTCACTATTAAATTTGCTGAGTTCACTTCCTAAATCCAGTGTCCCTTTATCATGGACTTCCAGGTTGTATTGAAGGAAAATTTAGTTCTCACGCTGTTCAGGGATGAGGTAATTTTTATCTGTTGTTTACACTACAGTGTTCCTGAACTGCAGTGGCTTATGATTTTGTAATTGTTGACATACAGTACATACTTCTGCATGAGGATTACCTGTTGTATGTGCTACCTCGAATATTAGAATCTAAGAAGATGGCAAAATCTGGACGCACAAAACAAAAGGAGGCTGATCTGGAATATAATGTTGCAAAGCAGGTGGAGAAAATGATTAGGTATACTCTAAAGTTATTGTTTTAATATATTCATCTCTCAACTATGAAATTTGAAATACCCATAGCTGAAGTTGGGAGTCTATGGCATCACTGATTCAGTAGAAAGAGCAAGACAAAAAATTTTGTGACTTGGGAAGTGCAAAGGAACATTTTAGTACATCTATTTTTTTAGTTTAGATTGAGTTCGGAATCCCTGGATTGCACCCTTATGTGGTGGAACACTGTTTTACAGGCTGGAACTGGGTGGTTTCTTAGTGTCTGTATGGTGCTGGCCATGGTTGTTTGTTTAGATTTTGAATTTTTATTGTTTGTTTGCGTAACTTTGTTGATATATCTGGAAATTCAGAGTTGAGAACAATGTTCTGGTCTTAATTTTGTTGAGAGAAAACATATATAGAGATCACTGTTGTATGTTTACCATCACAATTCCTTGAAATCAGTAAAAGATGATGGGTAAGATGGGAAAAGGAAAATATCCAAAAGGAAAGTTAAAATTTAGAGATGTTAGAAGTACGACAGCAAATAGGCGGTCGTAATTACCGGATAAGTTGGGATATATATTTTGGTTGGCCCGTTTCTCAATTCTAATATGTTCCTTTTCTCTCCTGACACTCTGTCATCTTTCTTTTGTCTATGCGTCAAGTTTTTGTCAGTACCAGTATTATAGACTGTCATTTTACTAAAAATGAATTTTATTCAGTGAAGTGCATGATCAAGCACTATTATGTTGTGATGCCATACATCGTGAAAGGAGAATACTACTGAAACAAGAGATTGGGAGAATGGTATTATTTTTCACAGACCAACCCAGTCTATTGGCTCCTAACATTCAGGTATTATCTAATTTTTCACTTTTTGTCACAAAAAAAGTGTATCTGACATTAATTGATTCAAACTTGATTTATTTTCGTTCCTACATAATTGCAATCATAAGAAACTCAAAATATGTTTTAAAATATACTAACTTTACTACTTCACTGCTTATGTGTATGTTTTGAGACAAGTAAGATAAATATTCTGATATGTGAATGGATTGGATGGATCACTCCTCTCATTGTCTCTGCCAGAAGATTTATTTGTAGCTTTCTAATGTCTAATGTGTGATACATAAGCCTAGCTGTTGTGGATTGTTAAGGGCGTTAAGCTTCGTGTTCAGATTTACAATAACTTTTAACGAGCTCAATATGATATATTTGTTTGCATCTTATTGGTTACAACAGAATGGTACTATGCCTTTTTTGTGTCACAACAGTTTACAATAAATATTTCATCACTATCTTCATCTTCATCTATGTTGATTTTGCTTCTTGATTTTTTCAGCGTACAACCTGCAGTTGCTTATTTTTAGTAATTATTCACCCATGTTGTGTTTAGAGTGATTTGATTTTTTTTTATCTAAGAATGTAATATTTTACACAGATGGTGTTTTCTGCCCTGGCTTTAGCTCAATGTGAAGTTATCTGGTATTTCCAACATGTTGGAATTGCATCATCAAGATCTAAGACTTCTCGGGTGGTTCCAGTAGACATAGTAAATACCTTTTCCAGTCAGTGACTACATGAGATTTATTTTCTGCGTAATATATAGTGTAAATCTTTTAACCTGGTTGTTGCCTTGACTTTGAGTTTCACGGACATGTTAACAGGACCCTAATGATCCAACCATTGGATTTCTGTTAGATGGAATGGACCGTTTATGTTGTTTAGTGCGCAAATATATTGCAGGTTGGATTTAGTTCATTTATTTAGTGATTTCTTTTTACAAGAATGGATGTGACATTTCATTACTACCATTATTGCCCAAGAATGTGGAAGTACTTGGTTCTTGTTTTATGAACAAAAAATGCATATATTTGACATTTGAAGCTTTCTAATCTGTTATAGGCTTTTATCATAACGATGAATGCAAAATGCTCCTTAATTTTTTTATTCTAACGTGAACATTAATCTAATGATTCTTACATTTTACTCAAGATTAAGCTGAGAAGTGAAAGCAAAATATTTATTATAACCCTTGTCACTTTCTTTCTCATGAAAGCTTGTCTGGCCTTTGGATTGAATTGTAGGCAAAAGCATAAATCTACAATTCCTGTTGCTAAATCTTGTTTTAATGAAGAATGGATTGAATTTATGACTGCTTGGTTTGAGGTTTTAGTGCACTGTCAATGACTTTCAAATCAAATTGTTGTAGAAGCATCTTATCCTCATGAGTGCACTGTTTTCCCCCTTGAATAATTGATTTTATTCTTGTGTAAGAAAACGAATGAAAGTTGTTTAATGAAAAATTATACTATATGGCTGAAACCCTGATGTTTGATTTTCTTTCATCTGGATGTTAAAAGTTGCTAGTTGTAAATTTGATTGCAGCGATTCGAGGTTATTCATTGTCATATCTATCATCTTGTGCTGGAAGAATCCGATTTTTGCTGGGAACTCCTGGAATGGTAGCTCTTGACATAGATGCTAATTTAAAGGGACTTTTGCAGCAAATTGTCCTCCACCTTGAAAATATACCAAAACCGCAGGGTGAAAATATATCCGCTATTACTTGTGATCTATCGGTATGTAATAAAACATCAAAGGGAATTAAGGGATTAGAACCTTTTCCATTATAGCAATCTCATATTTTTCTTATTTCTGGCCGTTAATGTTTGAGCATTGTCATTGTAGTATTCACTTACCTGCATTTTTTTATGAGTGTTTTGCTCAAATAATTCTTCCTATACTTCTAACAGGAATTTCGAAAGGATTGGCTATCTATTTTAATGATAGTCACTTCTTCACGGTCATCTATAAACATTAGACATTTAGAAAAAGCAACAGTTTCCACAGGGAAAGAGGGCCTATTGTCGGAGGGGAATTCTGCATACAATTGGTCCAGGTTTTTGTCATGAGTTTTCTTTCCCTTAACATATATTGGCTATCTATTATTGTTGTCTTTGTTGTTGATGCTCTGATGCATTGTTTCAATTGGCTGCATTAATCAATAATCTTTTAGTATCTATGGCAACAGCGACAAATTAATGTTGACTGATGATCAACTTTATTGCTAGTATTATCTAGAATAACACCGCAAAGGAAGAAAAAGAAAAGAAGTTTTGAAAGAAATCCAATTTAACCACTCTGCATATTTGATGGGGACTTTGTATGGGCGAAGTCCCACATCGAGTAGAATGGGATGCTTGGTGTGGTATTTAAGCCTTTGGCTCTCCCTCCCTAACAGCTAGCTTTTGGGGATGGGCTCTCCAAGGGTTTGGGTCTCATCAATGGTATCAGAGCCGTTTGTCGACCTATCGGACAGGGCTACCTACGGAGGGTTCTGACCGGAGGGGCTGACCGGCAAAGAGGCCGAGTGAAGTACCGTAGAGTGAAGCCGCCGAGACGTCGGCTTTCCGGGGAGGGTGTATTGATGGGGACTTTGTATGGGCGAAGTCCCACATCGAGTAGAATGGGATGTTTGGTGTGGTATTTAAGCCCTTGGCTCTCCCTCCCTAACAGCTAGCTTTTGGGGATGGGCTCTCCAAGGGTTTGGGTCTCATCAATATTAGAGACTGAACTCCTTGTAGAGCCAAAGCCCATAAAGAAATGGAGAATGTTATTGGAGCCCAGCTGTTGAGTTAGTGATTGCTAACTGAATAAAAATGTTCTAGATTATTATGGAAAATAGGCTACCATGTTAGTAACATGGACGTGCTTTCACCTGTAGGATCCAGAGGGACCGTGATCCTGAAAACGGAAAGAAATGAATTTGCATGCTAGGTAGTAGGAGAAAAGAGTTTGTAATTATCCTATTGACTCTGTATGACTAAATCTGGTAATGAAGATCAACCAGAAATAGGCATAGTTTTAAATAACAGCTAAGGGCATTGAGGAAAGCCATAGTTAACAACACTAACCATTGTCACTCTATTGAAAATTATATCAAACGAAAGTAAACCTTAAATACATGGTAATAATACTGCTGTTTTATTTTGATGCAGATGTGTGGATGAACTGGAATCTCTTCTCTCAAAGCATGGTAGTCTTAGGAAGCTGTATTTCTACCACCAACATCTCACAGCTGTGAGTGTCTCCCCCTCCCCACAAACAAACAAAAAAGGAAAAAACAGGGCTAGTTTTTTAGTGTGGCATTGAATCTTTGATTTAGATATGAAACACTTTATTTTCATCCTGAAATTCCAATTTCACTTGCTGATTGCACAATCTATATTTTTCAATTAGGTATTTCGGAACACTATGTTTGGTCCAGAAGGACGGCCTCAGCATTGTTGTGCATGGCTTGGGATTGCTAGCAGTTTCCCAGAGTGTGCGTCTCCCATTGTTCCAGAAGAGGTAGAAGCTTTAAACCAACTCCTCCCCTGCAGTTAGACTAACACTTTTAACTTCTCTAGTTTTTGAAACATACAAGTGTGTATCGTGCTTTTAAAAAATGGATTCACATCAATATTAATTAATCATTAGGTCCTGAAATCATTCTTTTGCAATCTCCTGATTCATCAAAACAATAAGTTTCATACATGACGATTGCAAATGTGGGAAACATGGGTGATCGTTTCATTTATTTCAAGCAGGTAACAAAAATTGGTAGGGATGCTGTTCTTTATGTTGAGTCCTTGATTGAATCCATCATGGGAGGATTGGAAGGATTGATTAACATTCTGGACTCCGAGGGAGGATTTGGTGCACTGGAGAATCAGGTAAGTATCAAGATTACATTAACAAGTCAGTCTCATTGCAAAAAACTTACTGTAATATCTGTATCAGCTTCTTCCAGAGCAAGCAGCATCTTATCTGAATTTGGCATCTAGAGTTTCTATTCCTTCATATAAATCTCCAAAAGGAGCAGCTGGCTTTCCTTTACCTGGCCATGAGAGCTATCCTGAAAACAACAGTTCTATCAAAATGTATGTAGATTTCCTGCCATACATATATGTCAAACAACACAATCGAAACTGTATGTAGCTAACTATTTCCTTTTTTCCCCTATTCCTTTCCAAACAGGTTAGAAGCTGCAATGCAGAGGCTGACTAACTTATGCTCTGTCTTAAATGACATGGAGCCTATCTGTGTATTGAACCATGTCTTCGTTCTAAGAGAGGTTAGACATGCATCTTTTGCTTTATTATTTCTGTGGTTTAATTTATATTTCTGAGGTGAAGAGTCAAAGGCATTCATATTAACTCAATTAAATTAGTAATTGAGTATTTGAGGGCTTTTGAACAGCGTTTTTATTACTCGAATATGAATTATATTGTCTCTAGCTCGATATCTTGGTCAATCATGAATAAATATTTATGAGCATCCATTCACTCCCATTCCTAAAAATACAACATTCAGATCTAGTAAATCCATAGACTCTTTTATTATCATGCTAATGCACAACCGTTCATGCAGTATATGAGAGAATGCATCCTTGGGAACTTCAGGAGAAGATTGCTTGGAGTATTGAAAACTGATAATGATCTTCAACGGCCCTCTGTTCTGGAGTCCCTGATTCGAAGGCATGCTAGCATTGTTCATCTTGCGGAGCAGCACATCAGCATGGATCTTACACAAGGTATTCGAGAAGTTTTACTTTCAGAGGCCTTTTCTGGACCTGTTGCTTCACTGCACTTGTTTGACAAGCCAACAGAGCAACATACTGGATCAGCTACGGAGTCTGTTTGCAATTGGTACATAGACAACATAATCAAAGATGTATCAGGTGCTGGGATATTGTTTGTACCACTTCATAACTGCTTTAAGAGCACGAGGCCTGTTGGTGGGTATTTTGCAGACTCAGTTACTGATCTCAGGGAGTTGCAGTCTTTTGTGCGTATATTTGGTGGCTATGGAGTTGACAGGCTGGACAGAATGCTGAAAGAACACACCGCTGCACTTTTAAATTGTATTGACACATCATTAAGATCAAATCGTGATGTATTAGAAACAGTTGCAGCCAGCCTCCTCTCTGGGGATAGATTTGAAAGGGAAGCTTCCATAAAACAAATAGTTGACCTGGAAACTGTCATTAGTTTTTGTATTCAAGCTGGCCTAGCTCTGGCATTTGATCGGTTGCTAGCTGAGGCTGCTGGTGCCATACTTGAAGAAGGTGCGCCTCTGATACATTCACTCCTAGCTGGGATGGTTAAGCAGCTACCTGATGAAATACCTGAAAAGGAAGAGTTCAGGAGAATGAGAGGCGTGGCAAATACTCAAGGTGTGGTTAGTGATCATGATTCACAGTGGGTAAGATCAATATTAGAAGAAGTTGGTGGTGCAAATGATGGTTCCTGGAGCTTGTTACCGTATTTATTTGCCACATTCATGACATCTAATATTTGGACCACTACTGCATTCAATGTGGACACAGATGGCTTTAGTAACAACATTCATTGCTTGGCAAGGTTAGCATTATGTAACAAGTCTAATGAATTATAATATTTCTTAGCTATAGTGTAAAAAAGTGTAGATTTTGAAGTTTCTAAGATAATTTGCTTATTCGAATGCCTTTGAATAAACTTCTAGCTAGTAATTTTATTAGCTTGGATCAACAGAGTATCTTGAAGATTTTCATTTTGTTGATTAAACTTTTAGAAACTTAACTAGAATCAGTATGCAGTAAAAGCTTTTAGAGGTTTTGATTGTCATTCATCTCGTCCTCTTGTCTCATTTGTCCTGTCTCACTCTCCTGACAATTAAGTGGATACTGGGCAGGTGTATATCTGCAGTGTTTGCTGGAAGTGAATTTGTTAGATTGGAACGTGAATATCAGCAGAGACAGTCTTTATCTAATGGGCATGCTAACGAGGCAATAGATCCCGAGTATCCGAGTCACACGGTTGCTGAAGCAAGCATAAAGTCAACAATGCAGTTATTTGTGAAACTCTCTGCAGAGATTATTCTAGATTCTTGGAGTGAAATAAATAGGTAAGCATATATACTGACTTTAAAAGATATGTGATCGAATCATATATGTGTTGAAAAGTTCATGTATGCATGGCTGCAGAAGATTACAGCTGACTTTAGCTTGTACATGTGATCTGTTTCTCTGAAACATTTACCTTTTCATGATTTATGCTGATTTTTCTTTTAATTTTGTTATCAGATCTCATCTTGTAGCACAGTTAATATTCCTGGACCAGCTTTGTGAAATGTCGCCATACCTTCCACGGAGTTCCCTTGAATCCCACCTTCCCTATGCCATTCTCCGGTCTGTATACTGCCAATACTATGCAGATACTCCATCCACTCCATTATCAATATTGAGCGCTTCACCACGACATTCGCCTTCAATATTGCTAACTCATGCATCTCCGGTAATACGGCAGCCTCGTGGGGACTCCACACCACAGTATGGTGGCAATGATTCAGGCTATTTCAGAGGATCTTCATCACATGGCCATGATCACCACCATCTTTATGAAGCTGATACTGGCGGCTCAAGGAGCATGGATAACAAGCAGAGGAATGTTCGTCGTTCAGGGCCTCTGGATTACAGTGCAAGTCGAAATCGAACGAAATTTGTGGAAGGCTCAACTTCTGGGAGTACAGGACCAAGTCCCTTGCCAAGGTTTGCTGTGTCTAGATCTGGTCCTCTAGCATACAAGTAGGGAAGATGAAGAAAGTGCTCAACAGAAAAAAGGGCTAGTAAATTATTAGACCTGCTGGTAGTGATCAGGTATATTCATCACCATAGCTTACCAAATATTGCAGATTTCCGTCCAATTTTGGCTAAATGTAAAGTGTATTTCGCTTGAAATTTCTCTTGTATCTTGAGTAGTTCAATATAAATTGATGTCTATATCATCAATATTGCTTTGTAATAGTTGTCCCACTTAAGAATAGGGTGTACAAAGATCTCCACTCGGTTAGTAGCCTAGAGAGAGACCAGAGGCTCAAAGGTTCTATTATAAGTGTTGTTTGATGAACATAATTGTTGTAGTACAGTGATTTGTAGTTATCTAATCATATAAATGGTTTGAAATAAATGTAAAATTGTCATTAGCCTATCCATGCTAGAGAAAAAACTATGTTTTTGTTGTTAATTATTAGTGATTACTGTATCAAAGTTAGCGATTGTGCGAGTTTCTTCACCATTAGCAGCATCCTATGCAAAAGCATGTCCCCGCGGATAAATTGATTGAAGGCGTACAATTTGGAAGAAAATATGGGCATACTTCTCATTTATTTTTTACAAAAAAAAGTCATCAATTATATTCGGTATGCTGTTAGTTTGCATTTCAGAAAATTCAGACTTATTTTATCATATTTTGTTACTATACAAATAAATTTAAATTTACTTTAATTGAAATATAAACAAATGAATATTCTATACAATCAATTTTTTTTAAGAAATGGATGTCTACATAATTAAACAACAATAATGCTTACAATTAACATTGGCCAATCAGGAGGTCTACATGACCAAACACACCAATAATAATATACATTAGTTTGGTTATTTGCTCAACATTGACCAATCAAGAGGTCTATATTGCATTTTTCTTTGTACCAAAAGGTATATATTGCATTTGACTGCAACACATTTGAGGAAAGTCAATAGTTCACACATGATGTGCTTAACATTGCACAACTTTTGTTTATATAACAAAGGCAATGGAAACAAAATTAATCTATGAAGTTGGATGTGTGTGATTGAAGACGTCTCCACACCCTCAACGCACAGGGAGCACCTTCTAGTAAAACTAGATCGGTCTCCCGTGCGTTGCACGAAAAATTTTTATTTCGATGTGAATTATTGTCTACAGTAGACACTAATTAAACAAACGATAAAAAATTAGACAAATGCTTTGCAAACTAACACAATAATTAGACAATATATTATTAAGTTGTTTTTGACATAATACTTTTACCACTGCAAGAATGGTCACTATACATATGAAGATATATGAAAGATATGAAAGTTGTTGGTGAATTATGAAACAAAATGTTGGTGAGATCATGGAGGTTGGTGAGATCAACCTCACATATGAAGATATTATAAAGTTGTTTTTGACATAATACTTTTTAAGTAAATAACCACACTAACAAAAAAAGATATGAAAGAAAATGTTGGTGAGATCATGGAGGTTGTGTTCCTTATAAAGACATGAAAGAAACAAAGAGCAAGAAGATAGAGAAATAGATTAAATAGCAGAAATATATTATAAATGAACATAACAAAAAAAGAGTTATTTACTTAAGGACTGCAGATACCAAATCAAGAAAAACAGTTTTCATTGAAACATTTTGTCAAACAAATTCTAGGCATGTGTGTGACTATGAGATAGACTTTCTCCCGTGCGTTGCATGGAGAGATAGCGCTTCCGAAAATTTAATGTAATTTATTATTTACTGAGAGAAAGTAGTTCTATGCATAAGGTATTTACTGAGAGAAAGCTCATGCAAGAAAAATTTCTTGCAATAACAATGTTATGGTATTTGAGTGATTAAGATATTTTTTTATTAGGAAAGTGATTAAGATATTGGAATCTCAAATCTTGCTATAAGTTATCCCTACCTTACTCTTTTGTTGGATAACAATTTTATTTTATCATAACCTAAAATGTATAATTTGATAAAAGAAATGGGATGAATGTATAAAACACTAAAATGTAAAGGATCGACACAACATTCATATTCGTTTCATTACTAAATGAAGCAATTGTAGCTAGGAATACATAAAAGCATAAAAAGTGGATCAATAAATAAATAAAAAATAAAATAATTTAAATTTTAGAAACAATTTTCCAATTTAATTTTAAGAAAGTAATTAACATTCAAAAAGTAGACATTTCAGTTAATAAGTGATATATTGTCTATGTTATTTGAGTATAACAAATTTATTTAGAAAAAGTCCTTACCTTTAAGGGTTTTGGATTTTATTAACTTAAATTAAATTTGAGATTAAGTTGCTGAAGCCTAAATATATATAGGTTAGACACATTTATTTTTTAAAAAATCGTTACTTTTTGAAGCCTATGATTGTTCATTATTTTTATGTTGTTATTCTCATTTTTTTAGGGATGTAATCGGTTTTATTATTTAGAGCAATACATTTTATCTAATTAAAAGTAGTCCTATGTGTAAGGGACTTAGTGACTTACGAAGAGATAGCTCATCCAAAAAAATTTTCTTGCTAAAAAAAATATAGAGTCAAAACTAATAAAAGTATTTGATCAAATAAAAACTATATTTGATCAATTTCTCTATAATTATTTTAATTTTCATGGTACAATATCTTCCTTTTTCTATTTCTATTATTCCCTTCTCTCTCACACATGTGTTTCTCCACTTTTCACTCAAGACTCCACCCTCAATACTCTTTTCACTGACACGTTTACAGCTCTACAGCAGCCTATGTCTTCCTCCATCACATCAACATGGGCCCTCTTTCATCTTCTATCTTCTTCTGCAGAATCTAAAATGAAGATCTGTTTTGTTTGGCTTCTCAAAGCCAAGACTTGATGAAGCTGAGCAAGAAAAACCTTCGTCTAAGAAATCCAAATCTTCAAACCCATCTCATTGGCAAACACAAACACGTCTTTGTGTTGAGTGTAGTTGCCGGAAGAATAGGCCGACTGTCCATGCATGTACTCAAGTGAAAACCCTTCATTCATCTCCACCTTTTCTTATTCGGGTAAGGCTTCTCTAACCAAACACCATTTGCAACTCTAAGCTAGTAATCTTTTGTGAACCGTCCTCTAGTTATCTTCTTCAGCAATGAGTTCTTGTTTTAAAGTGCTACCTGTGGAGAAAAAAAATGAGCAACTTCATGATTTTTGTTTTCATTTAAAATAGTAGGGAACTAAATTTCAGAATAACGACTTCAATCAAGCAAGCCATGTTGGGTTTAGCAATTTTAGAACCCTCACCAAGCTTCTAATGGTGGTCACACCCTTCAATTTTAGTACCTGTGGTGCATGTTCTGCATTCAGCAAAAAGAGGAAGGAAAACAGAGCTTATAAGAGAAACAGAACGAAGGAAGAAAAGAAAAACAGAGCACGGCATCAGCATTGTTAAAGAGCATACCTCCAAATGTCAACCGGAGGTGGGCATGAAGGCGGAGGAGAAATTATGTGTAATAAAATCGGCAAAGGCGTCATCGATGATGAGCTTGTGGTGGCGATTCAGGCGATAGAGGCAGATTTGAATGGGAAGGCTGGGCATGAGGATGATATATGTGGGTGTGGTGGTGAGAAAAGTTTGACAGAGAGGACGGGGACTTTCAGATTTGGGAAGATGAAAGGAGAAAGCCTATAGAGAGCACTTGTTCTTGTAAGCTATAAATATGAATCCAAAGAGAGGACGGAGGAGGGAAGTTTGAATTTCAAACTCAAATTCAAATTCAAATTCAAACTGAAAGGAAAAAATTAAAGCAAAAAAAAACGGGGAAATGCTGATGAATAGTAAATCGAGTCTAGGAGGTGCCATTGCACGACTACCGATGGAAGAATTGTGAAGGGAGTTTTTGGCGGGAGGTTTTGCTCTTCAAAACTCTTTAGGAAGGAAAGAGAAACAATATTACTTTTGAATTTTGAATTCCAAAATGAGATTCAAATGTTGAATCAGATCAGACTTCGAGGAAAAAAAACGGGGGGGAGATGCTGGTGAACAGTAAACTGAGTCAGGGATTGGCCATTTGTGGTGCTTTGCGTTGAAAAAAAAAATTATGGAGGTTTTACTATTATATTATAAAGGATAAGGGATATTTCATGAGTGAAAAATCATTTAAAATTGCTATTGACATTGTACTATTAAACTCACTCCTTTCTCGTATCTCAGTAATGTTTCACCAATCAAATAACTTTTATGGCACGCTCTGGCGCATTCAATCGTGCAAATAGAAAATGTGATTCAGACTTTGAAAAAAGATAACTAGCATTTCAGGCTAGATTCACTTCAATACATGTTCCAAAAAACTATCAACAGAAATTGTTAGACAAACATCCAAGAGACATTAGTTAATCTGGCCAATCATAAACAGGCATAAACATATCCATGACATGTTTTAGACATCTAACTACAATTCACTTTAATGTTTGTTCCTTTGTTGTAAGATCAGCCTCCACCCAAATGTGAACCTAATTCACCAAACTGTTCAGCAGTGTCAACATTGTCGTCTGAGAGCCTGAATGCATCTAGCTTCTGCCTAAGAACATCGATGGCATTCAACAATAACTGAGAAGCTTTGATGGCACCCGTGGATTCCACAGTGAATATGAAGGCATCTAGCCTTGCATTGATTTCCACAAGCCCAGGTTTTCCCATAGCTTCGGCTTTCTTGATCACCTCCTCATCGTAAGTGTATGCCTCAGCATCGACCACCATGACCTGGCAAATGATAACATGCCAGCTATATGACAAATCACTCGTGGTATTATTGTGTGGATCTCACCTATAAAAGGAAGATGACCTAGACTAACACAAATATAGAAAATTATAGATAGTTCCTACTGTAAAAAATGCTTGTTATGCTCACATGCCTTTCTAGTTTTTTATGATTGACTTGTGTTGTCTTATATGGATACATCAATTTCCAAAACTCAGATTTGATTCAGTAGGAATGAAATATTTTATCTTCTTGAGAAAATGCACCTCAGGATAATACAAGTTTTAAGCACTATCAGAGTTAGTACCATAAATCCTTATACAACCTCCTCAAATTATAACAATTAGATCGCCTACAACTAGTTAGCTGTCATGAAGCAGTAAATTTTCACACTACTGCATAATGCCTATGATTGCAATCTACAATAGCCATATTTCTCCACATTTTTGGCAATAGTAACCACCTCAATTATTTAAATACAACACAAGTATCTGCAGGAAGTTCCACAAAGTCAGCCAGCTAAAACAAATATCTTTCAAAGATCCACAATAACTAGTAGTATCTCTGCTGTGGTTGTGCCATGTGCGATCTCTATGGTTCTGTGAACTTAAACATGGGATCACTACCATAAAACAACTGAAACACAAACTTGAAAACCAACTGCCAGCAACCTTTACACACGACAAGGACTAAACATCATAAAAAAAAATTGGATCACTAATTCCTATCATACGAGAACTAGCTAAACAAAAGCCAGAAAAAGGACATCATGAAACACCTTCACATCATCTTTCTAGTCTACTTCAGCCAATAAAGCCAAACAGTGTAGTGCAACATGTCTATCCAAGAGACCAACCTGCTGGGTGACAGAATCTATATCAAACACACGTGTGGGAGAACTTTTCAACCCACTCTTTCTTCTCTTCAAGCGTCAGCGACTCCATGAGATCCTCATTGATGTGAATCTCAGGCTCGTACATGAACGTAACAGTTGCTGCTGGAGACCATTTGGCATGATCTTTGCCAATTCCCTTACGAGCAATGGCTCTTAGCCTCAGCTCCTGCCCTCGACGCAGCTTCACAATTATAATCCCCCTGAACACAAGCCACAACACTTCGTCAAACAAACAACAACCATAACCCCCTCCAAAATCCAACATAAAACCATGTAAACAGGATCCACAACACTAAGCTGAAAAAGGTCCAATTAACATACAAACAAATGCTGGCCATGTCAATCAAGAAGTTCCAAAAATGAGTGCACTTTATTTCTGGGAATTGAAAGGAAGCTACATTGGAGTAAAACCTAGCGACTATTGCATCTAGATCCCAAGCAAAAGATTTAATTTCAACCAAGTTCATTATTTGACTTGTTAACGAAGACAATTTTAGTTAACAACTAAAAATTATTAAACCTCAGTCAAGATTCAACTACAATACACATCATTAACTTCACATACAAAAAAGAGAATCACCATGTTAATCAAGAAAGTCAAATTCCAAAAATGAGTATATTTGTTTTTTCTGGGCATTGAAAAAAAAGCTACACCGAGATAATACTTGTTCTCCAGCATGTCATCAACAGTTAACAATCATTAAACTTCATTCAAGATCCAACATTAAACCACAAAGCATTAACAAAAGCAAAGTCCACTAACCATACAAACAAAACAAACACTCCCCATGCCAACCATGAATCTACAGTTCCAAAAATGAGTAAACATTATTTCTGGGCATTGAGAAAGAAGCTACATTGGAGTAATACCTGTTCTCACAGCAAGTCATCAACAGCTAAAAATCATAAACCTCATTTAAGATCCAACAAATACTCCCCATGTTATCCAAGAAAGTAAAGTTCCCAAAAAAGAGTAAGCTTTATTTCAGGGCATTGAAAAAGAAAGCTACATTTGAATAATACCTATTCTCACAGCACATCATTAGCAACTAAATAAATCCTCATTCAAAGTCCAACAACAAACAACACAGAATTTAGCCAAAAAAAATCCACTTAACATACAAACAAAACAAACACTCCCCAAGTCAATCAACAAAGTAAAGTTCCAAAAATAAGCTAACTTTATTTCTGGCATTCACAAAGAAGCCACATTGGAGTAATATTTCTTCTCAGAAGCCTCAACAAACAACATCAACAAGAGAAGAAAAAAACCCACTAAACACACAACAAAAAAAACACTCCCAATTCAACAAAGTAAACTTCCAAAAAGAAGCAACTGTGATGACTTCTCACAGTAAATCATTAACTATACAAACAAACAGCACATAATTTAGCCAAAATAAATCATTCACTAAATAAAAAAAAAAAAAACAACACAGCATTCACAAAATAAATCACCATTCAAAGTCCAATAACAAACAGCACAGCATTTAGCCAAAAAAAAAAAATCCAATACCCACACAAACAAAACAAACACACCCCAAGTCAACAAACAACATAAATTTCCAAAAAGGAGCAAACTTTCCATCTGGGTATCCAAAAGACGAACCCACATTACAATATAACACCCAAAAAAAAACAAAAAAAAACACATATACCTATTATCAGACGCATCCACACCAGTAGGGTCAGGAAAATCAATCAGAGCTATACAAGTCCTTACTAGTCACATCAAGTGTCTCATCAGTCATACACTTCACCCTAAGATGAAACTCCACAGAGCAAAACTCACACTGCCCATCGCCGTCACAGGCATCACAGTCACGTGAGAAGCGCATGCCCATGGCGCGGTCACTGGTGAGAGGAATGAGGCCCAGACGGTGGGCGATGAACTCGTCGTTGAGGACGGACGAGTTCACTTCGATTTCTAAGAGGTCTATGGCCACGGTGGGCACCTCCGAGATCATCACGCGCCGCAGCGCGTTGGCTATGCTCGCGTCTGTGTCGCGCAGCGTAGGAGACCATTCCTCCCCCTCCTCCTCCCTCCATTGTTGTTTTTTTTTTTTTTGTTGCAGAGTGAGTGAAGAAGAAGAAGAAGAGAGGGTTTTGTGGTGTTGTGTGTTTTTTTATGGCCTGATTAAGAAAACGGGGAATTATCTAGCTGTAGATGATCTTAAGCATTTACGTCGTCACTAAAGCCGATGCGGTGCATCAATGTACTCCCTCCGGTCCCTAATGTAAGAGCTAGCCGTAAAAAAAAAAATTCTTAAGAAAACATGTGAATGTTAGTTGGGTGTATGGAGTTAATGCTTCTTTTACAAAATTTCTCATATTTATTATGGTACTTTTAAAGAGAGAAATACATAAGTATTAATAAATATGAAAGAGAGTTAGGGGTAAACTAGGAAAAAATGCATTAAATGAGGAGAGAATATGGGGTGAGCTCTTACATTAGGGACGGGTAGTTGGTTGTTAGTTTTATTTTTGTATGATTTTGTTTCTTTTTATATAAAAAAAAGAAAGGGGGGAATTATTATATTACATGGGGCCGGGTTAAATTAATTGAGGTTTTGTTATTTTTATCGAGTTTTAAGTTGAGGTTTTTAAAGACTTAGTAGCTGTTTTTTTTTTAATCGAGATGACAAGGTTTCCCAAAAGTAAATTTGGCCAAATCTTAGCTTAAGTAAGCTAACATTTGGCCTGAATAAAAAGCTGGTAGTTTATCCAAAATAGTCAGCTAATTGTTCGAGCTAAGAGCGTGTTTAATTTTCCAAAATAATAATCACGAATAAACATAAAAATTTAAGTCCCTAAATTGAGTAGGAAAATTAGAGAGTTTGAAAACAATCTTTAAATTCCAAATTTATAACTGCCACATTAAAATTTATTTCCATTTAGGCTAAAGTATACCTTTAGTCCCTTATGTTTGCATGAAGTTTCAATTTAGTCCTTTATTTTTGGAAAGTACACTTTTAGTCCTTCAAATCTAACACTGTTACTCAACTTAATTGAAATTGCTGACTCATCAAATTTTAGTGATGACTATTTAATTAAAAGATGACAAAGCATAAATATATTGTTTTGAGTAGAAAATAAAATCAAGGAGAAATAAATTTGGCAAAATTTCTTCTTCCATAAGAACAAATTCGGCTTCAATGTTAATTTCTATGTCCTCCTCTATTTCTCTATCTTTGACGTCCTCTTGTCTGATTCTCTCCTGAATAAACCTGCATCACTCCGTTTAAACTTCTCATTTTTCAAGGTAATGAGATAAATCTTACCCTCCCCTTTTCTCCTGAACCAAACAAAAGGAATGGGAGAGAAATTCCTTACGTTCATTTTCCCTGCCAAATCCTTCAATCCAAATCGTGAAATTGGACATAAAAACTCCATCTAAACGTCACCATCTTAGTTTCTCCAACTTTATTTTCTTATTATCCCTTTATAGTCCAATTACTACGATGTAATATATTATTGGTATCATAACACTTATGAACTTCAAAATTAGACAAGGAAAAGAAAACTGGAACTTCAAGAGGATTCTTTGATGGACAGAATGTAGAGAACAAAACAAGAAGAGACAAAAAAGACTTGTTTAATAGAGAGAAGATGAAAATTTGGGATAAACTGTCATAAAGAAAAAACTCTAGTAGATGTAGCTTTCAGTTTAAAGATTTTTTGATTCATGATTTTTAATTTAGAAACATCCTATTAAAAACGATTATTATTTGATATGATTTTTAATTTTCATGATTGATTTTTATTTTTTACTTAAAATAATATATTTATGCTTTGTCAGCTTTTAATTGAATAGTCATCACTAAAATTTGATGACTCAGCAATTTCCGTTAAGTTGACTGACGGTGTTAGATTTAAAGGACTAAAAGTGTACTTTCCAAAGATAAAGGATTAAATTGAAACTTCATGCAAACATAATAAGGGATTAAAGGTATACTTTAGCCTTCCATTTATTTATTTTTTATTTGTATGATTGCATCATGAATTTAAACATTTTCTCTCTCCTAAAAGCACATTATCATGATGTCGTACTCTATGAAAGGAGCATAGAGATAATACCTTACACTAGATAGAAACATCAAGCCATAAACATTTTCTACACAAGATATACTTGAATGTTTCACTAATCACTATCAAGAGAGTATCTTTTCCTTGTCTTTTAAGCTTTCAGGTCTGTCTCTTCTAGTCTTCTAAACATTAAAAAGAAACTTGTCATCTTCATATATTCATGTCATATTCCATTAACTCATCACACAGCCTAAACCTTCCATGATCAAACAACACACGGAAGAATGTATCAGGTAATGGAACCGCAAGAAGCCGCTAAGAATTCCTGAACAGTCTAAGAATCAAACTCCCTAATAGAAGGATTCTGCTGAGATATACTTAAGACTTGACTGAATATATTTTCATGACCACATTATGCTAGCGCAAGTGATGCCTGCATGATGATAAACCAATCTTTTATCAGCAGTGATGACATATTTGCCACATTAAGCTTTTTCTAAGAGTTCATTAAAACATATAGAATGACCTTAGAGTCTCCTTTGTACCGCGGCGAACTTTGCACCGGATGGTTGGAAGTCCAAGGCGCTGGTGAGCCTCAAACCGGTGGCAGCCAGAGAAGCCTACAAACCAAAGAGAAAGTGTATATCAATCTTTGGCTCAGATCATTATCCAACATCCTTCAACAGTTGAACTGAAGACTGTGTTCTGATGTATGGGTTCTGTAACTGTTGAACATCTGGTGATAATTTATAACATAAATGAGGAGACTAAGGTGAAAGTATTATACTTAAACATAAATAACAAGATTTTGCACACACCATAATAGACTCCTTCAACCTCAAGAACGTCAATCTGTATCAAAAAATGTCAGATAACTTGTTAGCTCAGTCCATGATATATTATGATGAATCAAAACATTAGCGCAAAACAAGACAAACCATAAGTGGCACACACAACATGAAAATCCAGCTTGCAGCTAGACTGAACATTTACTATGATTTGGCATATATCATTGAAAAGTGATTGCAAGGGAAAAAATATACAATGGATACGTGCGACAATACACAAGATTTTATGTGGGAAATTCCCAACAACAATAAGTTTTCTCATACTTTATTATAAATTACACACCTGATTAACCTGAAGTTGTTTATGAGAAAACATACAGTACCATAAGAAAAATGTTTGCCAGTGGAAGCAAAATTCAAAGGTTATAAGGAACAACTTCGCCAGAAAATGTTCCCTTTAATAAACTTTTGTGATAGTTTGAAATATCTTGATGCTTAATGAGAAATGATGAGTAAATTTTGTATTCTAAATGTTAAAGATTCCATGCCAAGTGTAAAGTTGTTGAAGAGACCAACAAGCTGTAAAAATTCTCACTCCAACAAATTCAACAAAATTCATCTTAGTATTTCTCTCGGCAATCATTCTCTCAGAAACCAACCCCAGGAAAAACATAAAGTTGATCATCTTATTTTCACAAGGCATTGCAAAACATATTAAACTAAGAATAACTCAAAGGCATGAAGTATGTGATGCTGGAGATGAAATTGCAGCAAAAACATTTGTTTCAACAAGAGACCAGTCATCATAAGTCACTCAGTATTCCCCCAAAAGTCAATTTCCAATAAACCAACAAATGGTAAAATCTAAAGTTAATCATCCTTTCCCCAGAAAATGTCATTTCTCTATGAGAATTGGAAAACATAATAGCCATGATTTTATGTTTGCTAGAAACCTACTTGCAGTGAAAATCCTAACATCAATAACAACAATAACAACAAACCCTTTTGAGGTCGGTTACATAGATTATACGATATCATTGTCATTGATCCGTACTCATGAGATTCGACACGCTTTTACATAACACCAACAATAGACACAACAAAATTCCCTCTTTGCATACTGCTAGACACCAACTTGCACTCACAAAATCCTTGTTCAAAGCATTTTCCCAGAAACCAATCAAAGGGCAAACCAAATCACACAAAAAGCTCAGAATGAAACAAAATTTGATTAAGTGATGAAAAAAGTGCTTACAGGAACTTGAAGTCCAATTTCACTAATACTATCCATAAGTTGTTTGACTTTGATAGGATCATTTGACCTTGTCCTCATTAATGGCCTCTTTATCTTCTCCAAAGGAAGCTCCACAATCACTGGTCCACCACCAGCTCCTACACTTCCTGTTCCTGAAGCACTAGGAGAGGCTCCTAATCCCACATAATTAAAAACAATTAGATATCAATTAATTAAGAATTATGATAATTTAATACTAATAAGATGAAACTAATTATTATAAAATGTGTTACCGTTGGATGAAGAAAAGGCAGGGAAATTCCTCAACCTGCTTGGAACATGTAGAACAAAGTTCGCCATTTTTTTTTCTGTTATCTTTATTTTTGTTTAAAACCAGAAAATCTTGAATTGAGATTTTAGTAGAACCACAAGATATGATAATTATGGCAGTGGCATTGCCCACCAATTTCAACGGTTGAGATTATATGGCTTACTGTACTAAACACAATACTCCTCCTAAATACAAGATTGTTTTTATCTAATTGATTAGATTAATTATATTACTTAATTTAGTTAAAATAATAGGAGTCTGGTATTTCTAAACATCATACCCAAAATTACAAATGACATTTATATGCTACAAAATTAATTTATACTCATTATAAACACACTAAAATGTTGTTTTTTTAATGTATGATGCAATTTACAACATTGTAAAGTAGTATTAAATTTGCATATTTACCTCTATAAAATTGAAATATTATGGAAGCTAATATACTATTGATTCATAACCCATCTTATGTGATTTATATGTCAACTTGAAGACCTATAAGATCTATAGCTATGTATGTTTTGACCTGACGTAGCACCCTCAAAATAAGAACTAACAGATAAAAAAATTTAAATATAATGTTTTTTATTTTACAATGTAAATAAAAATATTTTCAAAGTTGATTGAGTTTTTTTATTATGTCACATCAAATTGAAAAATTACGTCAGAATATATGTGTTTACACGTGATTAATCAAACCACAAATGACGTGTTACACCATTCACACAAGAATTTCTCTAACTTATTAATTTCTTTTAAGAATTTAAAAAATTAAATATATACTGTATTTGGTTTGTCAAACTATTTTCTTTTCTTTTTTTTTGGTCAAAAAAACTATTTTCTTTTTTTAAAAAATCAAAGACAAATGAATGTGCACGAGCATAGTTGACAATGTTCAGTATAGTTCACTCTACAAATTTTGCAGAGAAAATAATGAGGTGATCTCAGAGCTAAGCTAATAGCTATGGCTGCCACAATTCCTTTCTCACTCATTAGGTACAAACTTCAACATACAATTTCTTCATTTCTTTACTCTCTTATTCATTATGTATATGTGATACTAATATTGATTATTGAGTTTACCTTCCCATATTTTCTTAGGAACTCCTACACATTAATGTCACCAAGACTTCTCTTCCCTTTGGCCAACACATCAAACCTCAATTTCTCCAAATTCATTCTTCCCATCCAATCTCCCAGGTGTTGTTTTCATCTCTCTGTATGATTATCCTTTTGCTGTTTTATGTTTTACAATTTGCAAAGCTGCTGAAATGAGAGAAAATTGAAGAAAGATTGATTTTTTACTGATTTATGGGTCATATGAACTACCATTTAGTATCATTATTGTTCAGTCTATGAAGATATGGTTCAGAAATTTGCAAAGTCACTGGCTTGTCATTCAATATTCTGATAAGTAGTTCTCTTGAGTTGCCTCATGTGATTATTGTTATGAGAGAAAATTGAAGAAAGATTGAATTTTGCTTGATTTATGGGTCATTGAAACTGCCAATTACCATCATTTTTGTTCAACCTTTGAAGATATGGTTCAGAAATTTGCAAAGCTTATGGTTTTTTGTGCAATATTCTGATTGTTAGTTCTCTTGAGTTCAAAATCATTTCTATTTTCACCAGATGAGAGTTAGATGGCAATTCTGCTACATTCAAAATCCCCTTTTGTCATCAAGTTCAGGATATGTTCTCAACCATGTAGATATAAGTTCCCTTCTCTCTGCTTGTGGGAGAGATGGGAATCTTCAACTTGGTGCCACAATCCATGCCCATATCGTAAAGCAAATACGGCCTTTGGATTGTCCAAGCTTGGATGGTACCCGTAATGTACTAGTCATTTGGAACTCTCTCTTGGCTATGTATTCAAAATGTGGTGAGCTTTCGCATACTGTTAAGCTGTTTGATCATATGCCATTGAGAGATACTGTATCCTGGAACACAATGATTTCTGGGTTTTTAGGTAATGGTGATTTTGATACAGTCTATTGTTTGTTTCAACGGATGCATCGGTCGGAGTGTGATCGGTTTGATAAAGCGACCCTGACTACGATGCTATCTGCTTGTAATGGCCCTGAGTCTTTAAATCTAAATAAGATGATTCACGGTTTAGCATTTGTAGGTGGTTTTGATCGGGAAGTTTCAGTGGGAAATGCTCTAATAACATCATATTTCAAATGTGGTTGTTTTAGTCTTGGAAGGCACGTTTTTGATGAAATGTCCGAAAGGAATGTTATTACGTGGTCGGCAGTGATTTCAGGCCTTGTACAGAATGAATTATATGAGGATAGTTTAAAATTATTTGGTCAAATGCGGTGCTCTAATTTGGTGAAACCGAATTTGTTGACATATTTAAGCTCGCTTACTGCTTGTTCAGGTCTACAAGCATTGAAAGTTGGTTGTAAAATTCATTGCTTGCTTTGGAAATTGGGAATGCAGTCGGATTTGCTCATTGAATGTGCACTGATGGATATGTATTCAAAATGTGGGTGTATAGAATCTGCATGGAGGATTTTTGAGTCAGCTGAAGATTTGGATGTGGTTTCATTGACTGTAATACTTCAAGCTTTTACTCAAAATGGGTTGGAGGAAGAAGCTATCCAAATTTTTATGAGAATAGTGAAGTCAGGGATTGAAATTGATCCAAACATGATTTCTGCTGTTCTTGGGGTATTTAGCGTTGACACTTCTTTGGCTCTTGGCAAGCAGATTCACTCCTTAATAATTAAAAAGAACTTCATTCACAATACATTTGTTAGTAATGGACTTATAAACATGTATTCCAAGTGTGGGGATCTCTATGACTCGCACCAAGTCTTCTGTCAAATGACCCAGAAGAACTCAATCTCATGGAACTCCATGATTGCAGCTTTTGGTCGCCATGGGGACGCTAGTAGAGCACTTCAACTGTATGAAGACATGAGGATGGAAGGTACAGCTCCCACAGATGTTACATTTTTGTCACTGATTCATGCTTGCAGTCACGCAGGCTTAGTTGAGAAGGGCTTGGAATTGATGGAATGCATGATAAAAGATTACTGTATAACTCCTCGATCAGAACATTATGCTTGCGTTGTGGACATGTTGGGGAGGGCAGGGCTTCTTAAGGAAGCTAAAACCTTAATAGAGGGATTAGTGGAGAATCCAGGTGCATTGGTTTGGCAAGCATTGCTTGGTGCTTGTAGCATACATGGTGATTCTGATATGGGTGAATATGCTGCGGATCAACTACATTTTGCCTCACCAGATAGCCCGGCTCCTTACATTTTGATGTCCAATCTATACTCTACAGAGGGGAAATGGAAGGCTAGAGCAAAATCTATTAAGCAAATGAAGGAGATGGGAGTAGTGAAAGAAGTAGGCTCGAGTTGGATAGAGATTGAGAATAAAATCAGTAGCTTTGTTGTTTGTGATAGATTACACCCACAATCTGATATTTTATACTGGACACTATCTGGCCTGTTGAAACACATGAAAGATGAAGGATATGTCCCTGATGAGAGTATTCATTATTCAAATTCACTTTGATTCAGGCCATTGCCTATATTATTATGAACAAGGCCACTAGAATTCCAGCTACGAAGAAATTGAGAAAACAATTCAAAGGATTGTTATTGAGGCTGAAATACATCAACTATAAAGATGATAATAGTGTCCTTGTAATAGTGAACATGAGAGGTATATTTGAATAGAGTGAAATTATGCGCCCTTCCACTTACCTTGGACTAACTAAGTGAGACCATATATCAAATTTGTTATCCGTGGGATTGTGTTTTGTTTTCTTCATTCACGACAAATATTGCCACACAAATTGTTTAATGAAGTAGGGTAGTTTGACAAACAGTAAGGGAAACTTTCAAATACTGTGTACTTTCGACTTTTTTGAGTTTAGTACATTACAATCGTCATTTTCTTTAGTAAAAAACATGGCATTAGTTTCACCTTTGTTTCTGGTACCAAATACTGTAGGCTAGATTTCAAAAGAACAATAATTAAAGAAATTTTTTTATATGGGAGAACTTAATAGAAAGCACCTAGAATGTATCTTAATTTTATCCATTTCAGACTTAACTGTTTGTCTCTTCTCTGAATAGCTTACTTGTTGACTTTTATTACAGGTTGCCTTTCAGTACTGGTGCCACAGGTAATGAAGAGGCTGCAGCCAAAGCAGCTGCTCTAGACGCTGATAGTGGGGCCCCTACAATGTAAGCCATTCTGACTCTTAGTCTATATCTCACTGCTTGATTATCATTCTGGAATATTTTATTTGTAGTTTCCCAAGCTTATCATAATTGAACTGACAAGTTTTGCCAATATTCAAACATTGGGGAACATTTATATTGTAGCTCAGTTAGTTTTCTTGTGATGAAACATAAAATACAAAGTATATCCCTATAATTGCCATAAAGCAATTATCCAAATTTTATGTCCCTAACATTGTTGAACTTTTATGTCCCTCTGAAACAATGGTCTAGACTGACTGGTGAAAAATGTAGAGAATCAATTGAAAGGATTTTGAATATCTTTCACAGGTTTTCACTCGCAAATGAATCATTACTGGATATGATCCCATTCAGGTTCTAATAAATAAGGCATGTGAGCCTTGTAGATGCCTCTTGGGCTGAAAGACGACCAGTGGCTTCCTTGATATTAACGTATTTAGTACAACTGATATTTTCATTAAATCTAAGGCAGAATATTTTATACATCAAGACAGCGATGCGTCCTGTATGTCATGACAAGTACAGTAACATAATGGCTTGATCTTCTGGTTGTTTCATTCTTGTCTTCCTTTTTCTGGTGTTCAATCTAGTGACTATAATTTACCTGTCAGATTTGACAAGATCATAAATAAGGAAATCCCTTCAAACATTGTGTATGAAGATGAAAAGGTCCTGGCATTCCGGGACATCAATCCCCA
Source organism: Mimosa pudica (assembly GCA_029929735.1). Lineage (NCBI taxonomy): Eukaryota > Viridiplantae > Streptophyta > Magnoliopsida > Fabales > Fabaceae > Mimosa > Mimosa pudica. The sequence goes on along the minus strand of JAKELP010000037.1, from coordinate 10,696,299 downwards.
AGCACCAGTTCATGTTTTAGTTATTCCAAAATTTAGAGATGGATTGACAGAGCTTGGGAAGGTAATTAGTCACCCTTTTTCTATTGTTGTGTGTGTATAGAAGAAAATTATGTACGATGTGTTGTGCTGTGATTTTCTTTTGGCCTTAACTTTCCTAGCAGTGAAAGCTTTAGAAAGTGTATCCTGTAAAGTTAGGTCTAAATGTTGTTTTCTCAAATTTCTGCTGTAAGAATATACCATATATGTCGACGATGATTATAGAAAGGAAGTAATAGGGAACAGAATAGAAACATATTTCATGTTTATGTGAGTCCTTTAAGAAATAAGTCTTGAAGTAAAAGAAGCACGTTCATTTTTCCTTCTTGTCGTAGATGATAAGTAGCAAGGGTAAAGAAAAGAAACATAGCTGTTTTTGTTGGATTAAACATGCTGAAAGTTGGTTTTATATGCCCTGATTTGTTGAGATATGTTATTCTCTTATTGTTTGATTGGTAACATGTTTGTTCACTTCTTGTTTTCTATAGATTTCAAGAAGCCTTGAATTGGTGAGATTTTAAATAGTAGTTATTATTAGGCATTTCAAATTATTATCATCAATATCACCGACCTTAATTTTTTAAAGTCAGATATCAGCGATGTAAATAAGCTATTACCGCTTTCAAATCTTTGGTTCAATGATCATAGATTCAGGGGTCCTTCGATTCAGAGTTTATGTTTATGTGTTATACAGGCTTTATAATTGGACATGTGGCATTTTTGCAGGCTGATCCTAGACATGAGGAGATACTAGGTCAGCTTCTCTATGCTGCCAAAATAGTGGCTGAGAAAGAAGGTATCCTTGATGGATTTCGTGTGGTCATCAACAATGGTCCCAGTGCCTGTAAGTTCACTTCTCTATTATGTTTTGTTGACTTTTTTCTTTTACTAGAAGAGGCATGCACTAATGACTTGAAGTTATAAGTGTGTTCAAACCCGTGACCTATCACTTGTAAGGGAATCTTCATGCGACTAGCCTATTAGGCCATTGTCAATTCCCCTTGCATATTACTGTACCCATTTTACTCCCACTCCCTCTCCCTCTCATCCTTTTGTCTCATTGATTATGATCAGGTCAATCCGTGTATCATTTGCACTTGCATGTACTAGGAGGAAGACAGATGAAATGGCCACCAGGTTGAAGATTGAAATGCAACGGCTAATGAATTTTAAACTTAAAATCGCCTTTTTTCTGTTATTGCTATCATTTTCCCTTGTAAAGTGAAATCCGACTCAACAGCTTCTCTGATTACCTCACATAGATGATTGCTTCTGCATTTGTTGTCTTTACTACAGACATAATGTAAATCACCTCTCTACTTGAGGCTTTTATCTTAGTTCTGTGGTTAACTAATTGATTCAACTAAAGGCTATTTAAGCTGGATGAAGAAGTTATTTTGTTATGGTAACACCCACTGTGTCAGATACACTTATCATACCTGACGTGAGGTTACATAATCATGTGGATTATCAGATATATTCATCATTCGAACACGAGAGTGAACCCTTGTACAGATTAAGTGTTCTGAAAGAAAAAAGATGCAAAGCTTAACGCGTTATGATTAATGATCAGTATTAGCAATAAAGTGCCACTATGATGAGATAAATTGAGATCTTAGATTTTCCTCAACTCCTACCCTTCATTTGAGTGTTGGTTTGCAAATTTATCTTTTGACTAGTAGTCAATATAAGAGTGAGATACTTGCTTTTAAATTCCTTATTAGATTTGTTTGTATCGTTATTCCTTTTTGTTATATTCAATATCTCTATATTCTATTTTAAATTAAGATCCAGTCAGCTCCACCTGCTAGAGTGAAGGTATTAGCTGATTTGATCTAGCTGTTTTTTTATTCTACGAGCGAGCACATGACACCATATCCATTTTGACAAAACTACTGGCAAAGAAAGAACTCAACCTTCTAAAGAATTAATTAAAAGAATAGTCAAAACAGCTGTTGTTATATTCTATCCTGTACAAATTGAGGTACAGTCAAGTAATCAAGCTGTGACTTCTGTGCCTCGTCAAACAAAGATTTTGTTGTATGGTGGCATCTACCCCAAAACATGCCATGAATCTTGTAATGTGGTGAACTAGCCCCTTGACTACTGACCAGTAAGATGAGATAGCCCTCCAATCAATCGCCAAAGAGCTATAGATTACTAATTGCAGTCCGGTTTGTACATAAACAAGAGCAGTCAAAATCCTTTCTGACCACCCTTTTGTCACGGTTGATCATCAGTTTGATCAAGGGTACCTTCTTTGCAACTTGTCTCCAGATTTCATTAACTACTGCATCTGAATCCGCATACTGAAAGTAATGTTTCACCTGCAGCCAAATATATCAAGTCAATGTCCATGAGAAACTGTGGCTCAACATGTCGTGATGCCCATTAAAAACGTTTACTTAATGATCTAAGGACCATAATGCACAAAAAATTTCATTACTGCACAACTAACCTTTTTTAGTTCTTCCTGATATTCAAGGATCCTTTCTGGAGTTACTTCTCTCAACGCTGACACCAGGTATCCTGGCTCTACAGCAGCAGCAGATTCAACGAATATTGCAATTTTTCTATAGTCTATAGCATCTTCAAATGGCAATTCAATCTCGTCACTGACAATTACTGGAATGCACATGCTCACAATAGCATCAAAGAGTCGGCAAGCTGATGGAGTATCTCCAGCAGGATGCAAGCAGAACTTTGATGTATGCATTCCTTTTGAAGCTTCACGTCTACTCTCTCTGGACTGTGCTCCATGCTTAATTATGACATCCTCTTCTTTCTCCAGAACTTGAAAGAGTGTATCACGAATTTTGCCTCCCTGTTACACAGATTGGGACATCAGGAAATCAGTTAAAAAAAATTGGTAAAAAAGTCTGCACCAAAGCATATAAATACTCCCTAAATTCCTAAATATAATCTAGTTGACATTTTCTGGAGAATCCTAAGAAGCATAAACTAGTTTATTTGACTCATAACCAAACATATAATATCTTAATACACAAAACACATTATAATTAAGTAACTCATTTACCTTCCTAAATCCCCCCCCCCCCAAAAAAAGAAAGAAATGTTCTTATATTTGGGAATTAATTGTAAACAAACTAAACCTCATCTAAAAAAACCAAGCTCATATTAGCATGAATCACAACTACCGAATATAAGATCATCACGTATAAATATAAAACAAAATATCATTACCTCCTTGCGATATCGGTTGCCCATGAAGAACAACAAAGTAGGTCGATTCTCAATACCAACATCTCCATCATATACTCTAATTCTATGAGCATAAGGTATGACAACATCCTTAACAATAGATCCCTGATCAGGTCTCAAACGCCCAAAATCCGACACAAGCAACACACTATTCTTCACCTTATCAATAACCCTATACAAAGCATTAGGATCTGAAGCAACAAAAACATGATCCCTTCCACCATTCCTCCTCCAATACTTCTGATCCTCCAACCACTCCACCAACGCATCCTGATTCTCCTCATCACTATAAACAGCTTCCTTCTTCTCAGCATCCATTGGTGAACGAACCTGATTCAAAATAAACAATACACAAAATAAATAAATTATAATTAAGTAACTCATTTAGCTCCACTAATTTCTCAAAAAAAATCAGCTGCTCTTATATTTGACAATCACATCAATCCCAACCAAACCAAGCCTCACACACATATATACTCCCTCCATTCCTAAATATAACATCACTTTGAATTTCCATTTCTTATTATAGATCTCTTGCTTATCTATAATAACAAGCATATAGTTAGAATAAATTAATAATATCATGTATTAATAACTAACTTAACTAACATCCTTAATCTAATCAAATTAGTTAAAGTGATCTTATACTTAGGAACAGAAGTAGTATATTTTAAAAAAAAATACTCCCTCCGGTCCTAAATATAAGACCTAGTTGACTTTTTTAGAAAATCCTATAAAAAGGCAAAATAAGTTCATTATGAATTGATTTACCTAATTTTTTTCCCTTAAACTAGTTTATTTTACCTATAAATTAATGTATAATCTAAAAATATATCAAATATGTCATGATTTAATAGCCTATTTGGCAACCTTAACCTCTCCAAAAAAAAGTCAATTAGGTCTTATATTTAGGACCGGAGGTAGTATATTTCAGCTGGTCTTATAGTATTTGACAATCGCAACAACCCAAACAAACTAAACCCCACACACACATATAAAAAAAAAATTAATAAAACTGACCTGATTGACAATCAAGCTAAGAGAAGAGAAAAACGGCACAAAGAACAAATCAGCATCTTCAGGATCTAAAACCCTAACAACACCATTATGAAAACCACCACGCCTATCAATTTTCGTCTCCATGGCCATAACATTCCCATACAGATACCACTCCGACATATGCTGATGCCCAGGGTACTCAAGCGAGCTCAAATTCCCACTGTGGACCCCACCGCGAGCTACCGAATGCTCCTGAATAATCCCAAACGTAAACCTAATCGGAAGATCGTAGACATAAATTCTCACAAGAGGATTAATATTATTATTATTACTGGAGATTCGATTTCCGGCGAAGGTGACGGCGGCGAAATCGAGGGAGGGGTGGAAGAAGAGAGAGAGGAAGGTGAAGGTGAAGAGGGCGATTAGGAAGGTGATTAGGGTTTGCTTAATTGTGGATTTACGAGGGATTGAGAAATTGGGGATTTTTGAACGGAGGTGGTGGCGCGTGGATGACCGGTGATCCATTGTGGAGGAGAAGACGGCGCAGGATGATAACGTGCGCAGGGAGGGTAGGAAGGGAAGAAAGAAGTGTCTTTTGGTGGTGGTATTATTCCTCTTCATGGAGGACATCATCATCATGATGGATTGATGATGATTTGATTATTTTGAAGGAGGAACCATTGGATTTTGTTTGATTGATTTGGGGGTTTATTACTATTTACTATTTAGGGTACTAAATATGGGTTGTGTGTTTATATGGAGAGAGTGAGTGGGTGGATTTTGAATTTTTTGATTATTGATATTTTGATTGATGATGATGAGATGTTGAGATTTAATTATTGACTAATGTTGTGTATTTATGTGTTTGTGGATGCATACTAGGGGGTTGTTGAGAGATTTTTGTGTTTTTTATTTTGGGTTGATTAATTGGTTATTTCTTTGTTTTTTATTTTTGCCGAAATCAGCTGGGTATTTTGAAAGTTTGGATATTAAATTAGACATTTTTTTTTTATAATGGAAGTATGGAACCATTGGATTTTATTTTGATTATTTTGAGGGAGGAACCATTGGATTTTATTTGGGGATTTATTATTATTTGGTAGTAAACATGGGTTGGCTGATAAAAAAACATGGGTTGTGTGTTTAGTGGGTGGATTTGATTGGATTAAATATTAATCGATTTTTTTTATCACAAATATATATTCATCGATTGATGATGAACATTTTCTAATAAAAAAACATGATGAGAAGATTTAATCATTTATTGATTCTGTGTATTTGTTTGTATATGCACACTAGGGCCAGGTTGTTGAAAGTTTTTCGTATATTTGGATCAAATGGTTTATTTCTTTTTTTAAGGTGAAATTATTTTCTTAGTGAAAAATTAATAATTAATGAAAATAAAACAAAAAAATGAAACAAATTTTTTTATATCTCAATTAAAAAAACTATATATAAAATAAATTCATCGCATTCTATTTATGAAATTATTATTCATTTTTGTGCTTTACTACTCGAACTAAATCTCTAACTCAAATTGAGATTTCCACCAACCCAAAGGCATGACATCTCACCCTGAATATTGTTTTGATATCAAATTTACTGTTTATGAGGAGGATGACGAGGATATATCAATTTTTCCTATGTTTGAAGATCCAACCATAATAACTTGTGATGAAATACTTCAACCCTGTCACATTTCTTTATTCAAATTTTGATGACTACATTTGTGAATGCGACTTGGAGATTTTGGCATCTGAAATTGTATCTTATCATGAACAAGCAATTCAATTGGTTGAAACAACAACTGATGATGATATTCTTTTGATACCTTTGGAAATATCTTTTGGTGTTGCACGTTGCTTTAATAAATATATCCTTCAATGGTATGATTTTGAATCTTTTCATGACCAAAGTGAGGATCTTGACCAAAGTGAGGAGTCAACTCAAATCAATCAAGCCATAGAACAATCCATGGAACAATTGTCGTTTGTTCCAACATCACAGGAAGCTTTGGAGTGAAAAATAAATTTGAACAAAGAGATCAACGTTATCCAATGCACTATCTGCTTAGAAGATTTTAAAGATCAGGATGATGTTTTAGCAACACCATGTGACTATGTTTATCACATAAACTGCATTATAAGATGGCTGGAAACAAGTCATGTGTGTCCATTATGTCGCTATCAAATGCCCACATGAGTAGGATGTGATAGTGTTTATTGTTTAATATTGTTTTGTATTTGTTCTAGGATTTTTTTATGTTATATGAACCATATATTTTTATGAATATTAAATAATGATATTTATTATACATTAGATTATGAATTTATTTATTTATCTATGAGATTATAGTTTTCTTTTTGTTCAGCATGAGATTATAGTTTTCACTGTAGGTTTAGGACAGACATTTCAATTTAAATTGTCGTTATTATTTTTTTATATATAAAGCTTTATGAAAATTAATAGAAAATTAATTTTTGTGTAAAGGTAAGGTAAGGCAATTTTAAGGCAAAAACCCCAAAAACAATTAAGAGAAAAATAACCGTTTTTAGCTTTATGTTAAAATTTCATGTGCATTGCAAATTTTTTTTTAAAAAAAATCATGTACACTTTTTATCCTAAGCTCTTAACACAAAACTATCTTATTCAATTTTTAACTTCAAGCTTGATTTAAACCGTTACAAACTTTACATATAACAATAAACCACGCAAATTGTGAAGACTAAAATTACAAACAATATAACACAAATCTCTTTTACCACAAAGTACCCCAATACATAGCAACACTGTCATACTAACAAAAGGTAAAAGCATAACAAAAAATATTTTTAAGCCAAAAAATATTTTAAGATATCTAATCTTATTAAAATTTTCCAAGTAAAATATCCCGTGTTTTCTTCTTATATAGATGAGACCAAGAAGGGCATAACTGAATGGATAATTCACCTATGAGTTTCTCCTAACCTCATTGAAGACTTAAGGTCAAGAAAAAAAAATATACTATCATTGAAGACACTCAATCAATTGTTACTCTCTCTTCATGGCCAAAAAAAATAATTGTTACTCTCTCTTCCCTAATTTTTTCAACGGCTTCAAATGTTCAATATGTGATCGACATACTCAAATCAATGGAGTAACGAAATGGAAGCTCCATTACATCACTTATTGCCACATCCTTGTGTGTTTTGAGAGTTCCCACATGCAGACTTTTACTTGGCAATGCACTTCCATCCATGATGATCTATTTGTTCTAGGTTGTCTACCATTAACTTTGAATTGGATTTTCCTCAAGCCTGGGTGTGAGTATTTCACCCCAGAAGAGTCTCACTAAGCACAGAATTGATTTCTCGAGATGAACCCCTTCAGTGCAGCACATAAAGGATATTGCCTCTCTTCTCAAGTCTTTTTCCATAATTATAATTCGATTACTTCTTATTGATCAGTTTGATGCATTTGATTTTCCATATGTAAATTTTGTTAGAGCTTTGTAATTTCCTATTTCCTAAATTATTAATATCATTTTGTTTTTTATCAAAAACAAAAATAACCATTCTGAGCAAAAAAAAAACAAAAATAACCATGCTTAAAGTGGATCGGAGCACCACTACCATGCAAGCAAGTATATTCTTTTGCTAAAGTCCATGACCCCACTCGCAATGCACATAAAAGTAGAACTATAGAAGTAGAATATAATCAATAGATTTCTGGCCAAAAAAAAAGAATATAATAATCAATAGATATTAGAAATTAAGGTGTGCTGCAAAAAATTCCAAACGACAAAAACAAATAATACAGAAGCAGCATGTCGTTTCCACTTATTAGACAATTTTTTAGCCCTCTCTCAGTCCCCACCATGTACCTTTTTGTTTTGTTTTATACTTACAATAATTTTTACACCTTTGATTAAAAAATAAATTGTTGTTGACTTGACCAAAGACTAGTCTTCCTTTTACCTTTCTTACTTAGACTACCATCTAGGAAAAGAGTAGACCTTTACATTTCTTCTGCCATGTACATTCTGGTGAGAAGCATTTGATGTTGGAAACAATCATGCAAATCACTTAAGCTTTCAGGTTATTTTATCTTATTTCTCCACAATTATTTAATTTTCTTCTTATTTTTTTTCCCATTGTTCTTGCATATTTTTCCAGTCAGTCAACATCACCTTTTCCATTGTTCTAAAGATTTCTTACATAAGGTTTCTGCTTATTCATCACTTTCAGAGGTACATATTCTCTGGAGAAACAAAAGCTCCAATTTCAATTGAAGTCTTAAGGTAAAAAAAATTCCTTAAATATGGAAAATTCTTAGTATATTATAGGAGAGGGAAAACCTGTATATAGTGTATGTTTAAATTGCAGAATAAACAATATGCTTAAGATGCTGTACAGTGTGTGTGTGTGTGTGTGTGTGTGTGTACTATTTTTCTTTCTTCAGTACTGTGATTTTGGTAAAAACACTTCTTATCAAAAGAATTGTCAACTATTATAATAAAAAAAGAACTGTGATTTTGATTTGTGTATATTTTACAAGGAGAAATGTCTACATCTGATGCAAATTCAAGAACAAGTTCAGAATCATACCAACAGCTTCCAAGGGATGTTTCATCTCAGTATAGAACACCTTCCCTTCATTTTTTATCTGATACAGGTGATCTCTCTATAACACACACACACACAAATATGATGATTCAATGCAAGTTTCTTCATGGATCAAGCTCTAAACTCAGCCATATTGATATATTAGTATGATGTCAAAGTGTGCATCAGCATCAATGCAAAAAAAAAAAGTGTGCATCTGCATTATTGATAAAAATGTCAGAATTTGTAAAGGGTCCTATATATATGTATGTATATTCTGATTTGAGATTACACTTCTGTATTATACAAAATGATAGAGAGTACCTTTCACATCTCTAACCTTTCATGGTTCTCCTGAGAGGCTTGCAGAGTCATAATAAAAACTAAAAACTACCCCAAGAGAGTAATTGACTATCTATTGCCATATACTTTCAGTGATTATATATGATACCTACATATTTGTCACGTTACTCTGTTTGATTTTCAGGTGTTTCTATTCAAACTTTTCATGTTAAAAATTTATCCACGAAGAACTTTCCATATGACTTGTATATAAATAGGTCACTTAAACAGCCTCACCGGAACAAAAGAGAGGTAGTTAAATTATTAATATGATTAGAAAAAGAAATAAATTCCACATTTTACCCATGTTAAATTTTTCATCTTTAAAATACTTTCTCTCTCATATGCAATCTTTTTACAAAATGACTTAGCTTAAAATCCATCAATTTCTTGTAGAATATGACTTAAATATAGGGTCAAAAGGAGTGTATCTATAATTGGAAATAACTTTCCTTCTCATGAATTTCACTAAGAATGAATAAAAAATATAGAAAACACTTCTATTTGTAGATATATTAGCTATTTCACATGACTAACCATTTGACCTCCTGCCCTCAAAACACAAAAAACCCAAGAATTCTTTATAATTCTGAATCCACTAAAATATATTTATAATATGTTTCTTGTTGCAGAAGAAACCAGAGAAAAATACCTCAAACTATGTGTACCTTTACATAAGGCAGCACTAAAAGGTGATAGGAAAGAAGTAAATCACATCATAGAACAAGATCCAACACTTCTGAAAGCAGCCATAACAAAGGGTTGGTTAACAGTTCTTCATGTAGCAGCAGGAGCAAACCATGTCCACTTGGTTGAAGAGTTGGTTAAAAAGATGGAGAAAAATGACTTGGAGTTGCAAGATTATAAAGGGAACACGGCCTTCTGCTTCGCTGCAGCGGCTGGGAACACCGATATTGCTGAAATAATGCTGCAGAAAAATGCTGTCCTGCCAACAATAAGGGGTGGACAAGGAGTAACTCCTATTATCATGGCTGTTTTACAAGGGAAAAGTGATATGGCATTATATCTATATCCCAGAACTTATGAGATATTTGAGGACTGGGATTGGAGTATATTGTTCTTCATTTCTATCAACATTGGAATATACGGTAAGTATATGGTCCCTAACTTGTATACTAGTACAGGGTGTCGGATAAAAAAAATTTGGGAAAACACTAATGAGATCCCAAGGAAGGAATGGTATCACAAAATAAATCCCACAACTAAGCATAGTGTAATATCAAGTTCCTATACGTGTAGTAACAACATGTTCATGTTGCTCGCTTAATATTGGATATTTTATGATTACAATTCTTCCTTGAGATCTCATTGTGTTTTCCCAATAGTTTATTTGAGGATTTAAAGTTTGTAAGCATATAATTGTTATGTTATCCTGCTCAGAAAGTCATTGAAAAATAAAGATAAGAGCAATTTAGGTAGTCTTTGGTCATGCACGTGCTAGTTGGTTCGGTAAGCTAACTTTCACTGTAAACTAGGCAGATTTAGTTTTTGAATTGGTAAGTCTTATGTGCTACAAGCATTGGAGAATCGAATATGATTTATCAAGAAACCTGAAGCTTACTCACAAGACACTAATTTGATTGCTAATTAAAGTTCAATATACTGTGTGTTCTTAACAGAATGAAAGTTTTAGCTATTGATGATCGATCAAAATACAAATAATGGTCCATTTCATTTAGAATTTCACCTTTCTAAAAATGGCATGCTTAGAGTTCTCCAACAACTAGCTAGCTGCCTAGCTCATATGTATGACTCCACTTGATGTAGTGTGTGAACCACAAGTACTTACTTGACTAAGTTACAAATATCAAAAGCACTGTATGAATTTTTGCAGATTTAGCCTTGAAACTGCTACAAAAGAGGCCGGAGCTAGCTTTAGCTCAAGATGGGGACAATGGTGTCACGGCTTTACATGTCTTAGCTCGAAAGCCTTCAAGTTGTGGTCGCCAGAGTCCAGCATATCAAAAAATGTTCGTGAAGTCCAGTAAGTGACTGCTACAATCAACACTATCAGGAAAACTAAGCCATTTGATTATTTTTTTCCATTTATGTTATTTAATGGGAAGGGCTGGTTTGGCTTTGCAACAAGCTTGCTTGTCATGTAGTTTGAAGTCGTGGTTGGAATCATCCTATCTGCATAAAAGCAGGGTGATGTTGCATAGTATATTCCTTTCCTTGACACCTTCACTAAGTGAAGACTTGAATTGGGTTAACCCTCATGTCATTTTAATGGGCAGGCAAATAGTTACTTAATATTATCGAGGCTCAAATGCTTGAAAGAAAGAAGGAAAGGAGAGTTGGTGAAAGAAGTTGCTTTCATTTCTTGCGTTAAATATTTTAAGGACGAAAATGTTCAGTTCTTGCTTGTTCTTATTTTTACCATGGCAAGCATAGACTGAATCTGATATTAGAATCCAAAGTACAACAATCTTAACTATTGAGACAAGAAATATACAATAAATTTATCAATCCAAGGGTAAGACTAGGAATAGATTTTCAAGGACCAATTCAACTGAAAACATCAAGCTGCAATGTCACATTTCTTCTTTCACATAATCTATATCCATATAAGTTGCCCTTCCTTTAAATGCACTTTAGGATTTGGTGTGGATACAGTATTAAAATTCTAGGCTTCTTGATTAAAGACTTATACTATGCCGATAGAAAACCCAACTTAAAAAGTTTAAATTGTGATGCAAAATTAACAGTAATATTTATGAAGAGTTTTATTGTCTAACTTTTTCACCACATGATTAAATTGTTCCAGGTGGTTTGAAGCAGAATCTGGCTATTGAGCTTGTTAGGAATATTTGGAAAGAAGTTCTTCTTTTAGATGAATCAAGAATGATGAGAATCTTAAGAGAGCCTTCTCAAGTCATATTCAATGCTGCTGAAGTTGGGAATTTTGAGTTTCTTGTGGAGCTTTGGAGCACTTACCCAGATTTGATGACGGAAAAGGATAGCAGAAAGCGAAGTATAATTCACATTGCTGTCTTGAATCGTCATGCTAGTATCTTCAACCTCATACATGAAACAGGTCCAATCAAGGACTCCATAGTTTCTTCAGTGGATAACATTGATAAGTGCAACTTATTGCATTTTGCGGCAAAATTAGCACCACAAAACCAGCTTGATTTGGTCTCAGGAGCAGCTTTTCAAATGATGCATGAGCTATCATGGTTTGAGGTAACTTCCTCTTAACTCAAAGGCCAATGCATTAACCAATAAACAGTAGGTAGAGCTAGTAAGAGGGCTCATCCTCGTAAGGATGAAAACATGAGTTCTAATCCCGGAAAGCGCTCTTATTGGAAGAGGGGACAACCCTACTTATGTGGGCAGCATTCCCACCTTTTGAGTCTAGATTAGTCAGCTGCAAATAGGCACTGGATTAATAGACTGTGTTTAACAATAAAAAAGGGTCATGCATTAAGTTCAAGCACCGGATTTTTGATGTTGCAGGAAGTGAAGAAGTTAATGCAACCATCATTCATAGAGATGAAAAACTCTGAAGGCCTAACTCCAAGTGAACTATTCACCAAAGAACACAAAGAACTTTTGAAAGAAGCAGAGTCTTGGACAAAGGGAACTGCAAATTTTTGCATGGTTGTTTCAACACTGATTGCAACCGGAGTATTTTCCGCAGCATTCACCATTCCTGGCGCCAACAACAACAACACAGGAGATCCTAACTTCTTGCACAAACTTCCATTTCTTATATTCTCTATATCAGATGTAACTGCACTCATTTCAGCTTCAACTTCCATCCTAATCTTCTTGTCCATCCTTATCTCACGTTATGCAGAAGAAGATTTTCTCAGGTCACTGCCATTGAAGCTGATATCTGGGCTAATAGCATTGTTTATCTCCATCATCAGCATGATGGTAGCTTTTAGCAGTGCCTTCTTTGTAACATATGTTCATGGCCTTAAATGGGTCCCTTGGTTCATTTCAGTACTTGCATTTGTTCCAATACCTCTTTTTCTGTTCCTGCAATTTCCTCTTTGGTTAGATATACTCTATACCAAATACTTCTGTAGGTCTCTATTTCGACCAAATAAACATGTGCTTCACTAGACTCCATCATAATTCTGTATTGCATATTCAGATTAAGGAAAAGAAATGTCCTATGTTAGCATATTTTATTGCAACTATTGGGGTCTCTGGAGTTTTTGTCCTCTTTGCACCATCCATAAGAATACACACACATATATCCTGTTGAAAAATAAGCACATTTGTTTCTCATTTGTGCTTATTTTGGTCTTTCTTCATGGGGTGAAAAGCGTAGAACTTTGAAGATTAAACTTAAAAAGTTCTTTGTTTGATGAATGATGATTTTGTTGATAATATAGAAATATACTTTTTGACCTTGCATATCCACATTATCCACATTAGAGTTGGAGTTTAAAACTTGGGTTTTTTTTATAATATTAAAAATTGGGTTTTGTTAATTGTAATAAGAGGTTGAGCAATTAATGCTATTAAAGTAACACTTGTTCTTGATGACTTGAAAGAGCTTTTACAATGCATTGTGAATCCTAGGTTAATACATATGTAGTTGCTAAAAACATTTGCGAGAGGGGAATATTAAAAGGTTATGAAACACAGAGATAATAAATAATCTTATGTCTCATCTTATCCTTTAATTTAAAAAATCAGTTGTCTATAATTTTTTATTTTTATATTTTAGTTACCATTCATTCTTAATATTTGAATCACTCAAATTGGGCGAAAGTGTGATAATCTCAACTTGACCGGGTTTCGGAACCGAATTCTCGTGGAAACCATACTTTACTAATACTTTTATTAATCGGCACCACTCATGCACCAACATTGCGAATGCTTTAACCTCATCGTCCCAATAATTCTTGCTTTTCATCTGTTGCTCATTTTTCTTATTCATCTTCTTCATTAAATTGCCCATGAAATGAAATTCTATTAATGGCACTAGCGATAAAGAGTGTGTTTGGGAAACTCGGTGGAGAAGCGGCTTTTTTTCAACTTGACTTTTTCAAACTTTACTTTGGATAAAAGCCAGTTTGTGTGAACTGATTTATATTTGGATCTCTAGTTACAGTATTGACTTTTTTTAACTTAACTTTTTCAAACGTTATTGAATATTACACAAGTAAAATATTTCAACTTGATTTTTCTAACATTATTAAATATTTTATTAATGCAAATATCTAGTTGCAGTATTGGCTTTTTTTTAAATTGACTTTTTCAAACGATATTGAATATTACACAACTAAAATATTTCAACTTGACTTTTTCAAACGTTATTAAATATTTTATTAATGCAAATATGGATAAGCTAGTCACCAACGTCCAATAAGCTACAAATTGGAACTTCTTTTGATAAGCTGATTTGGCCCAAAAGTCAAGTGAAAAATAAGTAAGACCCAAACATAGAAAAAAAGCTGAAAACAGCTTATCCAGTACAAACCAGCTTATTTGGGTCCAAAAGCTCCTCCCAAACACACACAAAGAATATTGTCCGATATTGAAATTTGAGAGCACGTGAAAATAGATTGTGGTTTTGTTGCTTTGACAATACTCCTTTTCTTAATTAATTAAATTGAAGGTTGACAAATTAAACATCAAACTAACATAAAAATAAGTGTAATTAAGTACTTTGTGCAATATGGTTCATTTAATTAGTTGGTAAAAGAAAATTGTTACATATCTATATCAGAGTAGCCTTATAATTAATGAAAAGGACAAATATATTATGAGGGAGGATACGAAAAAGATCCAATAAGTACAAGCCCTAATAGGAAAGCTGAAAGAGATATATACTTGAATAAGCCACAAAGTTAGCTTGTCAATCTTATTATATATGAACATAAAAAGAAGCGAACAAGTAGGACCCAAGAAGAGTACAAACCATTTGTTTGGAAGTAGAGACACGACAAAAGAATGAAATGTAAACTAGACACGTGAAAATAAACAAACCAACAAATAAAGAAATAATGGAACAAAGAGTATTATAAACACTAGTAACTTATTCTAGACCTGAAAACTCCACTTGAGTTCTTCATTTATTATCAAAGACGATTTCTTGAAGATAACAATAATGAAGAAGAAACATAATAATCAAGTTTTTGATGGGGCAACGATTTGCTGAGGAGTGGGAATATGAGTTCCAGTTGGACGAGTAGGAGCCGCCTGAGATTGCTGAGAAGTGGTGGGACGTTTCATGTAGGAAAGTAAATTCTGAGGGTTTATTTTCTTGGAATCCATTATTATGAGCAGATCTCTCTGTGTTAACTCGTAATAAAGCCTGAAGATATGAATAATGTAAATGTTGAAATGATTTGTGTGTTGGATAAGCCTTTGAAAGGCTGTATATATACACAAACATAAACACATGCATGGCTTGCTTTCTCAAGAAGAAAAGGAAGCTAAAGCATGCATAAGAGAGAAATTTACAGAGAAATTTCAAATATGCATGTATGTGTTTATGTTATTAGAGGGGTCAAACGATCATGTACGTATACAGACGCGTTGTAATTAATTAATAAGCTGTGTTCGTTGTTGCAAGAGAAAACGGGGAGAATTTTCATGAATAATTGTTGAGATTTTACGTGAAGCTTGGTGAGAGATAGGTCGTAATAGCGCTTAACATGAAAAAAGGAAAGGAAGGTTTTAAGAGATGGATTGTGTTGAATATGAGTAGTAATTTACAGAGAAATGTGTGGAACTTGGTGATAGATTGAAGAGAAACGACGCGTTTCATTGAATAAGCCGTGTTAGAGAGCGGTATATATTGAAGGTGGAAGAGATTGTATATAATATACGTTGACTTACAGAGAAATTGAGAGATATGGGGAGGGAGGGAGGGAGATATCAGACCCAAATATAACATAAATTTCGTGCTAGGTGAGGGAGAATGAATAGATTATAAAATCTCTGGGCCTGAAAAGTCAAATAATATTTATTATATTCATATATATTGTTTGTTTTTGCTGTTATATATGGACGTGTACCATTTTAACCCTACCTTCCCCTTCATTTCATCAGCTCCGATCCACGTTCTTTTGGTATGTTTGACCTGTTCAAATTAAATGGACTAGATACTTTATAAGGGCCCTAATAATACTCTAATTCCAACATCGGCTACATATAATGCGTGTGCGTGTGTATAAATATATAAAAAATTACAATTCACTCTCAAAAAACTTCAAGATACTGTATCCAATGGCCAGCAGGCATGGAATCTTATAAAAATTAAGGGAACATTACTTGTATTTTTATTAATTTCTAACTATAATTAACGAAAGTTATAAGGAGTAAGTCAAACAAAAAGAAATTAAACGCCGCCGTAACTGTCAATACTAAATATTCTTGATAAAAAAAATAAAACATAAAAACATTATAGTCTATTCGGTCTAATTGTGTTTTGGAGATTATTTTAAATTTCATATCTTAGTTTTTTATCTTTTCTCTTAAATCTATAATTTTTTTATAAGTTTTTTAATTGATTGCAGATATTTCAATTAAGCAGTATCTCCAATCCTTAGATATTCTAAAGATGATAGAGTATTTTAACCAAACTAAAACACATTTTTTATAAATAAATTGATTGATTTCTTTAGCTCTAAAAATGTGTCATATTCAAATGTTGATCGTGGACTTGAGACTATGTGAATTAATTAAGATCTGCTGGACTGAGTAAGTATTGCAAAAAAAAAACCTTTTTACTTTTATCTTTTTGCCAGAAAAATCCTTTTTACTTTCATAGAGAAAGGGGTCAAAAACTTGTTATAAAAAAACAAAAGAGAGGGGTCAAAATTAATTAAATCTTAGCAATATAAGTTTGGTGTCCCAACAAAATTCAATTGAGCTGCTTCCTTTCATAGAGTAATATATATAGCCTAATGATGTGCAGTAATTTTTTTATCTGTTAATCAGTAGGTAATTAAATTGGTTCGTTAAATATAATGCAGGAAAAAAAGAGGGAAGTTGTTTGAAAACACGCACGTTAATGAGTATTGTATGCGTCCACATTACAGCTCATCATGTGTGTGTGTTGTAACTTCCCTTTAAGAAGCTCAGCTGGTCAAAGTTAGTAAAAGCATTGGGATAGTGATAGAGAAATTGAAGTAAACTCAAAAATACATTCAGAATTGAGAAGGTTGCGTTCAATGGCTCAAACTTCGAAGTTGATGCCAAACAAATTTAACCGAAAATGTAATAACTTGACTGCCAGCATACCGACACCGCTTCCACACATTTTAAGAGCTTGATCCTTAAACTTACGAATTAATTGGAAATTCAACAGAAATTTCTACGTAAATTTATAATATTTTATTAATTCAACAACTAATAATCTCTTATCTTGCTTGCTTTTTAGTATGTCAAGCCATGTTAGCCTATAAATTCATATCCACGTACGTTCAATTCATTCCCCATCACGCATCAATCATTCACATCAAACTCGCTCTTCTGACTCTCTCTAGTGAATCCCTTTCTCAGTGATCAGTCAATATTATTCTTTGTGCTTAATTATGAGTTCTTCAAGCATCAACATCCAGAGTATCCTTTGTACTACCACTGGTCAACCTCCCCAGACTCAGCTGGGACCGAACACTACATCTGGCACTCATATCTCAACAATCCAGGATCACTTTTCCAATAGCCGAATTGATCAGGTTCATACAATTGACAATTTTTTAGAGTTTAGGCAATCTTAGGATTTATCCTATGTTTGGATCGGCCAAGGAAAAAGTGGGGGCATACAAAAAGAGAGAGAGAGAGTATATATACTAGCTAGTAGCTAGGATTGAAAACTAACTAACAAAAGTAGTAAAGGAAATAAAAAATTTTCAAGCTTTATTTACGTCATAATATTTTTCCTCTTTGTTGATTTTTTTCCATCCAAACATATGGTTAGAGTTTAGGGATAGTTTTTTCTTTTCATGTCTGTTTTCATCGGGCAGAGATCGATATACCCATTGGGTTTCCTATTTTCATGCAGAGTAATGTTGCGGATGAAGCCTCGACATCATTGATTATGGACAATGTACGGTTTAAGGTGTACGTGGCTTGCTGACGAACTTGACTAGGTATCCACACAAAATCGGATCACCGATTGGAATCTGACTACAAGATAAAACAGATGCACCATGAAAAGGGAAAGGGAAAAAAGAGACATAAGGGCTTTCTCTGTGAATGTGAATGAAAACAACTGTTCTATTTTTCATCACTTATCTTCTATTTATAGGCAGTGTATAGAAAAGTTGTAACCCTGTGTGAAAAGACATATTATTTTGAATATTAAATTCATGGGAAAATAACTCTTTTCAACTCATCATTTTCCAATATTTACATAATGGCCTCAAATCCAATATAATTGGGTTTAGTTCTAACCCACTAAGAGTGAACTCTTATTTCCTACATCTCTCACTCACACTTATTGAGTTAAATGTTAAGGATCAAGTCTCTTTCTCTTCTATCCTTCTTTCATACTAAGTGTTTTGCCTTAACCATGTGGGCATGACGTCTCTGTTTGTGTTGATGTATTGTATGTATATTCTCATGGATTTGTTGAACTTAAGTGGCTAAATACTTTGATTCTAGGTATATATGGATTAATTCCTGATTCCTTCTCTTATTTTTGATTCATGGCATGTGTGTTTATATAGTACAATGTGCTTATTCAAAGATTCTAGGTATGGATCAATTCATAGAGATTGTGGTTTTGTTGCTTTGATAATCCTCTTTTTCTTAATTAATTAAATTAAAGGTTGACAAATTAACCATCAAACTAACGTAACCATAAGTGTAAGTACTTTGTGAGAAAAGTTCCATTATAATTAGTTGGTAAAAGAAAATGGTTACATATCTATATGTATTATATTCTGTTCGATGTTCAAATATTAAATCGATTATCGCATAGTGTTTGTATAAATATTCCATGAATTTATAAGATAAACAAATAAGAAAGAGATCATATCAGAGTAGCCTTAAAATTAATGAAAAGGACAAATATATAATGAGGCATGATTCGAAAAATATCCAACAAGTACAAGCCCGAATAGGAAAGCTGAAAGAGAATACAGACTTAAATAAGCCACAGACTTGTCAATCTTATTATATATGAACATAAAAAAAACAGAAGTAAACAAGTAGGAACCAAGAAGAGTATACAAACCTTATGTTTAGAAGTAGAGACACGGCAAAGGAATGAAATGTAAATTGTTAGACACATTAAAATAAACAAACCGATCGACAAATAAAGAAATAATGGAACCAAGACTATTATAAACACTAGTAACTTATCCTAGACCTGAAAACTCCACTTGAGTTCTTCATTTATTATCAGAGACTATTCCTTGAAGATAATAATGAAGAAGAAATATAATAATCAAGTTTTTGATGGGGAAAGGATTTGCTGAGCAGTGGGGATATGAGCTCCAGTTGGACGAGTAGGAGCCTGAGGTTGCTGAGGAGTATGAGGTAAATTTGGACGAGTGGTAGGGGTCTGAGATTGCTGAGAAGTAGTGGGACGTTTCATGGAGGAAAAAACATTCTGAGAATTTATTTTCTTGGAATCCATTATTATGAGTAGATTTGTCGTCTGTGTTAATTTGTGATAAAGCCTGAAGATGAAGATATGATTTATGTAAATGTTGGAATGATTCGTGCGTTTGAAAAGCCATTGAAAGGCTATATTTATACACATGGTTTGCTTTCTCAAGAAGAAAGGGAAGCTAAGGCATGCATAAGAGAGAAATTTACAGTGAAATTTCAAATATGCATGTATATATGTGTTTATGTTTGAGGGATCGATTAAACGATCATGTACGTATAAACAGACTCATTGTAATAGATTAATAAGCCGTGTTCGTTGTTGCAAGAGAAAAGGGGAGAGTTTTCATGAATAATTGATGAGATTTTACGTGAAGTTTGGTGAGAGATTGATCGTAATAGTGCTTAACATGAAAGAAGGAAAGGAAGCAATTAAGAGATGAATTGTGTTGAATATGAGTAGTAATTTACAGAGAAATTTGTAGAACTTAGGGAGAGAGAGATATCCTCCTCCTTCTTTATATAGGAGTTTCCACCATGCATAACAAGAAACCTAACTACTTCTCACATTATCAATCTCTCTTCTTATAGCTCATTATAATCTCTCCTGAGAAAATGAGTTCTTCTGGCACTTCAATCCCCAAACATGTGGACATCTTCACCACCTCCTCCTCCTCCACCGCCGTCAACAACCCTCCAAGGCCTTCAGGCACTCCCATGCCGACAGTCCAAGACACCACCAGGCCTTCAGGCACTACTACTACTACTGCTAACAACCCTCTAGGGCCTTCAGGCACTACCATGCACAAAATCCAAACCATCTTATCACCATCTCGTCGTCGTCAGTGAGTCTCCAACTCATCATCAGGTAAAATTGATTCATTCATACTACCTCTAGTCCTAAATATAAGACCTAATTGACTTTTTTTTTTTGGAGACATTAAGGTTGCAAAATAAATTATTAAATCATCACATATTTAATATATTTTTAGATTATTCATTAGCTTTTATAGGTAAAATAAACTAGTGTTAGAGAAAAAATTAGGTAAATCAATTTATAATTAACTTATTTTGCTTTTTTTAGGATTTTTCAAAAAAGTCAACTAGGTCTTATATTTAGGACCGGAGGGAGTATTTATTTACTCCTCATTCCTTAATATATAGGTGTAGTATATGCTATTGTCTATTTCAAATTAATCCATTTTTTAACATAATTTTGGTCCATATATATATATACATATATATATATATAGATATATATATATATACATATATATATATACATATATATATACATATACATATATATATATATATATATATATATATATATATATATATATATATATATATACCTGCCTACAGTACTGTACTACTACCAGTGCTTACCATTCAGAGAAGCTAGCAAATACCTCCTTTATGAACAATCAACTTCGTGTTGATACATACACATATCTTTCTCTCTCCGTCTCTCTCTCTCTCTCTGTCTGTGTGACTGTCTATATGTGTGTGTTGAAAATATTTGTATTTACCATCATCGATCATGCACCTTTGTTATTAATGACTTCTTAATGCATAATCTCATCCAACGTATAAATGAATAATAGAACTTATTTTTGCTTAATTACTTGGCATTTCTCGCGATCGTTACAGTCTTAATTCTTCATTCTCTATGTTTTTATTTAATTATTAGTATTAATATTAATTTTCTCATTCCAATCTCTTATCTCTTTTCATTTTCTTTCCTGCAGATACTTTGTTATGTGCCAGCGACGCATTGCAGTGAGATCAATCGAATAATGTTTTATTTACTCTTTCATTAGCGATCACAATAAAGTTGTTCAATTTCTTTTGGTGCTTGTTACATTTCTTTTGTTTTTTTTATCAGATACCTTAGTTAGTTATGTCATATGTGGCGCAATGTTAATAGAGGGGGGCCATAAAAAAAGAGGCCCCACTCCCATATTAAGATAATCTCTTCGTCCCTATGTAGTACCATGCCGGGAAAAAAATTCAAAACCGGTTGTCTCATCAAATATATACTAGCTCCTACTACATTTTTTTGGTCAAACTCATTAAATAAATACCGGATGTACTCAGTTGTAATTGAGTATTATAAACAACTAATTCAAATAATCGATCGTTTGACATAATAATATGGTGTATATTAATTAGAAGAAATATACCTAAAATAGGACACCTTTTTTTATAACAAAAACAGGCCACCTTTGGGTGTTTATGTACCAGTGTGTTTATGTTAGAGAGATTAAACGATCATGTACGCCTACAGACGCGTTGTAATAAATTAATGAGCTGTGTTCGTTGTTGCAAGAGAAAAGGGGGAGAATTTTCATGAATAATTGATGAGATTTTACGAGAGATGGATTGTATTAGCGCTTAACATGAAAGAATGAAAGGAAGGAATTAAGAGATGAATTGTGTTGAATATGAGTAGTAATTTACAGAGAATTTAGTAGAACTTGGTGAGAGATTGAAGAGAAACGACGTGTTTCATTGAATAAGCGGTGTTAGATAGCGGTAAGGTGGGAGAGACAGAAAAGGAGGGGTTCCTGGCCGGCTGATATTATCGATGATGTATATATATAGTATTAGATATTTAATTTTAATATTTCTATTTATTAGTATTAGATATTTAACCTTTAAAAAAAAGAGATACAATGTTATTAATGCATATATTATTAATGCAGATACGGTTCCATTACCGAGAAGTCAGTTATCAACGCCCAATAAGCTCCAAATTGGAGCTTCTTTAGATAAGCTGATTTGACCCAAAAGTCAAGTGAAAAATACTCAAACATAAAAAAAATCTGAAAACAGCTTATCTAGTACAAATCAGCTTATTTGGGTCTAAAAGCTCCTCCCAAACACACACATATAAAACAAATTACTTTTTACCGCTCATTTAGTTTCATTTCAGGATGTTTAGAAATTAAAGGTGTTATTCTTTCCTTTTAATGACTTGTTACTTTTTAGAGATCGTTGCTTTCTCAAAAGTTTAAATATACACACGTACTATTTACTCCGGGGAAGACCTTTTCAAGATGTTATAAAGATAAGCTCTCTAATTTTTTTACAAATCAACAGATATATTTTTATTTCATTAATACATAATAATATTGCCCCAATTTTTAAAAAGCTGTACTGTTGAAATGCAATATATCCATGTATGAACGATTTTTTTTGCGTATCTATCTAACCCCATCAAATTTTTATATGTACAAAAGTAAACACGGATGTACGGTTCTAAATATAGTAGAAGAAGGTGCCATTGTTGTTAAGTTTTGCAACATTGAGAACTTATAGAGGGTGAGAGAAAACAACACTAACAGAAATAAGATATTTTGCTTCATTTCAAAATGTATTCAAGTGCATGGATCCATCCATAAAAACCTTATGGGGTCAAATACATTTTCTTCTTAATTATTTTTTAAAAAAAATTCGGGCTGTAGCTTAACTAAAACAAACTTTTTGGACAGAACACACACACACACATTATATAAAATAGCAACAAGATTCTAGAAAAGTGTTGAATATGATACTTTATATTTTTTTATATCTATACTCTATATATTTTAACAGTGGACAAAAGTAAATAAAAAGTGGAATTTAGAAAGAATTGCAGGTAATTAAAGAACTCTCCAATATGCTTGGATGAAAATTAAATGGTGGGGTGGAAGGAAAACATTTGGAAGAGGAATTTTAATGTGAGGGAGGAGCAATAAAGACACGTGAGGGAGGTGTGGGGGAAAGCATTTTGGGTACGTAACAAAACGTAGGCTTGTGTGAATTGAGGAGAAGTGGGCCAAGTTTAATTATTGTAGAACTACATTACAACAACTTGTTTATTATACGTCAATAATTCGATGAGTTGGCAGTTTTTAATATTATTTCAATCAATTGGGTGCTTGAGTGTTTGTATCCCCTCATCCCATAAGCCTCCCGGAAAGCAACTTCTAGGAACTCATATGCTTGCATTGAGTGTTTGTATCCCCTCAGCCCATAAGCCTCCCGGAAATCAACTTCTAGGAACTCATATGCTTGCATTGAGTGTTTGTATCCCCTCAGCCCATAAGCCTCCCGGAAAGCAACTTCTAGGAACTCAATAATCACTTTTTTTCTTTTTTTTCTTTATCAAAACTCAATAATCACTTTTTGCTATAATTAGATGAGTTTCTACATAAGAAACCCTAACTACTTCTCTCATCATCCATCGCTCCTAAGAAGATGAGTTCTCGTGGCACTCCAATCCCCACACATGTGGACATCTTCACCTCCTCCACCACCACCAACAACAACACCACCACGGCCGCCGCCGCCGAAACCTCCACCGCCACCAGGACTCCCCTACTTCTACTGTTAACAACCCTCCAAGGCCTTCAGGCACTCCCATGCCCAAAATCCAGGACATCTTAGCAGGGACTGGAAGGGCACCATCTCGTCGTCATCCGTGATGAATCTCCAACTCATATCATCAGGTAAAATTGATTCATTCATCTTTATTTACTCCTTATTCCGTAATACATATATAGGTGTAATATATACTATTGTCTATATAAAATTAATCCATTTTTTTACATAATTTTGATCCATACCTGCCTACACTATACTAGTACTAACCATTCAGAGAAAGTAGGGAATACCTCCTTTTTTGAACAATCGATCGAGTTGACAGAAACACACATCTCTCTCTCCCTCTCCCTCTCCCTCTCCCTCTTCCTCTCCCTCTCCCTCCCTCCCTCCCTCCCTCCCTCCCTCTCTCTCTCTGTGAGTGTGTGTGTGACCGTCTATATGCGCGTGTTTAAAATTTTTGTATTAACCATCATCGATCTTGTACCTTTGTTATTAATGACTTCATAATACATAATCCCATCCAAAGTATAAACGAATAATTGATCTTATTTGATTAGCCGCTTAATTACTTGGCATTTCTTGCGATCGTTACAGTCTTAATTCTTCCTTTTCTATGTTTTTATTAAATTATTAATATTAATTTTCCCATTCCAATCTCATATTTCTTTTCATTTTCTTTCCTGCAGATATTTTGTTATGTACCAGCGACGCATTGCAGTGAGATCAATCGAGAATAATGTTTTATTTACTCTTTCATTAGCGATTACAATAAAGTTAAAGCTAAAGTAGAGTTTTAGTCCCTTATGTTTGCATCAAGTTTCAATTTAATTCTTTATGTTCGGAAAATATACTTTTAGTTCTTTTTTGTTAACACCGTTTAGTTTAATTTAACGAAAAATGTTAATTTAACAATTTTAAAAGATTATTTTATAATGAAATTGGACCAAAAATGATAACTTTTTGAAAATATAAGAATATTTATACTCAAATATTTTAATCTGAACATTTTTTCAGTATTTAATAACTATTTAAAATTGTTAAGTTAACATTTTCCGTTAAGTTAAACTAACGGTTGTAACCACCCTTTTTGTCCGGGCCCACCAAATGAAAAATAAAAAAAAATAAAAAATAAATAATAATAATAATAAAAAAAAATATATAAAAACAAAAAAGATAATAAAACAAGATATGCTCTCTTGATTCTTTCTTGTGAGGCAAGCACAAGTCAAATTGTGTAAGGGTCAAACAAAGATTGACAACTAAGTGAGGAAATTGGAAATAATTGTGGTGATTGTGTCATGATTCCCCATGAATTAAAATTTGATTTGAATAAGTTAGGAAACTTTTGAAGAGAATTTGAGTAAAAAGGGAAAATTTTTATTGGCCAATCAAGTTTCATAATGGAATTGATACATGTGCAACCATCATAAAAAGGAAAAAGGAAATTAACATAATATGGAGAGAATGATTGGTGAGCATAAATCAAAAAATAATAAATGGGCATTTAAGATGAAACCCTAGAGTTGGTGGCCTATATAAGTGAGAGCAAGAGAGCATATAAGGAGGAGCTTTTTTTGGAGAGGCTAGGTTTAGTGATGATCATTTTTTGGGTGGTTTTTGAAAGAGAGAAAAAGGCTAGGTTGAGAGTAAAGAAAAGAGGTGTATTAGAAAGGTATACATCTATAACATACTTCTTATATTTCTAGGGGAAACATAGAGAGAAGGTGAGTGGAGAGTGATTTGTTGTGAGATCCCTTCTTCTTCTTCTTCTTCTTCTTCTTCTTTTTCTTACCTTTGTTTTCTTATACCGATGAAAGTCTATTGTAGACGGAGGCATTCATAATCTCTCTCTAATCTCATTAAGGCAAAGGTGATATAACCCTCTAAGACAACTTGATTGTCTCTTCACCTAGCCAATGATTTGAGATAAGAGAGGATTTTTCTTATTTATTTGTTATTCTTTTTTTTTCTTTGAAAATATTTTTTTTATATACATGTATATTTTTTTTGCAATATTTTATCTTTGCTTGATATATGATTTTGTTTCGATTTTATTTTAAAATTATGAAATATTTTTTTCTTTTTTTTATATAAATAAAAACATAAAATGGTTTTCATAAAAGAGGGAAATGAGTTGAATGATTTTCTTCCGTGAAAGATTGAATTATCTTCTCAGGTTGAAAGTCGATTGTTTCTCCAAGAGAGATTATCTCCTCAGGCGATTCAATCAAAATTGTGAAGTGTTTCCTCTTAAAAAAATAAATAAATATATTATTTTCATAATATAAAAAAACCAAAAATAATATATTTTTTTCTTCTTAAATTTAAACAAATGTTTTTCTTAAAAAACACAAATCAATTGACACACATTTCTACCCGAACTACGTGGGCTTTGATCCCTTAAGGGTACGTAGGCCCTAGGTCAAATCCTAGGTCAAGTCCAAAAATGTAAAAAAATATATTTTTTTTCTTTGCTTTTTTTGTTTATTTTTTTTATTTGTATATATTGATTTCTCTTTGTAATGTAAAGTAAAATTAAAATTAAGGTCATATTTATTTTTAAATAATTAACTTAGGGTAACCGTTCTCTTGAACGGGTGCTGTGGGGTGCCTAATACCTTCCCCATGCAAAATCGACTCCCGAACCCTATTTTTATTTTTTATTATTTTAAAAGGTTTTCCAAAATATCCTTTTTTAAAAAATTTTGGTGGCGGCTCCATTTTTACATCTTAATTTAACCTAATTTTTCGGGCGCTACAGTTTGGCGACTCCACTGGGGAAAATTTTAATTTTTTTTAGAGTCAAACCCATTTAAGTTAATTGTTTAAAAATAACTATGGCCTTAATGTTAATTTTATTTTATTTATATTTTTCTTTTATTTATTTGTTATTATTTTTTTTATCATTGACATTTATTTTTGTATATATTGTTTCTTTTGTAATCTATTTAGCAGATGAGGGTTTGGGTAGTATATAGGTTCAGATTTGTATGCCCTCTTCACACACGCTCACTTACACTATCTCACACACATTATTAGGCCCTATACCCGGGTCGAGAGTACCTTAGTGAGAGGAAGTTTCTAGCGGTTTCCCAGAGGTTTTACAACCCTGAGGTTACTGTGAAGACTTCATCCTAGTTGTTACCCATGCGACAATATTAATCTCTGAGGAGTTTTCATTACTCCCTGAAGGTTAATTTTTGTTAGTGGGGTCTTCATCATCATGATGAGGGCAACTAAGAGACCTTGTGAGGATTATTAGGACAACCTAAAACCTTTTCACATATTAGAAGGAATTTAGAAGCCTACCCAATTAGTTAGCACTTTCCTTTATTCCCAAGATAGGACACTAAAGGGCATTTATTTATTTATTTATTTATTTCGTAATCATTCTTATTCAATAAATAAAATGCATCTTCTTTCGATATGTACTCTTATAAGATCATAAATAGAATAATTCAATTTTCTTCTTTTCTAAGGATCAACTCTTAATTTCCCTTAAGAATATTAAATTCTCTGAGGAATTAGAGGATCTTCGCCCAAAGCCTCATTCTAGAAAGGTCTTAGGTTAAAATAGAATGTAAAATTCTTATTGCCTAACGATCAACTATAAAACCCCCTGAAGAATATTAAATTCTCTGAGGAGACTAGTGGTTACATGTAGGGCTGCACAAATGACGGACATGACCGGGCCACCTATATGCCCTGGTCATGTCCTAAATAATTGTCGGGCCAAAAT
Source organism: Mimosa pudica (assembly GCA_029929735.1). Lineage (NCBI taxonomy): Eukaryota > Viridiplantae > Streptophyta > Magnoliopsida > Fabales > Fabaceae > Mimosa > Mimosa pudica. The sequence goes on along the minus strand of JAKELP010000037.1, from coordinate 10,668,456 downwards.
TTTTGGCCCGAGACCCGGTCATGTCCTGTTTGGCCCGACACCAAGATCGGGCCGGACATGACCGCAGGGCCACATGACGGACCATGTTGGTCATGCCAAACACAAAATGAGAGAATACTCAACCCCAATTTTAGAAAGAACAAAGGAAAAATTTGATCATCATTCATCAATAATAATTAAAAAGCATTAATGCAATGATAAATATAATGAGTCACATATAGCTACTACAAAAAGGAGTTAGTGATCACTTTGAATATAGCTCTCAACAAAAAAAAATCACTTTGAATATAGCACTAGCTACTCTAAATTGAAAATTAAAGAGATAGTTGAGCGAATTTTAAATTAAGATGGTTAATTGAAGATTAATAAAATGCAAATACAATTGTTAACATAACCTAATAACTTACTATAGAGATATTAATAAATATTAACTATATAGGAAGCTATTATAATAGAAACAAGCAAAGAAAGAAACATTTAATAGAAAAATTAATAAAACATTTTTATAAAAAATAATTAATAAAAAATTATAAAAATATTGATAAATAATCGGGCCGGGCCGCCCGATTGGTCATGGAGCATATGCCCTGGTCCTGTCCTACCCGATAGTCGGGTCAGTCATGTCCTAATAGGGTTGGTTCTGGGCCACATCGTGACGGACCATTTTTCGTATATGACCGGGTCGGGCCGTGACGGGCCAAACGGACCACCGGGCTTTTGTGCAGCCCCATGTACATGAGTTAAGCATATCAACAGTGAGATCATAGGTCAGGAGATGATTCGAGATCATTCCAATCTAATGGTCAACTCTAACACTCCCTGAAGAATATTAAATTCTTTGAGGAGGCTAGTGGTTACATGTATATGAGTTAAACATATCAACAGTGAGATCATAGGTTAGGAGATGATTCGAAATCATTCCAATCTAATGGTCAACTCTAACACTCCCTGAAGAATATTAAATTCTCTGAGGAGGCTAGTGGTTACATGTACATGAGTTATCAACAGTGAGATCATAGGTCAGGAGATGATTCGAGATCATTCCAATCTAATGGTAAACTCTAACACTCCCTGAAGAATATTAAATTCTCTGAGGAGGCTAGTGGTTACATGTACATGAGTTAAGCATATCAACAGTGAGATCATAGGTCAAGAGATGATTCGAGATCATTCCAATCTAATGGTCAACTCTAAAACTCCCTGAAGAATATTAAATTCTCTGAGGAGTTCCTGAAGAATATTAAATTCTCTGAGGAATCCCTGAAGAGTACTAAACTCTCTGAGGAATTAGAGGATCTTACGCCCGAAGCCTCGTTCAAGAAAGGTCTTAGGTTAAAATAAAGTACTTATTGCCTAATGATCAACTCTAAAAACTCCCTAAAGAATATTAAATTCTCTGAGGAATTAGAGGCTATTATGTCCAAAGAATCGGATCACTCATTGAAAGGATCTTAAGCCAAATAGGATGTGATATCCATATGGCCTAATGATCAACTCTTGATCTCCCTATGGGATAATAAATTCCTTGAGGAGTCTGGAGGACGCTCATCAACTATGTCAAATCTTATGCCAACACTTAACGGATGACTCGTATGCCGATTAGATCTAAGTTTTAATAAACTAACATCACGTTACATTGTTCATAAACAAAGGTAATACAATATTGCTCCGTCTAAGCGTCCTAACCAAGTACCCCCAACGCATCTGTATAACACATGACTACTGGTTTGGGTGAAACTAATCCTTCTCAAGATGAGAGACTATCACTTCTATTTCCCTATGGTGTAATGAATATTTTGAGGAGGGAATGGTAATCCTCTCAAGTCATTGTTACTTTCATTTCCCTATGATGTAATAGACATCTTGGATATGAAGTCTTTAATAATTAGGGAGATTTTAATTGGTCTAAAAGGCATCCCCATATGAAAAAAGAAAAGCAATAATAAAAGAAATAAGATGCTAAATCTTGATTCAATAATGTTTGCATATATTATTTCTCCTTAAATGACTTCATTTGACATTTGTTAATGTCATCCTATCTTCTTCACCCTCCGCCCTTAAATGGTTGTCTTTCCAAGATGTCAAATCCAAAAATTGATTCACAAGTTGCATGCATAAGAGGAGATAACATACTGTGGAAATGCATTTTTTTTTAAAAAAAAAAATTTAAATCTCACTTTGATGGAGCTAGTTAAAAGGTAAATTGTTTAACTTTCAATGCAATGTAATGATGATTACATAAGTCATGTGAGGATTTGAGCCTACAGATATTATTTCACTTTAATGTGTGTTCCATTTATCCCTTACCAATCTAGAACTTGGCATGTATCTTTTTCAAACAAAAACTTAAGGGTGAATTTGCTTGATATAGAAAAGATCAAAACTTTCATTTTCCCATCAAATCTAAGAGCCACATTTTCATCTATTTTCAGCTCTATGACATTCCTTTCGTATCCATTCACCAAATATTTTCCTTACATTCTGGGGTACATTTTACCCTTACAATCACTCAATTTTCTTGGTGATGGTGCACATGCACATTTCTACCATCATGGAGGTCAGAATACTCTCTTTTAAAAAAGTTTAGACTTCACAAAGTTGTAGAAGGGGATGAGGAAGAAGAAAAAGAGCTAAAAAAGGGGAGAGAAGCTCGCTGAGTCGAAAACCCGAAAGGGCGGCTTAGGCAAAAGTTAGAGCCAAAAAAAAAGAAAAGAAAAAAGGTAGAGAAGCTCGCTGAGCCGAAAACCCAAAAGGGCGGCTCAGGCAAAAGTTAAAGCAAAAAAAAAGAAGAAGAAGAAAAGAAAAACAAAAGAGAGAAAAGCTCGTTGAGCCGAAAACCCGAAAAGGCGGCTCAGACAAAAGTTAAATCTAAAAAAAAGATAAAAAAAGTTGAGAGAAGCTTGCTGAGCCAAAAACCCGAAAGGTCGGCTCAGGTAAAAGTTAGAGCAAAAAAAAACTCAAACGGGCAATTTAGGCAGAATTAGAGCTTTAAAAAAAGAGAAGCACAAAAGACTCGCCAAGTTGAAAACCCAAATGGGAAATTTAGGCAAAAATTAGAGCTTAAAAAGAGAGGGAACACAAAAAAAAAGTTCGCTAAGTTGACAACCTAAGGTCAGCTTAGGCAAAAGTTAGAGCTAAGAAAAGAAAAGAAATAAAGCTCTCCAAGTTCCTCCTATGTATAAAGTTTTTGGAGTGTACAATTACTCGAATCTTCATTTGCTTCATATTCATCTTGAATATTCACCTCAATTCCATCTGTCATCTTCTCCTTGTATCTTATTCTCATGTCCTAACCTATTGAAAGTTCTTGTGATCTATATATGCATTTGAATCTTAGGTTGATAAAGAAATTAGATTATTGTCAAGCCTATGGAAAGGAATTGGATAACTTGGATATTGAGAGCAAACACTAACCTTCAAACACTGAGTGATGAGAGTAAACACTATACCTTGTGAGGAAAATCATTGGGCATTGCATTCTTGTTAAACTCTTTACCTAGATGCTATCTAACTCAAGGTGCATAACATGATTTTAATATCAATTTTGATCCTCTATTCATGTGACTTGTGTGTTAAAATCTCAAAGTTTTCACTATGCTCACACATTGTTCCCCAAACATTTGACAAAAGGGAAATATCTCATTTCGATCTTATTCTTCATTCCACATGGCATATGATTCTTTCACAGTACTTCTCATATAAGCTGAACAATTCATGCCTTTTATTCAGTAAACACAACCAAATTGGAACTTTGGGATTCTCCCCAGTTCTATTGTCATGCATCCACTTCATTGGACAACATTGACATTGTTAAATGAAGTCCAAAAAAAAAATATTTGAACTATGCAAGCATTATAAATGAAGATAGAGCAAAAAGGGAAATATTGTCATTCTTGACAATGAATTTAACAGGAAAGAAATTGTAACTTTAAAGTCATTTCTTTGATCAATGCCAATAGGTCTTACATAGATATACCATTATCCTTCTGAAAATATTTTGTGAGACATTTCAAATATTGGGGGGGCAAGTTTAAAGCCTATATTGCGATCATATCTTCCATCGCATCATTAGGAACTTTCAAGGACTTTTGTTAGGCTGAGGCAAATGCAAAATTATGAGAATCACGCTTGAAATCTCGTTTCTTTAGGGTTAGCAACCTTAAAGATGTCTTAATTGAACTCATGAGTCCAAGGAGATAGCAACATCGCAGGTATGTCTACTCATCATTATCCCCATGCATCACTTCATGTTCATCCTCATTAGGATCTCATCACCATTACCATTTTCGGTCTCATTTTGGTAGACCACCACATACTTAGCATTACATCATCATCAATGTCATTATTTGGTTGATGGCTTGTTCATTGACTAAAAAAGCAACATCGCTGGTAAGTCTACTGATCATCATCACTTCATGCTCATCCTCATTAGGATCTCATCACCATTACCATCTTCGGTCTCATTTGGGTAGATCACCACATACTTAGCATTACATCACCATCAATGTCATTATTTGGTTGATGGCTTGTTCATTGACTGAAAAAGCAACATCACTGGTAAGTCTACTCATCATCATCACTTCATGTTCATCCTCATTAGGATCTCAACACCATTACCATCTTCGGTCTCATTTTGGAAGACCGCCACATACATAACATTACATGACAATCAGGGTCATCATTTGGTCAATATCTTCTTCATTGTTTAAGACCCGTCATCATTGGTTTGCAATTTTGAGTCATCATGTGCTTAGGGTCACAAATATTCATCACCTTCATTTGGACTTCATATTAGGGGCATTTTTAGCATGCTCATCGAAGTGCTTGCACCCATCATCTGGGGCAATGTGTGTTTAATGTCACACCACTATACCTTTGTTGTCATACATCCTGTTTAAGGCTCCATCATTGTCATCATCATACATGACATGTTTAGCCTTCTACATCATTATCATTCATGACATGTTATCATCGTTCATAATCATTATCACTTTCATCTCAAGTGTCATCATATGCATCAGCACTTTATCAACATCAGGGGGCAGAGCAAAGTCCTCGTTATCACCCCTTTAAAGCCCTGTAGCGGCAGACACTTCAAAGCCCAGTAACGGCTGGCACACCTTTAAAGCCCTGTAGCGGCAGACAACATTCTTTTCAAAGCCTAGTAACGACTGACACAATTCTTTAAAAGCCCTGTAGCGGCAGGCACCATTCTTTTCAAAGCCCTGTAGCGGCACGCATAATTCTTTCCAAAGCCCAGTAATGATTGGCACCCCAAAACCCAGTAATGACTGGCACCCCTTTCAAGCCCTGTAGCGGCAGGCACCCCTTTCAAGCCCTGTAGCGGCAGGCACCCCAAAGCCCAGTAACGGCTGACACTCCTTTAAAGCCCTGTAGCGACAGGCACCCTAAAGCCCAGTAATGGCTGGCACCCTTTCAAGCCCTGTAGCGGCAGGCACCCCAAAGCCCAATAACGGCTGGCACCCCTTTCAAGCCCTGTAGCGGCAGGCACTCCAAAGCCCAGTAACGGTTGGCATCCCTTCAAAGCCCTGTAGCGGCAGGCACCCTAAAGCCCAGTAACGGCTGACACCCCTTTAAAGCCCTGTAACGGCAGGCACCCCAAAGCCCAGTAACGGCTGGCACCCCTTTAAAGCCCAGTAACGGCTGACATCCCTTCAAAGCCCTGTAGCGGCAGGCACCCCAAAGCCCAGTAACGGCTGGCATCCCTTCAAAGCCCTGTATCGGCAGGCACCCCAAAGCCCAGTAACGCCTGGCAGCCCTTCAAAGCCCTGTAGCGGCAGGCACTCGAAAGCCCTGTAACGGCTGGCACAATCCTTTAAAGCCCTGTAGCGGCAGGCACCCTGAATCCCAGTAACGGCTGGCGCCCTCAAAGCCCTGTAGCGGCAGGCACCCCGAAGCCCAGTAACGGTTGGCAGCCTCAAAGCCCTGTAGCGGCAGGCACTCGAAAGCCCAGTAACGGCTGGCACAATTTTTTAAAAGCCCTGTAGCGGCAGGCACCATTTTTTTCAAAGGCATCCTGGTCTTGTGGCTGTTGTCAGGCCGGACAAAATAAGTGTTCTTATCTTTACTTGCTTCATAGACAAGAAGCTCATTCTTCTTAGCTACGAGCAAGTAAAGAGGGGCAACTGTAACCACCCTATTTTGTCCGGGCCCACCAAATGAAAAATAAAAATAAATAAAAAATAATAATAATAATAAAAAAAATATATAAAAACAAAAAAGATAATAAAACAAGATATGCTCTCTTGATTCTTTCTTGTGAGGCAAGCACAAGTCAAATTGTGTAAGGGTCAAACAAAGATTGACAACTAAGTGAGGAAATTGGAAATAATTGTGGTGATTGTGTCATGATTCCCCATCAATTAGAATTTGATTTGAATAAGTTAGGAAACTTTTGAAGAGAATTTGAGTAAAAAGGGAAAATTTTTATTGGCCAATCAAGTTTCATAATGGAATTGATACATGTGCAACCATCATAAAAAGGAAAAAGGAAATTAACATAATATGGAGAGAATGATTGGTGAGCATAAATCAAAAAATAATAAATGGGCATTTAAGATGAAACCCTAGAGTTGGTGGCCTATATAAGTGAGAGCAAGAGAGCATATAAGGAGGAGCTTTTTTTGGAGAGGTTAGGTTTAGTGATGATCATTTTTTGGGTGGTTTTTGAAAGAGAGAAAAAGGTTAGGTTGAGAGTAAAGAAAAGAGGTGTATTAGAAAGGTATACATCTATAACATAATTCTTATATTTCTAGGGGAAACATAGAGAGAAGGTGAGTGGAGAGTGATTTGTTGTGAGATCCCTTCTTCTTCTTCTTCTTCTTCTTCTTCTTCTTTTTCTTACCTTTGTTTTCTTATACCGATGAAAGTCTATTGTAGACGGAGGCATTCATAATCTCTCTCTAATCTCATTAAGGCAAAGGTGATATAACCCTCTAAGACAACTTGATTGTCTCTTCACCTAGCCAATGATTTGAGATAAGAGAGGATTATTCTTATTTATTTGTTATTCTTTTTTTTCTTTGAAAACAATTTTTTTATATACATGTATATTTTTTTTTGCAATATTTTATCTTTGCTTGATATATGATTTTGTTTCGATTTTATTTTAAAATTATGAAATATTTTTTCTTTTTTTTATATAAATAAAAAATAAAATGGATTTCATAAAAGAGGGAAATAAGTTGAATGATTTTCTTCCGTGAAAGATTGAATTATCTTCTCAGGTTGAAAGTCGATTGTTTCTCCGAGAGAGATTATCTCCTCAGGCGATTCAATCAAAATTGTGAAGTGTTTCCTCTTAAAAAAATAAATAAATATATTATTTTCATAATATAAAAAAAACCAAAAATAATATATTTTTTTCTTCTTAAATTTAAACAAATGTTTTTCTTAAAAAACACAAACCAATTGACACACATTTCTACCCCGAACTACGTGGGCTTTGATCCCTTAAGGGTACGTAGGCCCTAGGTCAAATCCTAGGTCAAGTCCAAAAATGTAAAAAAATATATTTTTTTTTCTTTGCTTTTTTTGTTTATTTTTATTTTTATTTGTATATATTGATTTCTCTTGGTAATTTAAAGTAAAATTAAAATTAAGGTCATATTTATTTTTAAATAATTAACTTAGGGTAACCGTTCTCTTGAACGGGTGCTGTGGGGTGCCTAATATCTTCCCCATGCACAATCGACTCCCGAACCCTATTTTTATTTTTTATTATTTTAAAAGGTTTTCCAAAATATCCTTTTTTAAAAAATTTTGGTGGCGGCTCCATTTTTACATCTTAATTTAACCTAATTTTTCGGGCGCTACAACGGTATTAACAAAAAATGACAAAGTGTACTTTCCAAACATAAATGACTAAATTGAAACTTGATGTAAACATAAGGGATCAAAAGTATACTTTAGCCTAACGTTATTTAATTTCTTTTGTTACTTGTTATATGCGGCAATTGGGCAAGTTTCATTTCCGCTCTCCTTAGTTATGTGATGAAATAAAGACTAATAGAGGGGGCCATCAATAGAGAGGCCCCATCTATTAAGATGTTTAAACCTTTCTGTGTTTTACCTGGCCTTTTTATTACCTAATATCTCGATTTAGTAATTTCCGTGTGTAGAATGTAGAAACCCATCTATTTCGTCTCTTGTAGTGAATGGTTCATATTTTTTGCTCTATTTTGTCGGGAAAAAATTCAATACCGGTTGTCTCATTAAATATATAATAGCTCCTACTAAATATTCTGGTCAAGCCTCATTAAATATATACTTGATGTACTTAGTTGTAAGTGAGTATATTACAAATATTTAACACGATAATTATAAACAACTAATAATTCAAATAAGCGATCGTTTGATTTATAGTTTAAAAGGGTTGTATAATAATATTGTGTATATATATTAATTAGTAGAAATACACCTAAAACAGGCCACCTTTTTTATAACAAAAACAGGCCACCTTTGGGTGTGTATGTATCAGTGTCTGGTGAATTTAGAATTAGTGCACCGTACCGATAATTCAAACTCGGCATGCGTTCTGTTATTCTTCGCGGAGATGTAATTAAATGACTCACATGTGAGCCAATCCCAAGTACATGATAAAATTTGCTATGCACCAAACAACGTAACAAAACCTCCACTAATCCACTTGACTAAATTCTTATTCCCAAAACACAAATTTATAATTATGAAATGAGATATAGCATATAAATAATTTTAACGCTTGAATTTTGTAAGATACCCCACATATATATATATATATATATATATATATATATATATATATATATATATATATATATATATATATATATATATATATATATATATATATATATATTTGCCACTCCGTCCCACACTTTCAAAACTTAAAGTAGGTATTCTTTTTCATACTATATGAATAGTAATTATAATTAAATCAATATCTATGTATTATTCCCTTTCATTCTAATTTACTACAGTATATAAGAAAGTCTCCGATGTTGTCACTTTTATATATGTATTTATCATTTATCATACGATAGCATATAATTTTTTTATTGCCTAAAATGGCTAGCAATCTCAACTTTCAACTATGCCCAGTTGAGTAGGATTGTAATAAGTAGGCTTATTACAATCCTTATTCAAAACAAAACAAACAGTAAGAAGATGGAATTACAATGGTGTAATATCTTGGCGACATCGAGTAGACTTCTTTGCGACAGAATCTGTTGTAATGTTCGCTTTCCATGGTATTGGTTGAGCTACCACCTCCCATGAGCTGGTCAAAATTAAAGCATTTTGATCTCTTATATATGATAACCCGATGAGCATGATCATGTATGTTCACCACTTCTATATGATAACCCAATTTTGATCTTTTATATGATTTAATTTTGATCTCATCTTGTTGAGAAAAATCACGTGTTGAAAAGCAGTCCACCATTATATTTCTATTGAATCAGATTCTAAAATTACATCTGATGTAAACCCAAACTCCTTGCTGCCTTAAGACCCAGTAAACACGCCCATAATTCAGCTTTAAAGTGATCCTCATCTTGTCATTGGAACCCTTATACAGACTCGCTTAGAGCATCCCTTATAATTGATTCCTCCACAGCCCACTGTGGAAAATTCCCCTAAAGTAGGCCCCATCCACCCCATCCACCTTGACTTTAAACCATCCTGACATTGGTGCTTTCCACCCAGGCCAGCAAAAATATCACCTTGACCATTTAATTTCCCTCTCATTCTTCATAACTGCTTGACAACGAGCAAAAACAGAATCATTATGAGTTTCCTTATCCCTTCAAAAATGCGTTCGTTTCTCCTTCTCTAGAGGCTCCAGCAATGGATGCTAAAACCCTTATCCTATGATTTCTAACCCATGATTTATTTCTAAAACAAAAACTGTAATAACCATAATAAAATTTCAGTAAAAAAACGATAACCATCGTATAAACATGGGTTGAGTATAAAATGGCCCTTTAATACACATAACACACCTTTTTTAATTTCATGCACTCAGTAGCTTCTTATTTTAATAAGCAATCAACTGTAGATCTGTAATCACGTCACTAAGGATAAACATTTGGTAAATTTATTTTGCCTCTCTAATTACGTTATATTTTTTGGATTCTCAATAAGTAAAACGCAATACAAATTATAAATCTAGAAACCTCACAAGATTATATAAAGTAAAAACATAATATTATTTTTTAGGAAATGTAAAATATAAACAACGTTAATGCATTTAACATTGCTGCGTTCCAAAAAAATTATAATGAAAATTCAAAAAACTATTAATCGATGAATAAGATATATATGACATCATTTTTTAAATTAATAAAAACAAAATGTGCTACTTTAAGTTTTGAATTTTAAAACTAAATTATTAAAATAAAAATATGATAAAAATAATTTTTTCAAATTGTTTAATATTTTAGTTTTTCGATTATAATTGATATATTTTTTTAAATCATTGAACAAAAAGAATTGAACAAAAAAATTGAACGTACACAGAAGATTGAAAAAACCAAACCAAACACCGAATTCAATTCGTTCAGTTTTTCATTCAATTCCTTTTTTTAAAAAAAAATAAAACTTTATACTACTATATTATATTACATGAAAAAAGCTAGTATTACAGAGTTCAAACCCCTTATCAAGATCACTCGGTAGGGATAGGGATCAGGCGGAGCGTGATCAAGGATAACTTTTTTCCAATCAATTTTGAAGAGGCATCTCAGTCGGCATATTTCTTATGTTGGGATTTGAGATTCGTGGGGTACAGGCGGAATGTACCTCTGATCTCCTAGTCAAGAACCATCCACTCCAGGAAAGCGTGTACCGTAAGCCAGCCGTACAACTTTTAAGATATCCTAAAGTCATAAGTTGGTCTTTTTATCTCTATATAAAATTAATTTTCATTTTATTCTAGCTTCAATTTCTTCTTTTTATATTTGCATTAACTTATGTCGCAGTTGATCAAATCATAATAATTGCATCAATTAGTTTTGTTGCAGCCGGCTATGTTTTAATTTTTAGAGGTCGCCATTTCCATGTGTTATAATTTCATGTCATCAAGATATATACATACATAAAATAATAAATTTGTAAATCCTTATAATTTTAATTGATTTTAATTAGGTCTCATAATTTTTTGTTGGATCCCTGTGATTTTATTTATTTTCAATAGGCAAGTTTTAGCCTCGGTCGATATCACTTAAAGTCTATTTTATTTGTCTTTATTGTGGATTTTCCAAATGATCATGGAGTTGTTTGAATCTGACATCAATAAATGTTGATAGGGTCATCTCGTGCCTTCATCACAGATTACAACCTTGTTATTTAATTTTCTTTTCCTTTTTCAAGCTAGCTTTACTGCATTTTATATTTAGAACGGGTAGCTATTTTTTAATACATTTAGAACTGGTAGTTATGTTTAACATTTAATGAAATGATATTAGTCTTTTATTATAAAAAAGTTTTAATTTGGACTAAAAATATACTCATCAGAAAAAGAAGTTTTTGACTCTCCCTGTATATAAGATAGAAAATCTTCACAGGCAATTCTTCACAAGCAATCGTGGATAAGAGGATGCAAGGGTGGAAAGAGCCACCGAACTCTAGGGTTTGTTGGTGCTCCACGCGACTCCACTCACGAGTGAGTATTTGAATTAGCAAACATTAACAAACTTTACCCGACATAACACATATGACATAACATGGCCCCTTTGTCTATTTTATTTAAACCATAAATATTATTATAGGGTAAAGGGTCAAAGTCAAATGTAACACTCAACTATTAGCAAAAGTTTTTTTTTATTAAGAACTATTAGCAAAATTTCACCTAACATAAAAGTGAATTTCTGGTCTCAAATATAGCAAAGATCAACTACAAAGTGGGTCAAATGTAGCAATGTCATCAATTTTGACGGGTGTGCCCCGATTAGGCCACGTCACACAGTTAGGCCATGTCATCTGCCACGTCACCACCACATCATCATTACATATATGAAAAGATTTAAGGTTCAAATATAGCACTCAAGTATTAGTAAAGTTCACCTGACATAAATAACAATTTTGGGTCCCAAATCTATCACCCATCAGTTGCAAAATGGTTCATATGTAGTAAATACGTCAATTTTTATGAATTTGACTATTAATTTTGTCCTGATTAAGTCATGACACTTGTCACATTGCTCTATTAGGTCATGTAACTTGCCACATCATCCCCATCTTCACTACATCATCACCACATATTTGAAAATAAATTTCTGAAACTCACATCACCCTATTACAAATGTAGCAACTCCATAAATTTTTTAGGGTTTGACCATTAATTTTGAAATGATGTAGCAAGTGACATGACACTTTTAAAAATAATTTATTACGTTCTGGCTCTTATTTATATGCTAGAACGTTAATATTTTATATTTCTATCCATGTAACGCTGTCGCGTATGCTCTATAACCGCCGAAATGTGATACTTAAGCCAAAATATAAATTATTAATGTTTCATAATGAAAATATATTCTAAATTAGAATATTGTTATTGTTATTATTGTATTCATTTTGTCTTAAAACAAAAATTTTTCCTAAGCAACTGGTGCTGCTTATCCAAATGCCTGTAATTAATGAGGACATGATCAAAAATTGAAAACAATTGGATTCAAAAAGAAATAAACAGAATCAATTCAAAAAGAAAAAAGAAATAAGCAGAATGATTACCTCAGTAACTCTGCTGAGTGCTTTGGGTCAAGCTGGGCTCCACTATTCGTTCGCCTGGACACCCTTCCGTGGTAAAGCTTTCTGAGGAGGTAAAGCTTTCTGAGGAGATGGTTTATCCTATCCTGATATCCTGCCTAGCTAACATAATCAACGCCAGAGACAGATTATTATTATTATCGTTATGTCTCATTAAATATATACTAGCTCCTACTACATTTTTTGGTCAAACTCTTTAAATAAATAGTTGACGTACTTAGATGTAATTGAGTATTACAGATAATTTAGCACGATAATTATAAACAACTTATTCAAATAATCGATCGTTTGACATAATAATATGGTGTATATTAATTAGTAGAAATATACGTAAAACAGGACACCTTAGCTTTTTTATAACAAAAACAGGCCACCTTTGGGTTATTAGTAAAGTAGTTAGAATAATGCTGATGTGGCACTAGCCCATGTGAGGCAGTTAGAGAATAGCTGATGTGGCACTAGCCCATGTGAGGCAGTTAGAGTTTTGCTGATGTGGCACTAGTTTCAGTTTATGATTTACTTTCTGTACAATGACTGAAGGCGCATATATAAGCCTAAGATGTAACCATTTTTCATTATGAATGAAATGAGATTTCCTCTCTAAGCCTAGCTATTGATATGGTATCAGAGCTAGCTGTCATTGGCAGACCTCCATCTTGAAGAACATGCATGTGATTTCCTAATTACATTGCTAATTCTTCGAATTCATATAATCTCCATCATTTAGATCATTTTTTTGACTCATTACAATACTGAAGATGACGAATTCTGGAGAATCTTCAGACTCATTTCCTTTGAACCCTAGCTTTACCAACAAGAAGATTTCGGTTAAGCTAGATGATTCGAATTACCTATTGTGGAAACAACAAGCTGCGTTTATGGTCAAACAACACCGGTTGAGAGGCTATCTTGATGGCACAGTCAAAGTTCCGACTCGGCGTGTCAAAGGTTCAGATGGAGTGGAGATTGATAATCCAGAATTTGAGAGTTATGAGGCGTTGGATTCTGCTCTTGCTTCTTGGCTGCTATCGTCTGTAAGTTCTAATATCTTACCTGAGCTTGTTGGCCTTGAGTCTTCATTTCAGATCTGGTCTAAACTTAACAAAATTTACTCTAGTAAATCTGCCTCCAAGATCTTGTACTATCAAAATCTTTTGTCTAATCAACAAAAAGGACAACTGAAAATGCGTGATTACCTAGCCACTGTCAAATCTCTCTGTGATCATCTTGCAATGTTAGGAGAAGCAACTTCTGAGCAAGCACATATCAATTACATTCTTAATGGTCTTAATAATGACTATGAGTCAATCATTGCTATTGTTAATGCTGCTGCATCAACTCCTAATAGATTTGATCTAGATACTGTGCATAACCTTTTGATTGATTCTGAGGCTAGACAACAAGCTTCTCTTAAGACTAATGTAGCACATGCTCATTATACTACACCTCTGGAGCCTGTTCTTGATGAAGCTCAGGTGTTTCAAACTCAATCTGGATTCTCTCCTTATGGAAGTGTAGGCCGTGGTTCTTTTGGTTCTTTTAGACCAATGCAGTACAATTCCATGTCTGGCCGTGGTCGTGGAAGAGGATTTGTTCCTTTTTCTCGTGCTCCTTCATGTCAGATCTGTCATAAGACTGGCCACACTGCGGATAGGTGCTATTACAGGTATAACTTCAACCAGAATCATACTTCTGGTCCTGGATCCAATGTATACTTTGCTGAATCTGGTCTGGAAGGCATGTATTGTTCACCTAATTCTCACTCATTCCCTGGAGTTCCTCAATTTGGTTGTTATGAGCCCTCATCCACTCTGTCCTCTCCTCCTGTTGTCTCTCAAACACCAGCACCCTCACCAGCTCCTACTCAACCATCCTTACAAGTCCCGGTCTCTAGCAGTACAACTAATGCACCAATTGTATCATCTACAACAGCTCAAGCTTTCCTTGCTACACCTAACACTGTCTCTGATGATGCTTGGTATGCTGATTCTGGTGCTACTCATCACATTGCAACCTCTCCTTCAAGCCTGATCCAACCAACATCTGATGGTACTGGTAATGGTAAGGTCATGGTAGGCAATGGTAGTGGTTTGACTATCTCACATGTTGGTAAAATGAATCTGAAATCAAGAAACTCTTGTTTACACATGAATAATGTTTTATGTGTTCCTGAAATGCGTAAGAACTTACTCTCTGTTGCACAAGTTGCTCAGGAAAATGGAGTTTCTATTGAATTCTTTCCACATGCTTGTTTTGTTAAGGACTTGAGGACAGGTCGCATCATTATGGATGGTATTGAAGTCAATAGGATGTACAAGATGGGAGGAGTACCACCTATTCAGACTTCTTCTGATGTCCTTCCACAGTCAGGTCCATCCTGTTTCCACGTCACTGCTGCTGCACTAGACTCCATTCAACTATGGCATCAACGTTTGGGACACTCACATCTTGCTGCTGTCCAAAGTACTTTGCTTAGTGCTGGTATCTCTGTTCCTAAGTCTTCTTTGTCTTCTTTGTGCAAAGCTTGTCAGTTTGGGAAAGCTCATAAGCTTCCCTTTAATATTTCCAGTACCGTGTATACGCAACCACTGGAATTAATAACAATGGATTTATGGGGTCCTGCTCCTGTTGCATCTCATGGCTTTGTTTACTATATTTCTTTTGTTGATGCCTTTAGCCGTTTTACTTGGTTGTATCCTTTGAAATACAAGTCTGATGCCTTACAAGCCTTTAAAGATTTTAAGCTGCTGGTTGAAAATAGACTTAATGTCAAGATAAAGGCTGTACAATCAGATAATGGAGGAGAGTTCTTGAGTTTTAAAAGTTTTGTTACAGCTTGTGGTATTGAACATCGTTTTACATGTCCATATACCTCTGAACAAAACGGCCTTGTTGAGCGCAGACATAGATTGATTGTAGAAACTGGTTTGGCCATGCTTGCTCATGCATCTTTACTTATTTTCTATTGGAGTGATGCTTTCTGTACTGCCACTTTTCTAATGAACCGAGTCTCCTCTTCAGCTATTGGAGGTATGTCACCATTTGAGAAACTTTATGGAGTCAAACCTGACTATGCAATTCTCAAAGTTTTTGGCTGTGAATGTTACCCTTTGTTGAGACCTTATAACAAGCACAAGCTGGAATTTAGATCCTCTCAGTGTATTTTTCTGGGATACAGTACACAACATCGAGGATATAGGTGCTTGGACACTCAAACTGGCCGCATCTTTGTCTCTAGACATGTCAGATTTAATGAGACTAAATTTCCTGAAATTTCTCAAGCAAATATCAGACAACTTGCAACCAACAATAAAGCCCATGACCTTGTCTCTTCTTTTCCTTCACTACAAGACCTTCTTAAACCTACATCCACTACATCAGAAAATAATACCTTTGACAAGTCCTTGGATTTGTATGATTTTTATATGCTAAATTTGGAGCAATTAATATGATTAAGATGTAATATTGTCCATAATAACTCCCAATTTCTTTTGGATTATGTTGTTATATATTTTGTTATAATTGGGAGTTAATTTAAAATTATATTTGATTGGAACAAGATGTATGGGTGCCAAAGTTTTGAGCTGCATTATCCTCACATCTTAAAAGAATGGGCTGCTGCAAGAAAGAAGGGAAAAGACCCAAGATAAAAGAAAGGAAGAGGAGGCAAAATTGATTTTGTTGGGTTGAGGTGAGCAATGGGCTGATTTGTGTAGTTGGGCTTGTGAAGAGGAATGTTTATTCACACATTATGGGCTAACTTGCAAAAGAAAAAAAAAAGGAGGAGTGAGAAGGAGAGCCACGTGAAGCAGAGGAGAAAATTGAAACAGGGTACATCAAAAATGAATTGAATGGAAGGAGGGGGCTGGACGCAAAAAAAACAGAAATGAATTGAGAAAGATGCTGGGGGCGGCGGACTTGCGAGCTGGACGCGAGGGAGCTGCTGAACAAACACTGTTTCATCAATCCCCTCTCCCACATTTTATTTTCTCTATTTGCCTCCATACACCCACCATGGTTGCTTATAAATTAGAGTTTGGGGTCTCTAAGCTCTTCTTTATGAGTGACTAAAATACCCTTCTTGCTCTTGGGGATGATTTGAAGATAGCTTGAGCTTTGGTTCTTCAAAGGGGAGTCCCAATTCCTTTCCTTTCTCTTTATATTTTTGATTGTCTAGGTTTAGGTTAGCATTTATGTTTTGAGATTGGACTGGATTTGTTTGTTTGTGAGTTTGATTTGTGGTTTTGACTTGTAATGAGGAATTTGGACTCAACAATATGTATGGTCATACATATGTTCTTTATAATTCATTAGATATTTCTATTTACTCATGGTATTGGTAGATAGTTTGTTGAATTGAATTGTAATTGAACCTAATGCATTACAAAGCACTAATCACACTCTAGGGTAATTAATAATGCCTATTTTAATGAGTTCATGAGACTAGGCATTAGACTTATCGGTTGGTGAGGTTTGGTACTTTAGGAAACCTAGAGAAAACTCAAAGGTGCTAAAGGGCTTAACAATTTCTAGTTAGTTGGGGTTCCACTAATTAGGTAATTGGACTCATGGGTTCATGAGGTTTGGTAAATTAGGAAATTAGTGCATTAAACTCCCCAAAAATATTTAGAAAGCTATGATAGCCATTGAAAATCATTTCCAAGAGCACTTCACTTCCATTCCATCCTTTTATCCAAAAATACCAAAAATATTTATTTGTTTTGCATCCTTCATTTCCTCTTTAAAAAAATCAACAAAATACATTTTCTTTACCCAAATTCATCTTTCATTGCATTTAATTTACTAGGTTAGTTTAATTAAACAAGGCTCCCTCTGAGAACGATACCCGGGGTAACTTCC
This sequence comes from Mimosa pudica, assembly GCA_029929735.1. NCBI lineage: Eukaryota > Viridiplantae > Streptophyta > Magnoliopsida > Fabales > Fabaceae > Mimosa > Mimosa pudica. The sequence continues at coordinate 10,650,828 of JAKELP010000037.1, read as the reverse complement.
GCTTACCTTGAGGTACTAAAATTTCTTGAAGGACTAGGCCCAAGGCACACTACACCGACCGCTAAATCGGTGTCCTTCAAGTGGCGCCGTTGCCGGGGAGTCATTAATTTGACTCCCTAGTAAATTTGTGTCAATCTTCAAGATTGATTTGGGTCAAAGTGAGCCATTAGGTTGCATTTAGTTTAGGTGCATATTAGGATAATTCACTTTGTTTTCATCTTTGTTTTGATTTTTTTTCCTTAGTTTCTTGCATTTGCATATTGATATTGTTTGATTGCAATAATCATGTCTAGGCCATATAATTATGAGTTTTTGTTCTATGATGATTCTTCTATGCATTCTTATTCTTTGAATGAAGAAACACCAAGTTACTCACATTCTTTGAGCCATGAGGAACCTTCCTTGAGAGAACGTTTGCACAATTACTACCAAACCATTGAATACCAAATGCACAACCAATTCCCAACATACTTGGAACCATCTTATCCACAAAACAACTCTACCTACTTCCAAAGCCACTCCACCCACTTCCCTACACCATACATACAACCATATGAACCACCATACACCTCTTACCACAATCCTTTCCCTCCCACCTATCATATACCATCATCCCCACCCTCTCCACCCAAACCTAGTGGATTAGATGCCTTCCTAACTTTCCCAAACATGGATTCCCAAACCCTTGCTTTGAGGAGAGTGTATGATGAGCTTAAGGTCCAACACTCTCAATTGTTTATGCTAAAGGAGACTAATAAGCTCACAAAGGACATGGAAGAGCGTTTGGAGGAGATAGAAGAGTTTATTCGGGCTTTTGTGCAACATGTGCTATGGAAGAAGACTAATGGAGAGGAAGGAACTTCATGGCCTAGTGACTCCAATGATTGTGAAGGGGTTGAGGGCCTAGAGCTAAATGTCACTTCTCAAGTGGATGACCCCCAACAAATGTCTATTCTCATACAAGTTGCAAATGGTAAGCAAACACATTATCAACCTCAAGAGGAATTGGTTTCACACTTAGGTACTATTTCTCCTCTTCTTGAAGAGTTTACCTTTCCTCATACTACTTTGATTGATATTGCAAATGATGATGAGGTGTATGAAAAAATTGTTGTTGAATCACCTCAAGTTCTTGATGTTGAAAATGCTTATTGTGATACTTCCATTGATAGTTGTGTAGTTGATGATGTTGCTTGCAAAAATAATATGAGTGGTGATCATGATGCTTTAAGTACTAGTTGTGGTGATGATTTTGATTTGCATGAGCCTTCACCTTGTTCTTGTGATGATGATACAATGTGCATGGATTGCATTGATTTTAAATATGATAAATTTGTTTCATTGCAACAAAAGAACGTTGGTGATGTGCATACTTCATCTACTAATACTAATAGTGCATCAAACTTGTGTGTTAAAAATATGGAGAATTGTGAACAATTGTCTTCATTTTCAAGTGTTGATAAGCATGATGATTTGAGCTTCTTTGAATCTATTGAACATGATGAAGAATTCTCTTTCCCTTCCCCTCCACATTGTTCCTTCATTAACACATGTGATTGTGATGAGTCTTGTGCTACTTGTATGCAAATTAATAGTTGGCTTTCCACTTCATATGTTATTACCCCTTCATCTAGTTCAATTGATAACATACATGCTACCCTTGATGATGGACATGAAAAGTGCATATCTTTTGATCTCAATTCTTTTGTTTCTTTAGATAGGTCAAATATGGAAGATTCACATGTTTTGAATGATAAAATTGTGAAAAAGGATGAATTCTTCCATTTAATTTTGTCCTGTGACCTACCTCCCGATTTAGGAATGCATTCATCTTCCATATTGCATAAATCCTCTTCTTCTTCCACTCTTATACCTCCCACCTCTTGTGATTGCAAATGCGATGTGGTGTACCTCAACACCAAATTGAGTTCCTCACCTTTCCGGTTGCAAACACAAGAGGATTTAAAAAATAAAAATGTTTCTTTGACTCCTATAAAAAGAAGTAGTGTTAATTTTCTTGGTTGTGATTCATACTTGGAAAGTTTTTATCTTAAATTGCTTAAATCCTACTCTAACCCTCTCCAAGCTTGTTCCTTTGGACTTGGTATTTCTCTTGGCTTGTTTTCTTTGCATGAACACCATTGTAGGAGCCACATGAAGTATCCATGTCAACCACCAAGAAAGATCAACAAAGGAGAAGTTGGAGCTCTAAAGTCCAACATGATCATCATAAAGGATGAGAACTTCTCCTTCAAGAGTTTGAATATACCATAACCAAGGTTGTCTCTTTCCTCACTTGTTTTCCTTCTATTCTTCATGTGATTGGCTTATTTGTTGATTGAGGAATATAAGTGTGGGTGAGGGACACAAACTAGTAGCAAAAGGTAACTTTGGTTATTTTTCCCATTTCTAGGATTAAAATAAAGTGCTTAGTGCTAACACCACCACACTTAATTTCAACATGCTTTGAAATTGAATTGGATTTTTCCATGGTTTTGCTACATTGAGGACAATGTAGGAATTAAGTGTGGGGGAGGGGTTATAGTTGGGTTAAGTTTTGGGTTATTGCATCTTGGACATGTTTCTAGCTTCAAATTGGCTAAATTTTGAAAAATTTTGAACTTTCCCTCACTAATACATTTGTTGATCTTGGACATGACCTATTTTTGGACTCTCTTTGGCAAATATGAGAATTTATTGATGTTTTTGATATATCTCTTGAATGAAAATGATGTGGATGGAATTGATGCCCTATGGTTAATCTTGATTGTCTTGAATATTTGTTTATGAGTTTAGAAGAATTAGTCATATATTGTGAGGTTTATTTGAGCCTAATTATTCATTCTTGAGGGAAATCCACTTGGTTATCATTCTCTAGAACTTGTTTGCATTCTTGGTCAAAACTTGTTGCATATAGTGTAATGTAGGATGATAAAGGCGTTCATTTCATAGCCCTTAACCCCAAACACCAACCCTAAACACTCTACCCTTTTGCTACCCATTTGAGCCATTCACTTGATGTTATTGCATTGTTTTGCCAATATGAGAAAAGTTGCATAATTGCTTTGTTCAAAATGAAAAAAAAATGTCATTGTTATGTTTCAAAGAAGCATGTTATGTATAGAAAAAAAATACAAAAAGAAGGGAATTGGTGAAAAGAAAAAGAAAAAAAAATGGAGAAAAAAATGAGAAAAAGTCAAAAAGTGAAAATAAGGCATGCATAGTAGTTTAGCAATGTGCAATTGGTAATTCAAGTTGTAAATGAATGGCTAAACATGCATAACATCATTTCTTTTCATTTTCATTCTCATTCCATCACTTAGCCTATTCCATCACTATAACCCTCAAAAGTCCTTTTGATGCATTGCACTTTATGTTTTAGTAGAGACCTTAGAATTCCTACAAGCATATGGTAGGATGTGTACCAAAGTGGATATTGAGAGTATAAATGAACCCAAAATGGTGAGATGTGTGTAAACACTTATCCTTGAGTGATTTTCTTCTCTACTCATACTCTTCACATTCACTACAATCATTATTAATCATTGTTAGCGTTATTCCATTCCATTTTTAATCCTAGAATTCTCATAATTGTCTTGTCATTGTACTTCAAAGCTTTTTTAAAACTTGTCTTTGTCCGGGAGTACAAAGGTTTAAGTGTGGGGGAGTTGACAAGTCCTTGGATTTGTATGATTTTTATATGCTAAATTTGGAGCAATTAATATGATTAAGATGTAATATTGTCCATAATAACTCCCAATTTCTTTTGGATTATGTTGTTATATATTTTGTTATAATTGGGAGTTAATTTAAAATTATATTTGATTGGAACAAGATGTATGAGTGCCAAAGTTTTGAGCTGCATTATCCTCACATCTTAAAAGAATGGGCTGCTGCAAGAAAGAAGGGAAAAGGCCCAAGATAAAAGAAAGGAAGAGGAGGCAAAATTGATTTTGTTGGGTTGAGGTGAGCAATGGGCTGATTTGTGTAGTTGGGCTTGTGAAGAGGAATGTTTATTCACACATTATGGGCTAACTTGCAAAAGAAAAAAAAGGAGGAGTGAGAAGGAGAGCCACGTGAAGCAGAGGAGAAAATTGAAACAGGGTACATCAAAAATGAATTGAATGGAAGGAGGGGGCTGGACGCAAAAAAAACAGAAATGAATTGAGAAAGATGCTGGGGGCGGCGGACTTGCGAGCTGGACGCGAGGGAGCTGCTGAACAAACACTGTTTCATCAATCCCCTCTCCCACATTTTATTTTCTCTATTTGCCTCCATACACCCACCATGGTTGCTTATAAATTAGAGTTTGGGGTCTCTAAGCTCTTCTTTATGAGTGACTAAAATACCCTTCTTGCTCTTGGGGATGATTTGAAGATAGCTTGAGCTTTGGTTCTTCAAAGGGGAGTCCCAATTCCTTTCCTTTCTCTTTATATTTTTGATTGTCTAGGTTTAGGTTAGCATTTATGTTTTGAGATTGGACTGGATTTGTTTGTTATTGTGAGTTTGATTTGTGGTTTTGACTTGTAATGAGGAATTTGGACTCAACAATATGTATGGTCATACATATGTTCTTTATAATTCATTAGATATTTCTATTTACTCATGGTATTGGTAGATAGTTTGTTGAATTGAATTGTAATTGAACCTAATGCATTACAAAGCACTAATCACACTCTAGGGTAATTAATAATGCCTATTTTAATGGGTTCATGAGACTAGGCATTAGAATTACCGGTTGGTGAGGTTTGGTACTTTAGGAAACCTAGAGAAAACTCAAAGGTGCTAAAGGGCTTAACAATTTCTAGTTAGTTGGGGTTCCACTAATTAGGTAATTGGACTCATGGGTTCATGAGGTTTGGTAAATTAGGAAATTAGTGCATTAAACTCCCCAAAAATATTTAGAAAGCTATGATAGCCATTGAAAATCATTTCCAAGAGCACTTCACTTCCATTCCATCCTTTTATCCAAAAATACCAAAATATTTATTTGTTTTGCATCCTTCATTTCCTCTTTAAAAAAATCAACAAAATACATTTTCTTTACCCAAATTCATCTTTCATTGCATTTAATTTACTAGGTTAGTTTAATTAAACAAGGCTCCCTCTGAGAACGATACCCGGGGTAACTTCCGCTTACCTTGAGGTACTAAAATTTCTTGAAGGACTAGGCCCAAGGCACACTACACCGACTGCTAAATCGGTGTCCTTCAACCTTTCATCCATCCATCACACAAGAACAGCCCACCTCCTCCATCACTCCACCAGAAACATCCTCTCATCCATCCATCACACAAGAACAGCCCACCTCCTCCATCACTCCACCAGAAACATCCTCTCACCAAACAGACCCACTCCTCTCCACTCCTCACACCAGTCAAATCACAAATGTCCCAACAAACACTCATCCCATGATCACAAGATCTAAGGCAGGAATTTTCAAACCCAAAGTGTATTTGGTCAGTGCAAATGAGACCATTCCTCAATCAATTGATGAGGCTCTTTTATATCCAACATGGAAGAAGGCAGCCGAAGATGAGTATCATGCTTTGCTGAAATTTCACACCTGGGATTTAGTACCACTACCTTCAGGAAGAAAAACCATTGGTTGTAAGTGGCTGTTCAAGTTGAAGATGAGTGCCGATGGTACACCTATGAAGCATAAGGGTCGGCTAGTGGCAAAAGGGTATGTACATGAGGCAGGAACTGACTACACAGACACCTTTAGCCCTGTGGCTAAAGCTGTGACAGTTCGTATTATTTTGACAGTGGCTGTTACAAATAACTGGATATTACATCAGATAGATTTTAATAATGCCTTCCTAAATGGAGATCTAGAAGAAGAAGTATACATGGATCAACCTCCAGGTTTTGAGCAACTTGGATCTGATGGCTCAAGTCTAGTGTGCAAACTCAATAAGGCTTTGTATGGCCTTAAACAAGCCCCTCGTGCTTGGTTTAAGAAACTTGCAGAAGCTTTGAAAACTTTTGGTTTTCAACAGTCCTTAGCTGACTCGTGTTTGTTCATGTATCATGATAAAGATGATGTAGTATATCTGATTGTATATGTGGATGACTTGATGATTACTGGAAGCTCTGAAAAACTCATTACTCAGCTCATAGCAAAAATGAGTGATGCATTCTCATTAAAAGATCTTGGAGAGTTGTCATATTTTCTTGGTATTGAATTTACAAGAACATCAACAGGTGTTCTTCTTACTCAACGTCAGTATATTAATCAGCTACTTACCAAGACTAATTTGCACATGGAGAAAGCATACGGAACTCCAATGTCAACAAATGCTCAATTAAAGCTGGGAGACAGTGACTGTTATCATGTTATCATGATCCTTCTTTGTTTCGTAGCATTCTTGGGACATTGCAGTATGTGTGCTACACACGTCCTGATATCTCTGTCACTGTGAACAAACTTAGCCAATTTATGCATGAGCCTACCATCAAACATTGGGACTGTGTGGAGAGATTACTTCGCTACTTAAAAGGTACAAGCACTTATGGAATTCATATTAAACCAGCAAATTGTTTTCGTGTACAAGCTTTTGCTGATGCTGATTGGGGTGGAAGCAAATCTAACATGAGGTCCACTAGTGGTTTTTGTACCTTTCTGGGTTCAAATCCAATTACTTGGACTTCTCGCAAGCAACAAGTAGTATCCAGAAATGCAACAGAGGCTGAATATAGAAGTGTTGCTGATTGTGTAGCTGATGTATTGTGGACGTTGACTTTGTTAAAAGAAATGAAGATTTCAGTTGTGGATACACCCACCATTTGGTGTGATAATACAGGGGCTGTTGCTCTTGCTGCCAATCCTGTCCTTCATAGTAAATCAAAGCATTTTGAGCTGGACCTTTTCTTCATAAGAGAAAAAGTAGCTGCTGGGCTGATTCATGTTGGTTATGTCCCTTCCTTTGATCAAGTAGCTGATGTACTGACAAAAGCACAGGGCAGTTCTTTGTTTTATTACTGTCGCAAGAAATTGAATGTTGAGTTATTGGAAGACACAACCTTGGAGCATATTATAGAGGACTCTGAAAGTGATGAGGTTGATTAATGAAAAGCAAGTGTTGATTGATCCAGTAGGGGGAATATTAGTAAAGTAGTTAGAATAATGCTGATGTGGCACTAGCCCATGTGAGGCAGTTAGAGAATAGCTGATGTGGCACTAGCCCATGTGAGGCAGTTAGAGTTTTGCTGATGTGGCACTAGTTTCAGTTTATGATTTACTTTCTGTACAATGACTGAAGGCGCATATATAAGCCTAAGATGTAACCATTTTTCATTATGAATGAAATGAGATTTCCTCTCTAAGCCTAGCTATTGATATGGGTGTTTATGTATCTGTGTGTGATGAATTTAGAATTAGTGCACCGATGATTCAAAATCTGCATGCGTTCGGTTATTCTCCGCAGAGATGTAATTAAATGACTCACATGTGAGCCAATCCCACGTACATGATAAAATTTGCTATGAGCACCAAACAACAAAACCTCGACTAGTCCACTTAACTAAATTCTTGTTCCCAAAATACGAATTTATAATTATGAAATGAGATATAAATACTAATAATTGTAACTCTTGAATTTTGTAGGATACACCACATATATATATTAACCACTCCCACACTTTCAAAACTTAAAGTAGGTATTTCATTTTCATACTATATGAATAGTAATTATAATTAAATCAATATCTCGCAATGTATTCCCTTTCATTCTAATTTACTAAAGTATATATAAGAATGTCTCAGGTGTTGTCACTTTTATGTTTATCATACTATAGCATATAATTTTTAAATTTTTAATGCCTAAAATGGCTAGCAATCTCAACTGTTGCTTATTTTTCTTATTCATCTTCTTCATCATGAAATGAAATTATACGAATCGCACTAGGCGGTAAAGCATATTAATTGTCCGATATTGAGAGCACTTGAGAATATATATTGTGATTTTGTTGCTTTGATATTCTACCTTTTCTCAATTAATTAAATTAAAGGTTGACAAATTAACCATCAAACTAAAGTAACAGTAAGTGTAAGTACTTTGTGAGATATAGTCCATTTAATTAGTTGATAAAAGAAAACTGTGACATATTTATATGCATTATATTCTGTTCGATTTCAAATATTAAATCGATTACCGCATAGTGTGTGTATAGATATTCCATGAATTTGAAAGATAAATAAATAAAAAAGATCATATCAGAGTAGCCTTATAATTAATGAAAAGGACAAGTATATTATGATACGAAAATGATCCAATGATAAGTACAAGCTAAGCCCTAACAGGAAAGCTGAAAGTGATATATACATATTAAATAAGCCACAAACTTGTCAATTTTATTATATATGTACATAACAAGAAGCACATAAGTAGGAACCAAGAAGAGTACAAACCATTTGTTTGGAAGTAGAGACACTTGTTTGGAAGTAGAGACACGACAAAGAAATGAAATGTAAACTAGACACATTAAAATAAACAAACCAACAAATTAAATAAAGAAATAATGGAACAAAGAGTATTATATAAACATAGTAACTTATCCTAGACCTGAAAACTCCACTTGAGTTCTTCATTTATTATCAAAGACGATTTCTTGAAGATAATAATAATGAAGAAGAAACATAATAATTAAGTTTTTGATGGGGCAACGATTTGCTGAGGAGTGGGGATATGAGTTCCAGTTGGACGAGTAGGAGGAGCCTGAGATTGCTGAGAAGTGGTGGAACGTTTCTTGGAGGAAAATAAATTCTGAGGGTTTATTTTCTTGGAGTCCATTATATTATGAGTAGATCTCTCGGTGTCAATTCGTAATGAAGCCCGAAGATATGAATGATGTAAAGGTTGGAATGATTCGTGTGTTGGATAAGCCATTGAGAGGCTATATATACACAGACACATAAACATATACATGGCTTGCTTTCTCAAGAAGAAAGGGAAGCTAAGGCATGCATAAGAGAGAAATTTTCAGAGAAATTTCAAATATGCATGTGTATATGTGTTTATGTTTGAGGGATTAAACGATCATGTACGTACGTATAAACAGACTCGTTGTAATAGATTGATAAGCCGTGTTCGTTGTTGCAAGAGAAAATTAAAGGGGGAGAGTTTTCATGAATAATTGATGAGATTTTACGTGAAGCTTGGTGAGAGATGGATCGTATTAGCGCTTAACATGAAAGGAAGGAAAGGAAGGAATTAAAAGATGAATTGTGTTGAATATGAGTAGTAATTTACAGAGAATTTAGTGGAACTTGGTGGGAGATTGAAGAGAAACTACGTGTTTCATGATAAGCAGTGTTAGAGAGCGCGGTAGGGTGGAAGAGAATGTATATACCGTCTTGTTTTCTATACATAATATCATTTTCTCTAATTTAATTAAAATTAAAGATGTTACTTGAGTTAGTCATTAACACATGATAATATTATCAATTTATCTTAATGATATACATTTGATCCTCAGTCTCCCTCTCTCCATACAACTGGGTGTCCCATTTTAAATTATAATTGTTAATTTGCACCCTTAAAATTACTATACTGCTGGGTGCATCTTTTAAAAATTATCATGTTATTGGATGCACCTTTGCCCTAAGATTTATTAGGGGTAATTTGGGAAAATGTTGGGAAAAATTAGAAAATAATGATCTTATATTTAAGAACAAATTGAAACTTGAAAGTGATTTTATATTTAATAATGGAGGAAAGTAATATATGTTGAATCAGTAACTCACAGAGAAATTGAGAGATATCAAACCCAAATATAGCATACATTTCGAGCTAGGTGTGAGGGAGAATGAATAGATTATAAAATCTCTGGGCCTGAAAAGTCAAAAAATCGTTATTATATTTTTATATATATATTGTTTGTTTTTGCTGTCATATGGACGTGCATCATTTCACCTCCATGTTCTTTTGGTATCTTTGACCTGTTCAAATAAATGTACTAGTTAATTTATAAGGGCCCTAATAATACCCTAATTCCATCATCGGCTACATTATAATGCGTGCGCGTGTGTATAAATATATAAAAAATTACAATTCACTACCGTAGTGTATACACACAAACACACACACACACATTAATTATATTCTGTTTAAGTAGTCATAAATTAAATATTGATTCAAACAATGCAAGTCGTCTAAGTAATAGATACGATAGTTTAGTTTAATTGGAAATCAGAACCTAATGACAGTCAACAAAACCCATTTTTCATTTTTTTGACACTCTTGGTTCGTTGAAAATTAAAGTTCAAAAAATAATTTTAGATGTAGTTTCGAAATTATGGTGATATTGGTTAGTTAAAAAAATATTAATTTTCCTTTAGTTAAACTGTGGATTTTTTTTATCAGATATGTGGATTTGCTTGTGATCATATATAACTATGACCGTACAATCTCGCTAGCCTACATCTAGCCAAGAATATTTTGACCCACATCGTAACAATATTATAATATATCCAAGGGCTAGCAGGCATGGGCTCTTACAAAAATTAAGGGAACATGTTCGCTCCGCAAGTGCACGGGCCGCGCCAAGTAATAAAGTAGTAAGTAAAGATCGTTCCCACGAGGATTGGGATACAAATCCGGTCAAACAAGAGGCTTTGTCATTTAATTAAGTTGAGCTAATCAAATATTGGTTGAGAAATTAACAACTAAAACTATTGATTGAAAGTAGAAAATAAATGCTAAAGTGATTCTTGACTTTGAAGTTGAAATGAAACCTAGGATTATTTCTCCCCCTTGTATCTTGTAACCTTTAATCAACTTCTACCCTAATTGCTTTAATGTTTATATATGTGTTAACCTAGGGTTCTAACATACTTGTAAACGCTCCGTCGAGTCAAGAACAAGTGTTTAATTCTATTAATCGTGCAATGTCTTGTCACAATTAATAGAACCCAATTTCTTAGTTTCAACCCTAATGTGGCTATGTGAGGCTAATAAGTATATGTCTATCTTATTAACAAAACCATTCATTTGTCATGCAAACTTCAAGTTCTACATTTAACCTAGCTTCCTCAAGTCATAAGTCAAATGAACTTATCAACTAAATGGTGATCAATCACTTAGAGGCATTAGGGCTAGAGTAAAATAAACACATATATATACATTAATCACAAAATGATAGGAGTTTTAAAGAGTTACTCCATACAAGGGTTCAAAATAATCCTAGATAAATGAGTTTAGCTACTCATAGTCAATGTAAAAGCACAAATACACAATGAGAGTATAGCCATAAATGACAAGAGAAAGGAAAGGAAGATGAAGAGGAAGAAAACCAAATAGTTGAAGCTCCAAAATCTCTTCTAAAGCTCCAATCTTTGCTTCAATCTCTCCAAAATCACAAACCCTAGCACACCCACAAGCTTGCCAGCCTCCAAAAGTCAGAACCCGCTGCCCTCCTTCTTTCTTTCCTTTTAAACATTTATTTTCGAGTGAAAAATGATGAGGTGGCAATTTTTTAGGCGATCATGCCGCGGCTCAGTTCAGTGGACCAAAATCATGCCGCGGCATGCTTATTTTCTGTAACTCAGGTTCAATTTGGGCCGCGGCACAGAAGTTCCACATAGAATCAGGCCGTGGCTCAGTTCTGTTTTTGCTGAAAATTGATTTCTTCCCAAGCATATGAGTTACTCCAATGTGTTTTGGCCTCCTTTCATTCATCTTGACTTCTCACCTGACCTGGCTTTAATTTCCTAAACACATTTGACTTGCAAAACACTTAACTTATATGATTAACTTACCAAAATATTCAAAACCACTAAAAACATGTACTACCAAAAATCATGAATCAATTAGCCTTTAAAGTGTGTATAATTACTCCAAAAGTGTATGCAAAAGAATATGAATCATGCTAAAAAGCATGAATTCCATGGTATCAACAGAACATTACTTGTATTTTTATTAGTTTTTAACTATAATTAACGAAAGTTATATGAAGCAAGTCAAACAGCAGAAAGAACCAGGTAACTGTCAACTAAATACTCTTCTTGATGAAAAAAATAAAATAAAACAACTATACTCCATTCGGTCTAATTGTGTTGTAGAGATTATTTTAAATTTCATATCTTAATTTACTTTATCTTGTTTCTTAAATCTATAATTTTTTAGAAGTTTTTTAATTGATTGGAGATATTTCAATTAAGAGGTATCTCCAATCCTTATATATTTTAAAGATGATAGAGTATTTTAACTAAACCAAAACACATTTTTTTTATAAATAACTTAATTTCTTAAGCTCTAAAAGTGTGTCATATAATTCAAATGTTGATCGAGGACTTGAGAATATATGAATTAATTAAGATATGTTGGACTGTGTAAGTACCGAAAAAAAAAAAGCTTGTTACCTTTTTCTTTTTGCCAAAAAATCTTTTTTTATCGACAATCAAGATATTCCCTATCCATGGGAGACTAATCCTTGGCTGATTTGTAGGCAACTCAAAGGGTGGGACAACTAGTATGAGAGATTTAATACTTTTCCATATCCAACGCCAAAAATCGAACCTCAGACAATTGGTTAAAGGTGTATGAGTCATTGTCACTCAACCATATACCCCTGATTAGAAAAATCCTTTTTACTTTCATAGAGAGAGGGGGCCAGAATTAATTAATATTAGTACTATAAGTTTGGTGTCCCAACAAAATTCAACTGAGTTGCTTCCACTCTTGGCTTAATGATGTTTAGTGATTTTTTTGTCTGTTAATCAGTAAGTAATCAATATATTGATTCGTTAAATATAAATGCAGGTAAAAGGGGGGGAAAGTTGCTTGGAAACACGTACGTTAATGAGTATTGTATGTGTCCGTATTATATTACAGCTCATCATGTGTGTGTGTTGTAACTACCCCCTTTAAGAAGGTCATCAGCTGGTCAAAGTTAATTAGCAAAAGCCTTGGTATAGTTACAGAGAAATTAAAGTAAACTCGAATGGGTGTAAAATGGGACATTTACAAAAATTTACGTGCCGAATTGAAAAGGTTACGTTCAATGGCTCACGCGCAAAGTTCTTGGAAGTTGATGGCAAACAAATTTAACCGAAAATGTAATAACTTGACTGCCAGCAAACCAACACCGCTTCAACAAAATTTAAGAGCTTCATCCCTAAACTTACGAATCAATAATTGGAAATTCAGCAGAAATTTCTAAGTAAATTTATAATATTTTTATTAAATTCAACAACATTAATCTCTTATCTTGCTTGCTTTCTAGTATGTCAAGCCATGTTAGCCTATAAATTCACATCCACGTACGTCCATTCCTCATCACGCTCCATTCATTCACATCAAACTCGCTCTTCTATCTATATTGAATCCCTTTCTAACTGTGATCAATCAGGATTATTCTTTCTGCTTAATTATGAGTTCTTCAAGCATCAACATCCAGAGTATCCTTTGTCCTACCACTGGTCCACCTCCCCAGACTCAGGGACCGAACACTACATCTGGCACTCACATCTCAACCACCCAGGGTGTCTTTTCCCCTAGCCGATTTGATCAGGTTCGTACAATTGACAATTTTTTTAGAGCCTATAGCTATCTTAGGATTTATCCTATGTTTGGATCGATCAAGGAAAAAGTGGGGGCACAAAAAGAGAGAGAGAATAATGTATATACTTTTTTTTTGATAAAGAGAGAATGTATATACTAGTACCTAGGATTGAAAACTAACTTAAAAAAGTAATAAGAAAAAAATAAAAAAGTTCAAACTTTATTTACTTCATAATATTTTTCCTCTTTGTTTTTTTTCCCATCCAAACATATGGTTAGCGTTTAGGGATATTTTTTTTTTCATGTTTGTTTTCACCATGCACAGAGCGATATAAATATTCGATCGATTTCCTATTTTCATGCAGATTAATGTTGCGGATGAAGCCTCGACATCATTGATTATGGACACACACACATATAATTAAAGGAAGATCTAAGAAGCTGCAAACTTTTATGTGAATGTAGGACACGTTATTAATGTGATTGTGTTCTTTATTCTTTATTTGTTCGTTTTTATGATTCTGTCTGGTGTGGTTTGAATTTGACTTGGTGTAATACAAATAGTTCAGTTAACAATGCTCAATAGAAAGATACAACTTCATTCGTAAATCGATCCTTAATTGTACTTTTCTCAAGCATTGGAATAAAATAACTAAGATATGATATATATATATATATATATATATATATATATATATATATATATATATATATATATATATATATATATATATATTGTTCGATCCGAGTCGATATCAGATTTGGCCTTGAATTAATTTATAGTGTTATAAGCACTGAAAAAGTGAAAAGGTCAAAATAGAAATAAACGCCGCATTATATCTTTTAGCTTTTCATAGATGATACGTTTACAACATAAAGTCTGCAAAAAAGGTAACATACACTAGTCCATTTTCAGTTTAAACTAGTCCATTTAATTATAATGTGGCTAATTAATTACTACTACCTCATGTCCCTAATGTAAGAGCCCAAAATTTGAATGATTTTGGTCCCTAATGTAAGAGCTCACCCCATATTCTCTCCTCATTTAATGCATTTTTTCCTACTTTACCCCTAACTCTCTTTCATATTTATTAATGCTTATATATTTCTCTCTCTTAAAAGTACCATAATAAATATGGGCAATTTTGGAAAAGAAGCATTAACTTCAGACACCCAACTAACATTCACATGTCTTCTTAAGAAGCGTTTTTTTGACGGCTAACTCTTACATTAGGGACCGGAGGGAGTATATCATAGGAGTAGAGTAGGTCTCAACATAACTAACAAGATGTCTCGTGAAATGTGGTAATTGATTCAAAGCCCCTTGGGATATGTTTAATTAGAAGGAGTAGACCTCATATTAATTAATAAACAAATCCCCTCCCTCCCTCCCCGATCCCACTCCCACTCGCAGCTATCAACAAAAAAACAAAATTCAAAGTCTTTACTACAATAAAATTCAACGAAGTCCTGTCGAACAGAATTTTCAGTTTAAATAAAGTTTGAGGTAAATATGGGTCAACTTTCCCACTTTCACGGCATATACACGTAATTGAATTCAACTATTTAAAGTTTTAAACTCATTTCACAAGTAATTGAATAAAGTCATGGTTAACTTTTGGCAGTAATCAAATTATAATACATTTTTTTGTATGAGATGAAATTTCCTATAAATTATATGTACCATAGTTGTATTTTTTAAATGTTTGAAACATTCAATTCATGCAATTAAGTAATTCTTGGAAATGTCGATCTTGACAACTTATTGGTAGAATTAGTATGTAACCCCATGTGTTGCTCGAAATAATTTGATGTGTAAAATAGCACATATTAATTTTAAACGAAAGCATGTTGCGTTGAAGAAAAGATATTTTTTACCAAACAAATAATCTTTTTAAAAAATGTTGTATGTGTTTCACGAGTTATATAATAATAAAAGGAAAACTCAATACACATTACAATAACAACACCAGTCTTTTTCTAACTATGTGGGGTCATTTACATATAGATCACACGACATCATTGTATTCTATCAATAGTCGTAGTTGGTGATAAATCATTGATTAAAAGATCTATTTGAATAATTTTGTTAAGAGTTCAAAAAAAAACTCAATAGACATTATTAAACAAAAATTCATATGATTGATTTATGAGTGATTTATATTAAAAATGAGACCAACCTTAAAATTTGAACCACCACTTCTTAGTTAATGAATTAAGTGAGAAACCATTAGGTCACACTGAAGGACACCGATTTCACGGTCGGTGTAGTGTGCCTTGGGCCTAATCCTTCAAGAAATTTTTGGACCTCAAGGTAAGCGAAAGTTACCCCGGGTATCGTTCTCAAGAGGAGCCTATATGCAAATGATTACCTAGTAACTAAATGCTAAACTTGTTTGAAATAAGGAAAATTGTTATGGATTAATAATAACAATTAGTGAAAGGTGTGATATGCAAAAGGGAGAAATAAGAATTGAAATAAGTAAAGATTTGGTAAAATAAAATGGAATTGCTCTTGGGAAATGATTGGGAATGACTATCCTAACTCAATTAATATATTTAGGGAGTAAATTAGGATGCTAATGTACTAATTTACCAAGTCCATGGACCCATGAGTCCAATACCTAATTGTTGAAACCCCAACCAATTAGGCACTGTTAAGCTCTTTAGCACCTTGAGTTTTCTCTAAGTTTCCTAAAGTACCAAATCTCACCAACCGGCAAGTCTAATACCTAATCTCATGAACCCATTCAACTAGGCATTATTATGCACCATAGAGTGTGATTAGTGATTGCAATGCATAAGGTTCAATTACAATTCAATTCAATAAACTATCTACCAATACCATGAGTAAATAGAAATATCTAATGAATTATAAAGAACATATGTATGACCATACATATGGTTGAGTCCAAATCCCTCATTACAAATCAAAACCACAAATAAACTCAAATAAACATAATAGTCCAAATCTAAGTATAAATGAAAATCCTAAATCTAGGAAAATCATAAATACAAGAGAAAGGAAAAATAAAAGACTCCCCTATTAAGCATGAGAGCTCAAGCCATCTCAAACCATTCCCAAGAGCAAAAAGGATTTAATTACCTCCCATGAGAGGAGCACCAACAAAGAGAAGATAGAGAAAAACCATGGTGAAAAGAGGAGGAAAAGGAAGAGAAAATGAAGGTGGAAGGAGAGGAGGAGACCTCCTATACCATTTTGCCTTTGCTGCGCCTCACTTCCCTTTCAATTCATTTCTTCATTTCGCCACTTCAGCCCCCATTCCTTTCTCCCTGCAGCCGCCCATCTTTCTTTCTTTTAATTCCTTTCCTCTTTCTCTCACGTGCTACACACGTGAATCCTCCACAAAATGGCCATTCCTTCATTTTGTAAATTGTGGGCTCTCTCTTTAACTTGTGGGTCCAGCTTTTTGATCCAATAAATTAAAAGTCCATGTCTTACTTAATATCCAAATAGCCTTGATGATGATAATCTGAGGAGGAAATAATGAACATAATGAAAATAATATATATAATAATATCAATTAACTACTGAAATGAAGTCCTCAAATCCAACTTGATATTTTGTCAAAACATTAAAATAATCCCTTTGATTAGGTATAATTGACTCCCCAAATATAACAAACATAATCCAAAAATGGAGAGCTATTATGGACAATATTGCATCTTAATCATATTAATTGTTTCATTTGAGCACATAAAAATCACACAAATCTAAGGATTTGTCACACACTCATGTGACTAATATTTTGATACTTTAACTAATGATAGTTAAACTCCACTAAAAAACTCAAATTATATCTTGTTACTTAAAGCATACAAGTTCTAAATATTGACCTATTATAGTTTAATAATTCATTGTTATGTTGGGATGTGAAAATGTGGAAGGAAATTTCATCACTAATAAAATCTATTCAATGTTAGCGAATGAGTATTGGGTTGAGTTAGTAAGTGATCTGACCATACGTAAGAATGGGAATATACGTTCAAATCCTGGGAAGTGCTCTTATTAGTTGACACTTATGCCTTTGTACATAACACTTCTACCCCTCAATTCTAAATCAGCCAGTTGTTAATAAGAGCAGAATTATAAGGAGGTGTTGCACGTTATTTATGTGACTCATTTGACATTATTTTTTGATGCAGAAATGTTGTGGCATTATTCTTATTACATAAAAGAACCCATTCATAAAAAATTAAAGGCCACATAATCTCAAATTAAAATTAAAAAATATTGCGACATAATTCACATAAATGGCGTGTAAGAGCTCATTTAATGGTGTTAGATGAGATTTAATGGTGTTGGCAGGTTTGACCACTTTTAAAAAGTATGTTGACATATAAAAGCCTATTCTTTAATATATTTATTAATATGTATGATGGTTGATAATTAGATTATAATAATTTATAGAATTAAATGATCTCTCACCCAATGTTTGTGTGTAAATATATGAAAAATTAAAATTCACTCTCAAAAGTTCAATTCAATATATATAATCAGGTTTCCATAATATTTTGTTTCAGCCTAAGTCATAAATAAAATATTGATTCAAAGTTTCAAATTAAACAAATCCAAGTATCTATAGATACCAAAGTTTAGCTTAATTGATTGATTTATTATGTGCATAAAAGAAATTTGATCTTTGTTAACTTTACAGGGATAAATGTCTACATCTGATGCAAATTCAAGAACATGTTCAGAATCATATCAACTGTTTGAAAGGGATGTTTCATCTCAGTTTAGGACACCTTCCCTTCATTTTTTATCTGATATAGGCGATCTCTCTACCCCCCCCCCCCCCCCAACACACACACACGCACACAAACAAAAATAATGATTCACATGCAAATTTCTTCATGGATCAAGCTCTAAACTCAGCTAATAAATATATTGGTATAAATCAAAGTGTGCATCTGAATTGACAAAAAGGCCAGAATTTGTAAAGGGTCCTGTATGAATGAACCCATGATCATGGGGTCATAGAATTTTATTTCATGAAATGAAATTCTATGAAACTCGCGCTAGGTGATAAAGAATATTGTCAGATATTGAGAGCACGTGATCAGAATAGATTTTGGTTTTTTGTGTCTTGAAGAATTTTCCTTTTCTTAATCAAATAAAAGGTTGACAAATTAACCGTCAAGCTAAGCATAATAATGATTGTGTAATAAAGTACTTTGTGAGATATGGTTCATTTAGTTGGCAAAAGAAAATGGTTACATGTCTATATGAATTATATTCTATTAGATCTTCAAATGATTGATATGACTATTGCATAGTTTGTGTGTATAGGTACTCGATGAATTAACAGAGCAATAAATCAAATTGATCAGAGTAACCTTACAATTAATGAAAAGGGCAAATTAAATATTACAAGGCAGGATACGAAAAAGATCCAACAAGTACAAGCCTGTACTTATAGTACATGCTTACTCAAACTTGTCATCTTATTGTATATTAATTAATATTATAACAAGTATGTAGCGAACAAGTAGGAACTAAGAAGAGTACGAAAAAATTGTTTGGAAGTAGACACGACAAAAGAATGAAATGAAACCTAGACATACACATTATAAAAAAACAAACGAACAAATAAAGAAATAATTGAAGAAAGAAAATTATGAACACAAGTAACTTATCCTAGACCTGAAAACTCCTCTTGAGTTTTTCATTTATTATCAAAGGCGATTGCTTGAAGATGATAACGAGTGAGGAACATATTTAGGAACGGAGGGAGTATAATTTAAATGTTGATCGAGGACTTGAGGCAATGCGAATTAATTAAGATCTGTTGGACTAAGAAACTAATGCAAATTAAAAAAACACCTTTTCTTTCATAGAGAGAAGGGGTCAAGATTAATAAAACATTAGTACTACAAGTTTGGCGTCCTAACAGAATTCAATTGAGTTGATTCCAGTCATAGCCTGATGAGTCAGTTTTTTTTTGTCATTAATCGTTCATCATTGAGTAATTAAATTGATTCGTTAAATATAATAAATGCAGGAAAAAGGAGTGAAGTTTGTATGGAAACACGTACGTTGATCATGAGTATGTGTCCACATTACAGCTCATCACACACAGACACACACATATTAATATGCCGTGTAACTACACCCTTTAAGAAGGTCAGATGGTCAAAGTTAGCGAAAAAGCCTTGGGGTAGTAGTAGTAATAGAGAAACTAAACCCAAATGGGGGGTGAAATGGGACATTCACAAGAAATTACATGCAGATCGATTTGAGAGGCTTACGTTCAATGGTTCACACTCTAAGTTCTAGGAAGTTATTGCCAAGCAAATTTAACTGAAAATGTAACAACTTGACTGCCAGCACACCAACACGGCTTCAACACAGTTTATGAGCTTGATCCCCAAACTTACGAATTAGTTGGAAATTCAGCAGAAATTTCTACGTAAATTTATATTGTTTTTTACTAATTCAACAACAATAATCTCTTAGCCTGCTTGCTTCCTTGTCAAGCCATGTTAACCTAGTTATATATATCCATATCCACGTTCATTCCTCATCACGCTTCATTCATTCACATCAAACTCTTCTATCTATATCTCTATCTCTCTATCAATCTATTTCTCGGTGATCAATAAGTATTATTCTTTCTACTAAATTTAAGAATGAGTTCTTCAAGCATAAACATCCAGAGTATCCTTTGCCCTACCACTGGTCCCCCTCCCAGGACTCAGGGATCGAACACTAGACCTGGCACTCGAATCCCAACCACCAAGGATCACTTTTCCACTAGCTGATGATGATTCATTTCATAATTATATCCCATCGATGACCAGGTCCATACAATTGACATATTTTAGAGCCAGTTGTCATAGTATTTACTGTAACCTTTTTTTAGATGAAGGAAAAAAGGGGGCATGAAAAAAAGAGACAATATACTATAAGCTAGGAGTGAAAACTAGCTCTCAGAAGTAGTAAAAAATAAAAAAAATGTTCAAGCTATACCTCATATTTTTTTCCTCAGACTTTTTTTCCATCCAAACATATGGTTAGAGTTTAGTAATATATAGTTTGCTTTTTTCATGTCTGTTTTCGTCATCCACAGATCGATATAACCCAGGTTACCTATTTTCTTGCAGAATAATAATGTTGCATTGCTGATGAAGCCTCGACATCATTGATTATGAGCACACATATCTACAAAATAAAGGAGGATCGAAGCAGCTGCATACTTTTTTGTGAATGTAGGATACATTATTAATGTGATTATATTCTTCATCCTTTTATTGTTCGTTTTTTGTATATATGTTTCTGGTTGGTTTGGTTTGGTTTGATTTGACATTTTTTGTTTGTAAAGATATAGTTCAGTTAATAATACTCTATAGAAAGATATTGTACGGCTTCATTCGTAAATCTGTCCTTAATTGTATATTTTTTTAAGCATTGGAATTACAAACTAAAGATAAGAAAGTTCCATCCGTGTATATCGAAAGTTCGATTTGTGTCTATCAGATTTTGACCTTTGATTAATTAATATATAGTATTATAGGCACTGAAAAGGTCAAAACATATCAGACATAAATAGAAACCTTTCATATAAAAAAAATGTACAACATAAATTAGTCTATTTAATATATTATTACTTTAACGACCTCTCACGTAATAATCCCACCACGCGCTTATTATTAGACTTTTGTTGGAAAATAAATAAATAAATAAAACGAACGTCCCCATTATTTTTTCTTTTGTCTTACTCTCAATTAAAAACTCCATTACGGTGGCTCTTTGAGACTAGCTAGATCAACTGGAAAAATAGAAAGTTCTCTTTCAATCTGGTAAATGGATTATGTGACCAGGGGCAGAATTTATGATCAAAGGATGAGAGGAGACTAAGTTGAAAGAAATATGTATAATCAAATATCAATTGGTAGTTGGTTGAGTTAGTGAGTTATAATAACTCCCGTAAGGTCAGAACACGTGTTCGAATATCAGGAAAAACTCTCATTGGGAGAGTGGACGACCTTACCTATGTGGGCAACACTTATACCCCTCGAGTCCAGATTAAATCAAGTGGTGATTAACAAAAAAGTATGTATGATCAAATTTATATAAATCTTAGGAGACGGAAACACACCTTACTAGCTCTTTTCTTAATTAGACTAAATATCGACCACCTATACTTCCATTGGTTTTTTTAGAACAAATTGATACAGATCATAATGCAAGATTTATTTTTTACTTTATTTATTTTATTAATAGTTAGTCTTACTGTTATCCCCTCAACAATATTCATGTAAAAGAAATAGATAAAAATTAAGGAAAATAAGTAGAATGTTTCAGAATAATTAACACACACACACATATTAACTTAAATAATGTCATTTATAATCAAACTAGAGGAATATGTGATATATTTAAGACCAATATATAAAAAAACAGTACATAAAGACGGTTAAAATAAACATCAACACACATATATAAGTATATAACTTAAACAATACCAAGAAAATACATAGAAACTTGAGGGTCTCTCTCTCCCTCCCTCCACGGCAACCCCCCGCGTGTGGGTTTCACACCAACCTTCGTTTTTTTGTCTGACTCTCCAGTTTTTTCTTGTTTTTTGCTCTCCCCGAGTTATCTAAAATAATTTTTTTCCAACCAAGTTTTCTAGTAAATTCAAAGTCTTTAATACAATAAATTTCAACAAAGTCATGTCTAACAAAATTTCCAGCTTAAATAAAGTTGACTCTATAAATGGGGAGTCAACTTTCCCACTTAAATGGCATACATGTAATTAAAGTCAACCATCAAAATTCATTTCACAAGTAATAATTGAATAAATTCATAATTAATTTTTGGTAGTAAATCAAGTTTTAACATATTTTAATATGAAATGAAATTTCCATTTAATTTAATTTAATGATGTATACCAGGCCATATTTGTGTTTTTCTTAATGTTTATTTGAAACATTCAATTCATGCATGCAAGTTTTTGGAAATGCCGTTCTCGACAACTTAAAAGGTAGAATTCTCGTGTAGTATTCATTTAAATGTTAAGATAAGTTTCAGTTTTACGTCGAGATAGAGCGCAGTTTATATGAAATATATAAAAGTAATATAATATTATCACAGATAAAGTTTTAAATTCTCTTAGTCAAAGAAAGTGAAAAAGACAATTAATTTTGTAATAATATACATACGAGGCACATACACACCCTGCACATATCACGTTGGATTTTCTTAAAACGAAAATTGAAAAAATGAATTGGTGGCTGTGAATTGCATATACTAAAGAGACAAACTTTATTGTGAAAAGTATAAATAATTCTACGTATACTAATTAACTTAAATAATGTTTATAATCAAATTATTATGAGGATATATTAATTTCAATATATCAATAATTTAAAATGTTTCTAATAGACTAGACCTTGTGGATTATATATAGGGTAAGCAAATTAAATCGAAAATTAAATGGAACTGAACCGAATTAAATTTGGTTATTTCGGTGATTTCGGTGATTGGTACATTTATTCAGCTTTTAAATTTGGTTTTTTGGTGTTTGGTTTTTTGTTCGATGATTTAGAAAATAATTAGTTTATAACTGAATTATTAAAAAAATTTAAAAATATCATCTTTCTCATATTTTTATTTTAATATATTAAAATTTAAAACATAATAAAAATGTAGCTTGTTTTTCTTATTTTAATTTTCAAAATGATAGGTCATGTATCATTGATATTAAGTTTTTAAAATTTTTATTATACTTTTTTCGGATGTAGTTATGTTGAATACTTTTATTTTGTTTGTACTCTATATTTCCTAAAAAAGGTTAAATTATATTTGAAGTGTGTAAAGTATAATCTTATTTGGGTTCTTAGCTTGTTGAAGTTGTTAATTTTTTTATTTATAATGATTTTTACTTATTGAAAATAAAAAGTTAATTAAATTAGGAAAAAAATTGTTTTTGGGATACATTATAATTAAACATAATAATTCAGTTCGGTTACCAAAATAATTTGGTTTTGACTCAATTTTTACGATTTTTACATTTTTTGTTTTTGGTTAATTCATTTTTTAATGAAAAACTGAATGATTACCCTAATGAATTCCACTAGACCCTTTCTTCTTTTGTGTCTTAGAGCTTGCTTTATATAAGTGTTTACGTCGCAAGTGTCACGGGTCGCACCAAGTAATGAAGTAGTAAGTAAAATATCGTTTCCACGAAGATTTGGTTTTAAACTCGATTAAATAGAGATTATCACATTTTCGCCTAATTTGAGTGATCTAAGTATCATGATTGAAGAGTAATTAACCATAAGATAAACTTATAATAAATGAAAACAATATTATAAAGAAGTAATAATTCTCAATGTCAAGTATAAAATGAGATCTAAAATTATATATCTCTCTTTTATTTTATATCCTTAAAGTAATCCTTCCTTACAATTGCTTTCAATAGCTATGTATGTGTTAACTTAAAGTTTAATATGTACCTGTAAAAGTTCTCTCAACACAAGAAAAATTGTTTAATTCCATTAATTAATAACAATCATAATCAATGGTTAAATCTCCAAAATATGCACAATTAAACAACAAATGCGCTGCAAAAATTCATGCAATACTTTCTATATTTGATCATCTAAAATATTTACAAATAATTCTCCAAAAAGTGCATATAAACCAAGTAAATTATTCTTAAAAAGGCACGAATGCAAGGGGTTAACAATAAGCCTAAGAATTCAAATTAAATCAAATCTTGTAAATGTTAACAAATTTTCATTTACAGCATACGAAGTTCATCAAATAAAGGGTTTTCATATTCTAAAGTCTACTTTCGAGTTTTCATGATATATTTTAGAAGGTCAACGGAAACGTATTAGAGAAATGTCATATTTAATAATTTATGGTATTAAACTTAATTTATTACTATATTTTAAGACAGTTTTGATCAACTCTTCATTTCTTGTAAGTTTTGAACACTATGCTTCAATCCACTCACTTATCTTGCAACTTCCTTTCAATTTAATATCTCTATTACTAGATTTACTTTTATGGTTGAGATATATTATAATCTTAAATTATCGCTCCCTCCAGTTGACTTCCTAAAGATGATATTTCAACTAAGCGGTATCTTTAATCCTTAGATATTTTAAAGATGAAATTTTAAGTTAATCAAATTAAAGCACATTCTCATGTGAATAACTTAATTTTTTAAGCTCAAAAAGTTAGTTATATAATTCAAATGTCGATCGAGTACTTGAGTGAATATGAATTAATTAAGATCTGCTGCACGTAGTAAGTAATGCAAAAAAAAAATCTTCTCATTTTTTTGCCAGAAAAAATATTTTTACTTTCATAGAGATAGGGGGTCCAAAAATTAAATATTAGTACTATAAGTTTGAAGTCCCAGCAAAATTCAATTGACTTGCTTCCAGTCATAGCCCAATGAGACTTAAGTCGAAAACAAAATAGCCTGATGAGACAATATTTTTGTCATTAATTTGTTCAACAGTAAGTAATTAAATTGATTCGTTAAATATAAATGCAGGAAAAATGAGGGACTATTGTATCCACATTAATTACATCATTGCAGCTTATCATTTATGTCTGTGTGTGTGTGTGTTGTAAGTTGTAACTACTCCCGTTACGAAGGTCAGCTGGTCAAAGTTAGTAAAAGCCTTGGGACAGCGTAGTAGAGAAAGTAAATTAAACACGAATAGGGGGTAAAATGGGATATTCACAAAATTACATGCAGAATTGAGAGGATTACGTTCAATGGTTCACACTTCAAGTTCTTCGAAGTTATTGAAATGTATAATAACCTGAATGCCAGCACACCAACACGGCTTCAACACAGTTTCTGAGCTTGATCTCCAAACTTACGAATTTAACTGAAAATCCCGAAGAAATTTCTACGTAAATTTTGTAATCGATCCTTTTACTAATTCAACAAAAACAATCTCTTAGCTTTCTTGCTTCCTCGTCAAGCCATGTAACCTATATATGCATATCCACGTTCATTCCTCATCACGCTTCATTCATTCGATCAAATCAAACTCTTGTTCTTCTTCTTCTCTCTATCCAATCTACTCTTTCTTTGTGATAAATCGGTATTATTCTTTCTGCTTACTTAAGCATGAGTTCTTCAAGCATCAACATCCAAAATATCCTTTGCCCTACTACTGGTCCCCCACCTAGGACTCAAGGATCGAACATTAGGCCTGGCACCCGCATCCCAACCACTAAGGATCACTTTTCCAAGAGCCGATGATGTGCCCATTGGTCTATTATTGTAGGCTTTATGAAGTAAGTACATGAGAAGAGTTTTTTGTCAACTTGCGAAAAAATACTTGAAAAAGTTATTCTTTCATAATATATATACTCCTTCTGGTCCCTAATATAAGAGCTCAAAATTTGAATGATATTGGTCCCTAATATAAAAGTTCATCTCACATTCTCTCCTCATTTAATGCGCTTTTTTCCTACTTTGCCCCTAACCCTCATTTAATGATTATCTATTTCTCTCTCTTAAAAGTCGTATCATAATAAATATGAGCAATATATTGGAAAAGAAGCATTAACTCCAGACATCCAACTTACATTCACATATTTTCTTAAGAAGCGTTTTTTTGGCGGCTAACTCTTATATTAGGGACCGGAGGGAGTATATTCCTATTTCCTTGGATCAATTTCATTCAAGTGATAAATTTTTAGAGTCTAGGGTTAGGACTCACGCTATATTTGGATCAAGGAAAAAGTGGGTGCATGAGAAAGTGAGAACATACTAGTAGCTAGGAGTGAAAACTAGCTTTCATCAAAAGTAGTAAAAAATGTTCAAGCTTTATTACTCCATAATATTTTTTCCACGTTGACTTATTTTCCATCCAAGCATATATGGTTAGACTGTAGGGATAGTTTTCTTTTTCATGTTTGTTTTCATCATCCACAGATTGGTATAACCATCAAGGTTTCCTATTTTCATGCAGATTAATGCTGCTGTGATGAAGGCTCGACATCATTGATTATGGACATACACACACATATATAAAGGAAAATGAAGACGTTGCATACTTTTATTTGCATGTAGAACACATTATTAATGTGAATATATTATTCATTCTTTATTTCTTCGTTTTCATGTGAGTTTCTGGTTGGTTTGGTTTGAATTGACCTTTTTTTGGGTGTAATACAAATAGTTCAGTTTATTATAATAATACTCATTAGACGAAAGCTGCTGCTTCATTCGTAAATCTGTCCTTAATTGTATTTTTTACGCATAGGAATAAAATAACTAAGACGAGATAGTTCGATCCATGTCAATATCAGATTTAGCCTTTAATTAATTTATAGTATTATAGACAATGAAAGTGAAAAGGTCAAACGGGAATAAACGCCACATTATGTCTTTCAACTCGTAGATAATAGGTACTCCCTCCGTCCTAAATATAAGACCTAGTTGATTTTTTTGAAAAATCCTAAAAAAGAAAAATAAGTCAATCATAAATTGATTTACCTAATTCTTTCCCTCAAACTAGTTTATTTAACCTATAAACTAATGATTAATCTAAAAATATATCAAATATGTCATAATTTAATAACATTTTGTAACCTTAACATCTCTAAAAAAAGTTAATTAGGTCTTAAATTTAAGACCGGAAGGAGTATAACATAAACTAGTCCAGTTTTAACTTTTAATATAAGTTAATCAAATACAAGTCCTAATTAGTCCCACAATTGTGGTAATTAATTTTAAGGATTATTGAAACTTAAATAATATTCTTTCTGATCCTAATTATAAGATCACTTTGAATTTTTTAGAGAAATTAAGGATGTAAAATAATTCAAGCTAAATTGTCAATATTTATATTTTCTTCTTTCAAAATTGATTTATTCTACTTCTATTAACATATTTAATTTATATGTCATATGTTATAATAATGGTTTAAGTTGCTTCCTTACATTTCATAATAAAAAATAGAAAAATCTTAGAGCAGATGGAGTCTTATGTTTGACAGAGTGGGCTCCACATTAATTAATAAACAAATTGCGTATTAGTGAAGATTTGGCTTGACCCTCGCCGCCAGTTGTGTAGTGGGTCGGAATGTCGGAGGTGAGTAGAGGGAGCTGGTGGTGTTTTTGGTGCCGAGGAGGTTATAAATTTAAGCTTGAGATTGATTTGCAGGGAGGACACTGATGGAAGCTGCAGGGGATTTGCGGGGGAGAGAGGTAGAGAGTGGTCATATGTGGGGTAGAGAGGGAGGGATTTCTTTCTTAATTAATGTTAGGTGAAAGGCTCGCCTTTCAGCTCGACTTTTACAACACTAGATATAACCTCTTTAATAAAAAGTAAGTAGTCAATAATGCTAATGTTAGTGAACATTTTTATAGGTACCAATAAAAATACTCTTTCTCTCCTTTCACCTCTAATTGATATATATGGGCAGAAATGAAAAACAGCTATTTATTACTTTGATTTTTGCATATTACCTCTTATACTTATATTTAGGATGAGATGAAGTATTCCTTAGGTCCCAAAGGAATATAAATTAATCACCTCATTTCAAGAGATTTGTTATTTCAGTTAAAAAAGGGACTTGTTATTAATTATGTCCCATATATATGACCTATAATGAAATCTCCGTTTGATAATTTACCTTTAAAGACCTCTCATGGAATAATCCCCCCACACGCCTATTGTTAAACTTTTTATAGAAAAAACAAAACCTACTTCGCAATTAATTAAAAGCCTCCATTACGCTAGCTCTATGTGACCAGCTAGATCTACGTACGGGAAAATTAGAAAGTCGTAGATTGTGAGAGCAGGAGCAGAAATTAACCTCAAAGAATGAGAGGAGCCTATAAACCTAAGTTAAAAAAACATGTAGTATCAAATTTATATAAAACTTAGGAGCGAAAACACGCACATACTCTTTTCTTAAACTAAATATGGATCATTTAGACATCCGTTACTCTTTAATATATATAGTACTACCTCCGGTCCCTAATGTAAGAGCCCAAAATTTGAATGGTTTTGGTCCCTAATGTAAGAGCTCACCCCATATTCTCTCCTCATTTAATGCACTTTTTCCTACTTTACCCCTAATTCTCTTTCATATTTATTAATGCTTATGTATTTCTCTCTCTTAAAAGTATTATAATAAATATGGGCAATTTTGGAAAAGAAACATTAACTCCAGACACCCAACTAACATTCACATGTTTTCTTAAGAAGCGTTTTTTTGACGGCTAGCTCTTACATTAGGGACCGGAGGGAGTAGAACATATTTATGGAGTTCATTTCAATAATCTTACATGTAAAATTAATTTTTAAAATCTATTCATATTTTAAATAATGAGTGTTACTATCATTTCCCTCATGATCAACAACTGTAATCATATAAAAGAAAGAGATCAACAATGAAGGAAAATAAATAGAATGTTTCAGAAAAACATGTTCTCGTTTACTAATATTCTTAACATAATCAACTTAAATAAATACCCATATAATATAAAAAGAAAAATCAATACCCTTAACATAATGTACACGTGTGTGTGTGTGTAAACAAAAAGACGGTTACAATAGACATCGATACTATACACACATAGTTCTTCGCAATATGTAGGTATATAACCTATAAAATATCAGGAATCGGGAGTAAATAAAAACTTGGAGGCCTCTGTCTCCCAGCGCGTGGGTTCCACCAACCTTCATTGTCTCTTTTATTTTGTCTGTGCTCCAGTGTCTCTTACTCTCTAGTCTGTCCTTGTTTTTTTGTTCTCTCCCCAAGTTCTTTAAATTCTTTTATTTTATTTTACCAACCAATATTTCTAAATTCAAAGTCTTTACTGCAATAAATTTTCAACAAAGTGTCTAGCATAATTTCGAGTTAAATTAAAGTTTGAGGTGAATACGGTGCAACTTTCCCACTTTAATTTCTTAGCATATACGATAATTAAAGTCAACTATCAAACTCATTTCACAAGTAATTGAATAAAGTCCAAGGTTAAATTTTGGTAGTAATCATCTAATAATACATTGTAGAATGAGATGAAATTTCAATTAAATGAAGTATGTTTATATATCATATTTGTTTCTTTTTTTAACGTTTTAAACATTCAATTCATTTCTTGGAAATGCCGTTCACGACAGATAAAAGGTAGAATTCTCATGTTGTATTCATTTAAATGGGAGTAATATAAGTTTCAATTTTCAAAAATTGCGCAGTTTTTATGTAATAAAAAGTATAATATTATCATCACTATAATAATGAAGTTTTGAATTCTCTCAGTCGAAGAGAGGCTGAAAAAGAATAATTGAAAAGTAATGTCGTAATACACATACGAGGCATACACACCCTCACATATATCAGAATTAGACTAATTCTTTTTCTCCTCTTTGAAAATTTGATCTCACATACGGATGATCGATACGTTCCGAATTCCTTATGCTTTGATAAGTTATTATTTATTTTATTGCAGCACAACAAACATTTCTTTCACGGTGGATTTTCTTAAAAAACGAAAAGTGAACATGAATTTGTGGCTGTAAAGTGCATATATGAAAAGGACAAACTTTTTGTGGAAAGTGAAAATGATTTTATGAATAAGAAATTTAACCCATGAACCTAACATTATTGAACACAAACACTTGGCTTGATTTCATTAGGTGCTCACTCCCTCGCAGAATAAAGTCAATGTTTTGATTTAGGATCCCGGAATATAAATTAATAATATTGCATTTTGTGTTATTTAATGTTTTTTTTGTTAATTTTACTCTTTGTTGATAACACTCTCTCTCATGCCCCCCCCCCACCACACACACTCTCTCATTATTTCTCATTCAATAAACCATCTCACTAGGGCTCCAAAAAAACAATCTCACTAATCCTCTTCATAAATAGGGATACAATTGAGAAAAAAATATGTTCCAAACATATTGATTATTTTCAATAACTTTTAACAATTTTATCGAATATAGCAATTTTCACAATATTAGCTTACATTCTGGGAGAGGGAGTAATTTTTTAAATCTCATGAGTTTGACTTTTGATTTTTTTACAACATCAAAGAAAGTTAAAAGAACTTCAGATAATTATAATAAAAAACATATTCATGTAATTTAATTTAGGTAATATAAACATGGACCATAGTTTGTGTCAAAATTCTTTTTTTTAAAAGAAAAAGAAAAACAAAATGACATGGATTGATGTGGACCGAGTGGCAATTATTTAAAAGAAAAAATTGATAAGATTGGCTGGAAATGAAAAGAAGCAGAATGAATAAAAATCTTCCAACATAAAGTATTAATGATTTTGACTTTTTGGATAGTTCAATGATACTCTTTTTTATCTTAATATAAAAGCTGGTTGATTTTATATAAAAAAAATAAAAGCTAGTTGACTTTTTGGGGAATTTTAATAACGTGAAATAAACCACTTAATTATTATATATTTTATATATTATTAGATCATATGTTAGCTTATAAGTCAACTAATTAGTTTTTAAAAAATTAGGAAAATTAATTTTTAATAACTTTATTTAGCTTCTTTAAAATTTTTCATAAGTTGAACCAACTTTTATATCTAGGAAAGGGTACAAAGTACACAGGATTTCTTGACACATTGCTCCAAGTTCTCAAAACATTGACGCGTGTCTCTGTCCTGTATTTTTTTCGGCCAAAAAGCATGGCATGTTCGTCTTGTTTTCATAGAATTTTCTTTTTAGAACGATCCTCCAAATATGTACTATGTACTACTATATATATGTGTGTGTTTTATTATTGCCGACTATATTCATAACATATGTTGGAATTTTATCAACAATTTACCGGGCCAATTTAGGGAAAATTAATTTGAGTCCTCCACAAGGGACTTAATACTAGAAAAGTCTCAAAAGTTGAGAAAATTAATGTAGGGTCCCAAGGGGTCTCACTTTAATATATTTGAAAAGTGAAAAGACAGTTTTGCCTCTAGCCTATTAACACTTATCACATGTTCCCAGTAACTTGTCAAGGTTTGCCCAACGAGTTGTCAAGCGTGTCCAGTAACTTGTCATTTTGCCCTACCCATTAACTCAAAAAGCATTGACAATTAACTTGTTACACATGCCCAACTAGTTGTCACATGTGCCCAGTAACTTATCAAGGTTTGCCCGAAGAGTTGTCAAGCGTGCCCAGTAACTTGTCATTTTGCCCAGCCCATAAACTTAAAGAGTATTGACCATTAAGTTGTTACACATGTCCAACTAGTTGTCACATGTGCCCAGTAACTTGTCAAGGTGTAACAACTTACTGGGCACACTTGACAACTTTGCCCAAAGAGTTGTCAAGTGTGCCCAGTAAGTTGTTACACATTGACAAGTTACTAGGCACATGTGACAAATGTTAATAGGTTAGGGGCAAAACTGTCTTTTCACTTTTCAAGTATATTAAAGTGAGGTCCCTTGGGACCCTACATTAATTTTCCCAATTTTTGGGACTTTTCTAGTATTAAGTCCCTTGTGGAGACCTCAAATTAATTTTCCAGCCAATTTACTTCGTTTTTTTTTCTCAATTTAAATAGTCAATATATAAAAGATAAACTTGTGTGTGTGGCTTACGGTAGATGGATTATCGTTGGATTGACACAAACACAATTTAGCCATACTCATATATAAATCAACTAATTTACTCGGTTTTTAAACGTTTGGGAAGGGTTAAAAATATCTAAGATGAATTTATTATTGGATAACAGGTAATGAATGAAATTTCTGTAGAACCTTAATGATGTGTAATGGGATATATTTTTTTTTTTTGATACATGATCAAGTTATCCCCTCACTCGACAAGTGAGAGACTAATCCCCCGCTGATGTAATGGGATATATTTTAAATTACGAAGAACTAGAGAAAATATTGAATGTACGTAAGACTTCCGAGTTCGGAGCGTGGTAGATAAACATGCACAATGTTTTATTTACTGAAAAAAGTTCATAAACAAAACAACAATCAAAGTACAATTAGGAGATTGATTCAAAGTACTAGTGAATTAAACTTTTGTGAATCAAACTGAGAGGCAAACGAACAAATCAATATAGTAAGATGTGCACATTAAACAAATCTCAGTATACGGACAAATTAAATATCATTAATAGAACATACTCCGATAGAGAATTAGAGACTTAAATAACTTCGATATTGAGTCCAACAGAAATTAACTTCCATATCAAATGGAAGCTTCTTCACCTTCATCATCTGCATGGAAATTATAAGGAAATTGATTAGCTTCTAAAAATACATTCTACGATAGAATATAACGCTACCAGTGTGTATTTGTTTATTTAAAATCAAACTTCTCAACTAAAACTATATATATTCCTTTGTTCCTAAATATACACCACTTCTATCATGTTTAATTTCATACATATATGAAGGAAAACCTTATATTAAAAATCTCATTGAGTTTGCCTTAATAAAATTTAACATTCCTATTTTACTTTTATTTAATATCTACTTTATTACATGAGAAATTAAGGGTAAAATTATATGCTCATATAAGAAAATGATGTGACATATAAATAGTAGTACCGGATAAAATATTCTTTCTCTAACTTGTAAACAAGACTAGAGGAGTATATATCATTCAAAAGTTTTAATCCCAAAAGCTATCTGTTAAATTTATCATGGGACCCAAACCATTATAAGACCCATTTATTTAGAAAGAAAGGATAATAAACCTAAAAGTGCATGGAATTAATAATCAGCGTCTCTTGGAAAATGTCTTTTCTGCTGTTGGCATCGGAGTGGGAGTTCTTGAAGAAGTGTTAGAGGCCTGAGTCTGAGGATTGGACCTATTTGGCGGGGCAAAAGTCTTCTGAGTCGTTGGCATTGGTGTGCCATTATTAGGGTAATCAGATGCCACCTGATGAGTAGGAGGGCTAAAAAGCTTTTGGCCATTGATGGTTTTAGAATTCATAATGATGGGGTTAGTTTAATTGGCTTTATATATAAGATATTAGGTAATAAAGATAAAGAATATTGTTGATGAAGGATATATGTATGTTATAAGATGATAGGAAGTTTGGTTTGAGGCCTGTCGATGAAGTAGAGGATATTTATATAGGATTGGAAGGGTACTAATAAGAAGTTGAACAATATTTTCACAAGGAGATGAGAAGAAATTTGCAGAGAAAAGTTGGGAAATTTTGGAAGCTGCATGTGGCTCATCTTAATTATGATGATTCTAGTTATTTTAAGCCACGTCATATCCCCCTCATTTTCAATATATATGTACAAAGCTTCAAGTTGGATGGACCCGCGAGCCCTTTTCATTTAAAAAATATGGATTGAATATAATTTTGATTTTTGACCAATGAAATATTATATTGTATAAATATCATTTGTCACAAGTATTAATAACAGATGACATGTTATTGCCAATTATTTTACAATTGAATAAAATTGTTAACACTGCCACTGCCAGTTGTAACTAAAGAACGTTATGTGTTTGCCTACATGCGACAGGTCACTTGTCTATTTGGATTTCTAGCTAATCAATACTGAGGTGGCCAGTATCATGTCGACCACACATAGTAGGGACATTAGATCGTTTTATTACATTTGATGTTGTTGGCCATTTTGTTCAATTTTAAATTAATTGTCCAAAATCATGCAGTTTATTTATACTTGGACATGATGATACATACACAGTAGTAGTTCATTGGATAAATAATATTTAACTAAAAAATTAATTCAAAACCCTAAAAACTGATGCATTATCCAAAATTTTAGTTTATTTCTTCTGATTGATTATTAATGTATCAATTGTTATTTTGACATATTTTTAATGGGTTAAGACTCTTAAATACTCAGAAAGTTTTAGATGAGAAGCTACCAATATATACTTGAAAATTTGTTTTAGGTCTCAAATGCACCGGTGGTATTATATCACTTTGTTGTTCATTTTTAATGGTGACAAGTTAACATGGATTAAGTGGACGCTCTGGCATAACACCTAATGGACAACAAAACTATAAAATAAAGTTCATGGGTGACAAATCCTTAGATTTGTATGATTTTTATATGCTAAATTTGGAGCAATTAACATGATTAAGATGTAATATTGTCCATAATAACTTCCCATTTCTTTTATTTATGTTTGCTATATATTTTGTTATATTTGGGAAGTTAATGATACATAATCAAATATATGAGCTTTGATTGAATGAAGGAGAATGGACCCACAAGTTAGAGAAAGAGCCCTTTATTACTTGCAAAGTTAAGGAATGCATGGCATTGTGAGGAGGAATTATTGGGCTGCTAAGAGTTTCATATGGGCCGAATTAAAGAAAAGGAAAGGGAGGTGCTGGAAATGAATATAAAAAGAAGAAAAAGAAGAAGCAGAGAAGGTAGCCACGCAAGTAAGAAAAGAAAGAAAGAATTGAGAGTGAGGGGCGCTGAACGGAGGAAGGAATTGAAGAGGGGCTGGACGCGAGAGAGGCCACAAGTGAAGATTTCATGGGAACCTCTCAAACTTCCTCTTCCATTCATCTCCTCCTTGCTCACAAATTCCTCCATTCATCCACTATGCTCACTCATAAATTAGAGCTTGGAGCTTCTAAGCCCTTCTTTATGAGTAACTAAACTTCATCCTTACTCTTGGGAATGATTTGAAGATAGTTTGAGCTCATGGTCTACAAAGGGGAGTCCTAATTCCTTTCCTTTCTCTTTATATCTTTGATTGCCTAGGTTTAGGTTTACCATTTATGTTTTGAGATTGGACTGGATTTGGTTGTTATTGAGTTTATTTGTGATTTTGTTTTGTAATGAGAGATTTGGACTCATCAATATACATGGTCATGTATATGTTCATTATGGTTTATTTGATATCATTCTATTTATTCATGGTATTGATAGATAGTTTGATTGAATTGAATTATAATTGAACCTAGATCATTACTAGTCATTAATCACACTCTAAGGTACTTAATAATGCCTAATTAAATGGGTTCATTAGATTAGGTGTTAGACTTGCCGGTTGGTGAGGTTTGGTATTCTAGGAAACTTAGAGAAACTCAAAGTGAACCTATTAATTGTTTGAGTAACATTGGACTTCAATTCTTAGATTTTATTTTATTATGTGGGGTCCAATAGTGAATTAAAATCTTAGGATTAATCAAGTGGCGATTCGGGGTCCCGGTCGTAGGATTAATAGTTCCTTGCAAGCAATAGGTCCACAAGCACTAAAGAGCTTAACAATGCCTAATTGGATGAGGTCTCAGCATTTAGGTATTGGACTCATGGGTCCATGAGGTTTGGAAAATTAGGAATTTAGTGCATTTAACTCCCTAAAAATCCTTAGAAAGCTATGATAGCCATTGAAAGTCATTTCCAAGAGCACTTCACTTCCACTACACCCTTTTATCCAAAAATACCAAAAATATTTATTTGTTTTGCATCCTTCATTCTCATATTTAAAAATCAACAAAAATATATTTTCCATATCCAATTTCATCTTGCATTGCATTTAATTGACTAGGATAGTTAGATTAAACAAGACTCCTCTGAGAACGATACCCGGGTAACTTCCACTTACCTTGAGGTCCTAAAATTTCTTGAAGGACTAGGCCCAATGCACACTACACCGACCGCTAAATCGGTGTCCTTCGGCATTTAAAATTAAACTAGGAATTTTACAGAGAAAATGTCATAGAACTTGTACGTTTATTAGGTTTTCCTCAACATTAACGTGAATGTGAAAAGCATGGAACAATGAGCTTCATTTAATTAGTTTGAATTGATTTTTTTTTGTCGAAATTTGGATTGAAGTTTCAAAACCCCGAATTTAGCATTTCAATTTTGGTTCTATCTGTTACAAGATGAAAAAAAGAAAAGAATTTTAATCTCAACCGGCCTACCCAAACATCATTAACAAATCCAAACAAGGTTAAATTATCGATAGGCGGTGATCTCAGAACCGTGACCCGCCGCCGTTTGTCCTTCACCTAACAACTTAGGTCTATATATAAATTGAAGGAAATTTTGGTTACCCGGCCCACGAGCTTTCCCGGATCCTGGAGCTTTGACCCGAACCCGAACTCGGACATAATTCCTGTAATAACAACAAGAACAAACCAGAAAGGCGTGATAACAAAATTGAACTCGGAGCCAAGAATCCCGAAGGATTCAGCTCACGCAGAACCGGGTTACTAGAACCTGGGTTTGATTCGCACTAGCGAATCACCCTCTCAGGAAAAACCGTGAGAAGGAAAGCAGAGTGGCTGAGGTGCACACTTCTTAGTTACTGTCAAATGAGCGGGACACCTCTATTTATATTGACAAGAGTGTCACTAAGAAAGGTAGAAATATCACCGTCATTATTGCAGTCATTATGACACCAATCAACAATAATAACTGATTTGATTCACTAATCAAATCAATCACATATTAATGTTGATTTATTAACTGATTTGATTCTAATCAAATCAATCAGCATCAATCACATATTAATGCTGATTAGTCTGTTTTCCTAAAGGCTGTCGGATTTAGTAATCGGATGATTCGGTCCATCGAGGGCGGATCTGATTAAATATTTCCAACATAACTGAAGTAGGCCCCTGAGGCTTGATGAGTATTACATAGAATCCTTGTTTTTATTCGGAAAAGTATTATGATGGAATGAAAATACGTAATTTACTTGATATTGTATATCATAATTAAGATTAGGTGCTATTTTTAATTTTTATTGGTCAAAAGAGAAAACATTTTTAATGAGCTGTTGAATAGAATATACTCCGTCATGGGAAATATCCATACAGTTTGTAGGAAATTCTCATGTCATTGACTTTCGCTATATTTTTTTTGTTGTCTGCAAATAATAAAAATATTATAAGTGAAACTTTTCTGAAATTTTCCACAAAAATTCTGTTTATCATATAAACCACTAATTATGTATTGAAAATTTCGCATTAACTTACAGAAATTTCTCTCCCGTGTTTTTAATTCAATTGTGGATTTATAAGAGATAGGCACATTAATTATATATTTCCAAGCTAGTGGAGGTAACATGCGGGTGATGAGGGTATATATTGTTATCATAAATTTTTTCTTCTCTCTATTTTGTTATCTGCTTTTTTAATTCAAATTCACAAACACATCCAACATATGCGATACGATTATGCTAAGTTGGATAGAGCAGGTGAAACGTAGATATTGAGTCTCGCTCGCTCGTGTATGACCACTTCAAAAGATCAAACTAAACTTTGAACACGACCTTGAACAACACATGCATTTGAATCATATGAAAGAAAAAGACAATTTAAAATTTAATTTGAAAATACTTTTAACGCCAGACTGATCAGGAGTGAAGTTTTTTTTCCACAACTAAACTACCGCATTTACATATGCGCCATGCCCCACTTTTCTTTGTTAAGGTTTTATTTTTCATTCACACAGTAATACGAAGTGGGTAATATATTAATTAATTGGAATTGATATGGAAGTTAATCAAATAGTGAATTATTTCTTTCATTGGCTACTGCCTACAGCCAATCTATTTTTTTATGGTCTTGAATATAAGATTATTATAGAAAATAGGGATGCAAAATAAATAAATGTAAATAATTCAAATTTATTAAGTATACACGATATATGTTTAACTTAAGTGAACTATTTGGATTCCTGAATTAAAAAGTCATTTTAATCTTGTATTAAGGATCAAGGGGAATGCAGATATTTTTGTCAAAGAGAAAAACATTTGTTTCATTTCATCTTGTTTTTCTGAAAAGATTATGTACCAGTCATGCATTAACGTTTTTCTGTATATATACTTTCTTGGCTAATTTTTCTTTGTATATACACACGTATTTATGTAATGTGAATGTGAATGTGGCATTGACTAGCAAGCTAGTTCATGTGTTTCTTAACTTACTTTTTATCAAGTATAGAAAGATTTGGTGAGATAGATGGGGTCTTCTGTGACAAACTTGTTGGATCATACGCATTTATATGCATGACTAGAAAAGGCATTAATTAATATATATATATATATATGTATATATATATATATATGTATATATATATATATATGTATATATATATATATATATATATATATATATATATATAAAAAGAAAAGACATCAATTAATATATCTTGTAGTAATATGTTGAGAGATGACCGAGAGATTAGGGTTGAGGAAATTTACACGAAAGTTTTCTCCCATTAACACCGTAGGATTGGCTCACAAGTCACACGTCAAACATAATTTATTTTATCTTGAATCAGTCCATCATGGTCTGAATTTCCAACAACTTTACTATTCTTCTTAAAGTTCTCACAAAAACAAAGATTTTGAAAAATTAATGAACCTTCATGCATGTGTGAATCAACTGAATTCATCCGTGAGAGTTTTGAGTCATCATTCTCACCGTGCATATATGACCAATACACACACGTATTGGTTTGTATT
This sequence comes from Mimosa pudica, assembly GCA_029929735.1. Taxonomy (NCBI): domain Eukaryota; kingdom Viridiplantae; phylum Streptophyta; class Magnoliopsida; order Fabales; family Fabaceae; genus Mimosa; species Mimosa pudica. The sequence goes on along the minus strand of JAKELP010000037.1, from coordinate 10,611,887 downwards.
TCCGCTTGGTACGTACCGTGTTAAGTTCTTGCAATTGGGAAACCATTTTGATATTTATTTTTCTTCAAATATATTCTTTTTTATAGCATTCTTCAAATATATTCTATCGAAATGGACTTATATATTTTTTTGCTTGGTCTTATTTTTTTCATTTAATATTGATCGAGGCCTCATTTTATTTTTCTAGGTATCAGAAGACTAATGTTTTTAATAACTGGATCAATTAAATAAATATAGCTAAATGACTGATCGGTATAAACAGATTGATCTACAATTGAATTTATTGGCAATTATGAGTGAGTTTGCCATATGTAACAACTCACAATGTATTTGAGATTGTAGAGTCCAAATTATAAGTGAATTTAAACTAGTAAATCAGTCTATAGAATGGAAGGAATAAATTTTCAATATGACGGGAATTCACAGTAATGGAACGAAATGGGGTCATTTGGTCCCCACACCCATTGTACACAAGTTAAATGCAAACTACACATCTTTTATCAATCTCACGTGGTAAATCAAATATTTGGGGAAATTCTATGGGTTTGTTCTTGATTGTGAAAATGCATGTTTGTAATGGTGATTTCATGCTTTCAAGGAGCTTAACAGTGATGATTTATGATTTCTTAAGTCTGAGTTCCTTGGTTCTTGGCCCAATTGAATATCTGGGACAACAAAGTTTAGGAAATTTAAAGATTTTCTCTTGATTTTCGAAATCTAGTTGGCAAGAAAGAGTTTGATGGTGTCAAAAAGTTCAATAATGGTGTTTAATGAATTCTCAACTTTGATATACTATGTATCTTTATTATATTGAATTTCGGCTCACCAAAAATAATATTGCATGAATAAAAGTGGTTTTATTTGATATTTCAAGAATATTTGATATGCGGATGATTTGTATGAGAATGAGAAGGGGAAATTTTTGTTGTGTTAGTTTAAACTATTATCAATTGAAATAAAAGGAACAAATATTTGTGATAATTTGGAAAAGTTAAACATGGGTGATATATTGTTGTGCTTTTATGCCGGACTTGAGTTGATAAAGATGTTAGATAGACTGATATACAACAACAACAACAAAGCCTTATCTCAACTAGGTGGGGTCGGATTAGATAGACTGATATATTCATATTATTATTAAAATTTGAAAATTGAAGATATAATAAAAAAATGCATAAAACATTGAAATTTTTATTAGGAGTGATTTCTACCCATTGATTTCATCCACGATGATATGTATAAAGTTAAATATCACAAATTACAAATAAAATTATTTCTCAGTCAAGTTTGATGGTCTGATGTGTTTAATTTTCTACACCAACTAGAAACTAGCCAACACTGTTATTTTTCTATCACCCAATAGACAAATGAATGGATGGAGCAAAATTGGTAAGTTAAGATCACCGTAGTTCTGAGAGCTCAAAGACTTTTTGGCGAAACAAGCAATAATCTTAGCAACTGATTATCATACATTAGATCATGTCCCTTTAGGACTTGAGTCCTTGATTTCGGAAGAATGCATATGGCTCTCTGTTGCTGGTTTATCTTGTAGCTCAGTTTTCTATATAAAAAAATAGTGATCTATTTGAACACAATAATTAATTCATAATATTTCAATTGCTAATCAAGCTAATTATGACCATAATAATTATAATGAATGGGTTAAGCAATGAAAATAGATGAATGATAAAGTGGTTAAATAAAATATGTGGACCGATAATAGAAACAAGGGAAAATTAATTTGAGGTCCCCCACAAGGGACTTAATACTAGAAAAGTCCCAAAAGTTGAAATAATTAATGTAGGGTCCCAAGGGACTTCACTTTAATATATTTGAAAATTGAAAAGACACTTTTGCCCCTAACAACTTAATGGGCAGCCGTGACAACTCGATGGGCATAACTTGACAACTGAATGGGCAAATATGACAACTTGTTGGGCATGTGTTATAAGTTAATTGCCCAAACTCTTTAAGTTAGGGAAAAACCTGACAACTTAATGGGCAACCGTGACAACTCGATGGGCATAACTTGACAACTGAATAGGCAAATGTGACAACTTGTTGGGCAAAAGTGTCTTTTCAATTTTCAAGTATATTAAAGTGAGGTCCCTTGGGACCCTACATTAATTATTTCAACTTTTGGGACTTTTCTAGTATTAAGTCCCTTGTGGGGGACCTCAAATTAATTTTCCCGTTAAAAATAATTAAAGTTAACTTTATTAGACATGTAGACCAATAGTGTCATTGCAGGGAGATTTTATGAAAAATATAGAAAATAAAACTTACAAAATAATTATGTTTTAAAAAATATTTTAAATGATTGGAATCAATCATGTATGAACCAATATTAGATTCTACTATGGATGCATCATTCAATCAAGATGATTTAAACATTGACTCATCATCATATAAGTAAGGTCTGAGATTGATGTGTGCATAGATGCCCAAGATTCCAATTTCAATTGAAAATCCTAATATTTTTACTTGTTACGGGCTAGGATTGGATTACTAACTAGGGAAAATCCCAAATAAGTCCCTCCGAATACCCAAAAGGACAAGTCAGGAACCTAAACTTCCAAAAGGACCATGAAGGAACTAGCACCTATCTGTCATTTTAAAATTTTGCGAAAAGACAAAATTGTCCCCGTCCTAAAACACGAATTACAAGAAGAGAGTGGGAGTTAGGGTGAGTTTAGGGTGGGGTAGAAATTTGTGTTTTAGGATGTGGGCAATTTTGTCTTTTCGCAAAATTTTAAAATAACATATAGGTGCTGGTTCCTTCATGGTCATTTTGGAAGTTTAGGTTCCTCACTTGTCCTTTTGGGTATTCAGAGGGACTTATTTAGAATTTCCCTACTAACTATATCATCTACAACTTTAAATCATTAGATTTTGGAATGGTCGTGTAATTTTTATCCTAATTTTCAAATTTGATAAGCTCTTTTGCACCAAAAAGATCACTGCTTTTTTTTTTGTGCATATCGACAATAAGTTCTTTGGAAATCCAGCATTTTGTTTGATAGGACCTAGAATCATGCATGACACAAATCGGTTGTTTCAAATAAAAAGCATACTAACAAGGAGATATTCACGATCTTTAATGTTACCAATAGAAGATGGGGGACTGTCCTCAAACATTTGGAACCACTGTGTTCTCCAAAAGGTGACCCAATAAGTCAAGCATAATAATTTTTACCAACACACACATATTTAAGCCATTGGCATACTTACATGTTACCTACCCATAATGCATCTTAATCTTAAAAATATGATTTATTTATAATTCGATTATATTGAAAATATAAAACAATTAGTTCACTTGACATGTTTTCCCAAACACGTAATCATCTTCCTTAATTTCTTCCTTCCATCTTTTACTTTGATTCTTGATTGGGGACTCGAGGTATTTAGAAAAATATTGACAAAAAAATTAAAAATAGACTCCATAGTTAAGGCCAACATATTAAGAGTCAATCACAAGGACTTTGAAAAAAAATTATTGTTTCAGAGTTTTTCCCAAGGACTTTAATTTTCGACATTTTATGAATGATTTATATTTAAATAAAACGTGTCCATCCTTTCCATTTTTCAATCACAATTTCTTCTCAACCGAATCACAACCTCACAGCATAATAGAATTTGATTTAATGATCCCACAAATCTTCAGCTAAATCAATAATTTAAATACGTGTTTATGTGAAGAAATTCGTTGGCCCATATTCGCAGTATTTGTTGCAAGCAAGAAAGCAAAGAAACAGAACTATAAAATATAATTGTCATTTATGTGAAGAAGGGCTACAAGGCCTCTCATTTCAATAGAGAACTAAGGAAGTATGAAGATAAAACAGGTAATAAGATAAACCAAATGGATATCTGGCTTTTGAGAGGCCTAACTCCCCATTACTTCTAAGACTAATCCTTAAACTTACCCTCTACACTTATTTTTATGCGAATTAGACTCTTCAAGTTTGCAACAGAAACCCTACAATGCCTTAATTGCAATACAAGTAAACGTTTTCTAAGAGGATAATTTCTAGAAGAGCCACTAGATTCCAACAAGGACTATCAAAAACCAAGGAATGGGCCATTTAGAAATTTTCTCACCTGTCTCTACTATGAATTACACCAATCTACTAGACAGTCTCAATGAATTGATTCAAAAGGTCTTCTCTTGTATTAACTAGCTGGTGTTCTCTATGTGGGAAGTTCCGATATCAAAGTTCTAAACGCCGTTCCATGTTTAAGGGACACACATGCTTACAATTTCAATTACCATTACTTCCCCCAATAATGAATACATTGGTAGTTAACTTAAAAATAGTAGTTAAATTGTCACACACAAACACACAAGATTAGATGTGAACAGTATATGTAAAGGACAACTTCATGATAATCATGAACATTGAGGTCAGGAATTGCCACCTCATAAACTGTTATAGGAGTATTTGGTGCATTTTCAGAGTTCAAATAACTGACTGCGCAAATATTGCATCACTACCAAATGAATTAACCTCCCTTTTTCTTAGAAAAACACAGTAACACCAAACAAAGACAACTGTTTATCATGCAGCAAAAAAACAGGTTGTAAAATGGAAAAAAACTGGGAGCTCCAAGAATCAATGACATGGAAAGGGGTCCAAAATCCAAATAACACAACATAATGTACTCTCTCAGACACAAATCTAGGTTTCCCAACATATTACCTGATATTGTAAAAACAGGATATTCCAAAGTTAAAACTTAGAATCAGAGATTGCAAGCAAAAACCAGAAACCATGAACTGATGAAGGTCATTGAAATTAACCAAATTATTCCCTGGGAGTGTGCGGGATGGGCTATCAACAAAAACAATGAAAACACTGCACAGTTTGAAAACTAATGCAACAAGTCATAGTCTCACTCCATTCTGTTCTAAATTCTACAATCAACACTAATTCATTATATAAGGGTACATAAATGAACTTGCATTCCATATCAATTCAACATTGGCCTGAAAAAAACTCCCAGCCATGCCATCGTTATACATCCACATATAACATCACTAAGAAATGCACCAACCTACCCCTTTTCTTTAGAAAAACACAGCTACACCACCAAACAAAAGAAAACTTTTTACCATAAGACAAAAACAGACTGTAACATGAAAATAGGCTGGGTGTTCCCAAGAGTCCATGACATGGAAAGAAGGGCAATTACTAAAATATAATGTACTCTCTCAAACACAAGGCTAGGTTTCCCAACATATTATCTGATATTGTAAAAACAGGATATCTAATTCAATATTACAACATAGGATCGTAGATATCAAGCAAAAACCAGAAACTAAAAATTGTTGAAATACCATTTGAAATTAATATCACATTATTCCCGGTGAGTAACAAAACCAATAAAAGCACTGCACAGTTTGAAAATTAATACAGCAATTCATATAGAGTCTCATCACATCATCCCATTGTGTTCTAAATTCTACTCTAATTCATTACAGGATACATAAATGAACTTACATTCCATGTAAATTCAATTTCCTCCTGCTAAACTGTCCCTGCCATCATCATCATACATCCAAGTTCTCCATTTGAACACTGCTTTTGAGAGGCACATACTCTCCAAGGTAGCCACCAAGATGATCATGTAGAGCAATCTTATCAATCCCTTGATGATGGTAACTCTTGCACACATAATAAAACACACTCTGCACTAACAACCCAACCAGATTCACAATCACCAACAAACCCACCAAAAACCCACCAACCACAATCCTAGTGAAAACCCCATAATACCCTCCACCATGAACAACAACAGTGCTGAACACACCAGAAACAACCCCACAACAGATCAAATACACAAACACAAGAAAAGCAGCATACTTTGTCCTCCCCTTAAGCAACTCATAGCTCTTCTTCATAGCAGCAAACCCATAGACAGGCTCCAACACAGAAACCACACTAGCCATATGCCACAAAGCAGTGATATACACATGAACAACCAAAAACAACACCAAAAGCACCACCAAAGCAAAGAAAAACAAAACCCCATTATGTGTATCAACAGCAATGATCATCATAACCAAGCCAAGAACAAACACCAAATTATACCCAAACATCAACAAAGACACCCACAAAAAGGTAACAAACAGCCTCTTAAAAACTTTGGGTATAGCAGACATGGTGGATGAAAAAGACACAGGCTTTGAGGTATAAATGGATGCAACAGTGAAGACAACAGCAGCAGTGGATAAAAGGGAGAAAGCAAAAAGGAAAATGAGGTAACAAAACTGAATAACAAGCAAGAGGGTCCATTCATGAGGGGTTTGAGAGGGATCATCATAAGGGGACTGAAGTTGAGCTAAGATTGGATGAGTGAAGAGGGAGTGAGCTAGGATGGCAAAGGAGAGAGGGAAGATTAAGGAGATGGTGATGAAGTAGAAGGTCTTGGGGGATCTTTTGGGGATGGAGATTGATTCTCTGAGGATGTGTGGGATTCTGAGGAATTGAAGCTCTTCTGGGGCGAGATCCATGGCTTTTGGAGCAGATCTGAGATGGGTTTTTGAGGATTTGGTGTGGAAGAGAGTTTGAGAGGAAAAAGGTGAAAGCTTGACTTGAAGATATGGCTATGTATGGATGTATGTGTGTATGCTTATGAGATTCTAAGATTGTTTTGTAGTCGGTGGTGGTGGCTGGGGGAGATAGCGTGTACACGTGGCGAGTTTTAGCCGCCTGTTGACCGCTTTGTTTGTTAGGACTTAGAACTGATTTTTTTTTTATTGTTGCACGATGATCACATTCATAATACTCCTTAACCTTTATTACTCTCTCATGATGGGAAGAGGGCATGAGTTAGTTTTTTTTATTACATCCTTTTTTTTATATACAAAAATTTTAGGAAGGGGTTTGGACTCAACCCAATCTAAGGGCAGGGCACCTAATTCATGATCCACTGGGGTCTGTCTCTGTAGGCTCTGGAGCATAACCAGCAAGCCCTTTATTACATCCTTTTTTTATTACATGGATTGTAAATTTAAGAGTTTAAGTTTAGGGAAAATTAATTTGAAGTCCTCCACAAGGGACTTAATACTAAAAAAGCCCCATAAACTCTCCAAATTAAAGTAGGGTCTCAAGGGACCTCACTTTAATTTATTCTAAATGTGAAAAGACTCTTTTGACCCTCAGCCTATTAAAGTACGGTCCCAAGAAGTTGCTACGTGTGCCCATGCACTTATCGTTTTGTGCCCAAGGGGTTGTCAATCTCTAATTAACTTAGAGTATTATTGGTCGTGAACTTGTTACACCTACCAAGGGGTTGTTACGTGTTCTCATGAACTTGTCATTTTTTACCCAGAGGTTGTTACACGTGTTATTCTTAATAGAGTAATACACAATGATCGGTAGAGGGGTAAAACAGTCTTTTCACATTTAGAATATATTAAAGTGAGATCCCTTGGGACCCTACTTTAATTTGGAGAGTTTATGGGATTTTTCTAGTATTAAGTCCCTTGTAGGGGACTTAAAATTAATTTTCCCTTAAATGTAGAATTAAATAAAAATAAAAACATTTTTATTTGATTATATTTTAATTTTAAATATAAATAGTTGATGTTAAATATATAATATTCCTACTTTGTTAATAATAATAAAGGAATATCTATGAATTTAAATATAAAAATATAAATGACTTGAACACAATCAAATAACAATCATTAAAGTGAATTTTAGGATAAGTTAACACGACTTTCTATAGGATAGAAATATAAAACTAACTAATTTAGCTTATAAAATCTCAATTTCTATCAAGTGTATGACGAGTAAAATTTTTAGTGACTTGCGACACGTTTTTGTTAAAAAGAGACGTAAAAATAATAAAATCAGAGTGTTAACATGTGAGTTTTTGACAACAATAATCATAAGTCACTCCTGCTAAATTTATTTTCTATTTAATATGGGATTTATTTGGGTAGTTAATCTTACCTCTAAATATACTCCTCTACTCCTATATAAGTTACTACTTTTCATGTTTTACAAATAACATGGAAAACGCTAAAGATTATTAACTTCTTACTAAAATCTAAAGTTGAGACTTTTGGCCCAACACGCCAACTGAGCCTAAGATTACATAGAAAAAAAGTAAGTTTGTTGCAAAAAGTTCAGCCCGAATTAAAGCGGGTTAAAAAGTGAGCTAACTCAATTTAAATTAAAGTAGCGTTCTTTTTGTTTTTTTTGTTTTTTTATGTGATACAACTAAGGTCAGAGCTTAATGAACCAGAAGCCTCTTATCCTCTGCCACCAGTCCAAGTGTTCTTTTTCTATCAAGCAATGGTGCTTTATTTTTTAAAAATGTGTGGACATCCTTCGTGTTGTTTTTGCGTTTTCTTTCAATAAATCAAAGAACTTTATTACACGCACCACCAAAAGTTTATCTGAAGTTATTTCTCAGCAAAGTATCTATATTGCTTACCTTTCATAATGGGGGAAAAAGATATAAAGAAGGGAGAAATTCTTTATAAAGCATAATTCCTTTTTGAATAACCTCATTAAAGCATAACGAAGAAACAGAAATTGGTAGCTTTCTTGAAGACTCAATCAGAAAGGAATATGGTTTCATGTGGTCGTGAAAAGTCCCTCTCAAATTCATTTCCTTTAAAAAATGTCAAGTTATTCCTCAAGTAAAGACTCTATCAAAATCTTGAATTTACATGAAAACCAGTAACCTCAACATATTAACCAAACAAAACATATTGAATGTAACATAAGCAGATTTTGACAAGAAAAAATGGTGTTGTCATTGATGATTAATCTTGCCACAGGTTTGATGAGATTTCTCAACCAAAAAACCTGGCAAGGGGAGGTATCAGGTCAAGGCTTCAATCCAAAAAAAGTCTCATACTGCAACTTCAAAGCAGATTCAGTCCAACCATTTGTAGATCTCTGCATGACTAAATAGACAGTTTTGAGAATATTAATCTATATAGCAATATCAGTATTAAGTTTAAAAACTCCATAACAAGTCAAATTATTCCAACACCAAAAAATGACAAACACATGCTTACAATCTTAACATAGAATAATTTTCAAGAAAGAAAGAAAAGAAACGAGATTAGGAGATGCATAACCAAGGCAAAGGAGATTATCTCATCCACCACTAGAAGACTTGTCATATCTTGACAACCTTTTTAGTGAAAAACAAGAGTTTATTGTTGAGAATATTCCAAAGACAAAAGAAAACATCGTATTGGAACCACTACATTATAGCCAGCACCACCAACAATAAGATTAGTTCTATAATAAATGATATTTCTTGGCTTTTCGATGAACTTGGCACCATTTTAGTGGATCAACGCATATAATCTATGTTATTGGTCTTTTGCCCAATCTTACTTGATTATTTTTCTTACGTTTCAACAAATAGAACTAACTATAAAGAATGGATTACACATGTTGATAATAAACTGATAGGATCTCACATTAGTGGCAGTTTAGGAATGGAATTAGGTTCTGTTTGTTATTGTTTCTTGTGTTATTTTCGTTCAGTTTATGGTAGTTATTATATTTGTATTTAAAAGTGTATGTCAGTTATGTTATTTAAATTATTTTGTCAGTTATTGGTCATTATATATAGACCTATTGTAAAGTGTATTGTTATGAATGAAGAATTGAATTATGATGTAGGAGATTACTCCTCTCTTCCTCCTAGAACTAGATTATAGTTCTACTCTCCTTCTTCCCTTTTCTTCTCTTTCTCTTCCCTTTCTCCCATTTATGTTTCATTTTCATTAGGTTCTATCATTTGGTATCAGAGCAGAAGATCCTTTTGGCCTGTGATGCAAAATGGTAACACCTGAATATCTCAGCAAATTCTTCTTCCTCACCAGAATTTTCAGATTCTGGATTCTACTTCCTATCATCTTTCCCTTCTCCTCTCTACCCTTTGATCTCCCTTTTATCTAGAATTTCAGATGCTGGTTCTAGACTTCTTTCATTCACTCTTCTCCTCTCCATTCTTCTCTACTCAAGTTTCTGTTTCTGTCTATGTCTACTAAATATTCAAAATCTGTCTTCCCTATCTAGAATTACAGATTCTGGTTCTAGATTTCCTTTTGTTTTCCACTCTATTTCTCTTCCATCTCTTCCACTTTCCATATGTCAGTTTCTGTTTTCCATGTACTAACAATTTGGTACCAAGAACAGTGAACGACCTTCTTCTGGTCCTCTCACACAGGGATATATGTGGCTACATGTTGCAGACAACTACCATGTTTCATTGGAAAATAAAGATAATTTTCAAAGGAAGTTAAGGAGATCAGTTTCTGGACCAACCCAAACAATTACAACCACTCCTCATTTTCAGGAGCAGTTACTAATGACAGTTACTGGGATTAATTCAAAAGTTACTGCTTCTCTTCCATAATTAACAACTACAAGACAATACACGAGAGAAGGCTTTTGTGCTTCAGATGTGAAGATGGAGTTATTCCTAATCATAAATGCAAAGCTGCCTCCTTGTTTCCTTTTTAACGCCTTGAGGACAAGGCTATTTTCCAAGGGGAGGGTATTGATAGGATCTCACATTAGTGGCAGTTTAGGAATGGAATTAGGTTCTGTTTGTTATTGTTTCTTGTGTTATTTTCGTTCAGTTTATGGTAGTTATTATATTTGTATTTAAAAGTGTATGTCAGTTATGTTATTTAAATTATTTTGTCAGTTATTGGTCATTATATATAGACCTATTGTAAAGTGTATTGTTATGAATGAAGAATTGAATTATGATGTAGGAGATTACTCCTCTCTTCCTCCTAGAACTAGATTATAGTTCTACTGTCCTTCTTCCCTTTTCTTCTCTTTCTCTTCCCTTTCTCCCATTTATGTTTCATTTTCATTAGGTTCTATCATAAACTTAAGTTTGTTCATCCCAAGATGCAACCAATTTGCCAGTGAATCGAATAAACTATTTAAGGATAAAGGACAAAATACTGTTATAAGAGCATATAAAATAAATGATCCAAGTTTGTTGCAAAAGTAGGTTATTTGTCCTTATAGATAATTGAAGTAGTAATATGAGGAGGAAAGCTATAAACAGAAGAATGAAATAAAATGTGAATCAAAATAAGTACTGAGCAACACTATTACCTTAAAGCATGCAACATGTAAGAATCATTATTGCAGGCAACATGCCAAAGTTTGCAAAATACTTAAAAGGAGGTAATTAGCAACAGAGGTAAGACACCAAAAATTAAACATGGAAGAAGATGTTATTCACAGTTTAAACAAGTGATCTGTCATCAAATTGGTGGATGGCAAACATAGCCGAAATATGAATTCAAATCGAACCAAATTAACATCTTCCAGTGTTCTAAGTTTCAAAGGAATGTTAGAATTATCCTTCATATAAAGCAATCACCAAAAAGAATGGTTCACCCAGCACTTCCAATTGTAGGATGGTCACTACTAGCCATAATATACTAACAGAGATCATTATATTTTTTTGGCAAGATTTTGTCCAGTCAATGATACATCAAGTGTTAAGAGGATTATCAAAATTAAAGTTGCGGAATTTGGAGATGGTTTACATCCCTGAGGTGTAGGTGAATCATGGCATGTTCTAGAGTGCATATCAAGAAAGATGGTAGAAAACAGTCAGCTATCTTGCAACAATTCCTTGTGCTTTCTATGAAATAATCATCATTCCATGAAAGACAGAAAATGTTCCTTTTCCTTAACTAAATTTTTGAATATTCAGCATGCACACCACTTTCTTAAAAAAGACTACTAAATTATTGAACTTAAGCGAGGCAACACAGGAATGAACAGAGAATTTGTCTGCAATATTTCATCATTTATTACATTTAACAATCACAGGAGTGACAGTGGAAAACAATTCACGTTCTACAGGCATTCACCTTATAAATGTAACTTTTTTGTTAGCCAACTAGAAAGTTTACCTTTACATAATAGAAAAAAGGATAGTGTAAATCAATAAACTGTGAAAATCTTCTATAAGGTGATAACAATTAATAAATGATAACAAAGTATCAGCTGCTAAAAAGCGCATTCACCCAATAGTGTATCCAGAACAACAAATAAAAACTCTCAAAAACATCAAACTAAATACACTACAAACTATAGAACTTGTACTGGCTTGTCTTACAAAGTATAGAACAAAGAACTGAAAAAAATTACATGCTACCACAATTTTCTCCCAGCCAACTCACCCTGCATTAAACAACCATATCTTCCATTTGAATGCTGCTTTTAAGAGGCACATATTCTCCGAGATAACCACCAAGATGATCATGCAAAGCAGTCTTATCAATCTCTTGATGATGGTAACTTTTGCAAACATAGTAGAACACACTTTGCACCAACAAACCAACCAAATTGACAATCACCAAAGACCCCACTAATATCCCTCCGGCCACAATCCTTGAGAACACCGAATAATCATCTCCACCATGCACAACAATGGAGCTAAAGAAGCTCCCAATGATCCCACAAACAATCAAATACACAAACACAAGAACAGCAGCATACTTAGTCCTCCCTTTCAACAACTCATAACTCTTCTTCATTGCACCTAAACCATAAAGCGGTTCCAACACCGAAATCACACTAGCCAAATGCCACAAAGCAGTAATATACACATGAGCAACCATGAAAAAAACCAGGATCACAATCAAAGCAAGGAGAACCAAAAGGGAATTCTCCATATCAATTGCCACAATCAACAACACAAGTGACACAACCAACAAAAAGTTGTACATGAACATCAAAAGAGACACCCATATGAAAGTAATGAACAATCTCTTAAAAACCTTTGGTATAGCAGATATGGTGGAAGAAAAAGACACAGGCTTTGATGTGTAAATTGATGCAACAGTGAAAACAACAGCTGCTGTGGATAAAAGAGAGAATGCAAATAGGAAAATCAGGTAACAAAATTGATAAACAAGAAGAAGGGTCCATTCATGAGAGGTTTGAGAAGGATCATCATATGGAGAATCTAATTTAGAAAGAATGGGTTGTGTGAAAAGGGTATGGGCTAAAATTGCAAAAGAAAGAGGGAAAATTAATGTAATTGTGATGAGGTTGAAGGTTTTTGGAGAAAGTTTGGGAATTGAAATTGATTCTTTGAGAATGTCTGATATGCTTAGGAATTGAAGTTCTTCTGGCGCCAAATCCATCAATGAATTTTAGTTTTTTTTTTCCTGAATTATGATATGATTTGAGGGGATTTTGAGGAAAGGAGAGATAATGCTTTATGGGATTTATCAGAGGAACGTGGAAATCTATGTTGGTTTGTGAATTTTGAGGTTTGATTAGGAAAGATGGAAACTTTCTGGGCACGTTGAAGTTGATTTATTATTATTTTTGTTTTTTTATTTCTTAATTCTTAATTTTTCCAACAACAAACGTGGATTTATTTTGTTTTGTTTTGTTGTTATTGGAAAGGGAAAGTTGACTGCGATTTTTGTTTTTTTTTTTTTTATGAAAAGTTTGTTGTTATTTCTTTCATGTTAAGATTCTATTTACTTGCTATTCCTCAACATTTTAGGAAAGACTATTCCACATCCACATAGGAACCTTGCTAACGATCCCGCGGAATTGTAAATATTGTTTTACAAAATTGATTCTCTTCAACCTTTTTTTTTATTTTGTTTAGGTAATAGGAGTATTCAACAAGTGATGTTGTAAAAACTGCTTAATTATATATTAAGCATTTTGCCTTTTATCAAAAAAAAAAGTGATATTGTGGTTCGTGTAACAGGAAATTAAGGGGCAATAAGAATGTCATTAGCCGCTGGCCCAAAATAAAGTGTCATTGACAAGGCCAACCTACCCAAATGAGTTTTTTTTATCCAAGAGAAAATGACATTCAATAAATATGAGTTTTAGGAGTTATATGTGATTAGTGTAACTATACACACACACACACATGATATTACAGTTATGGAAGAAAAATCATATAAAAATCAGAGTACATTTTTCACACGATAAATAGTAACTTGTTGTTTGGAATTAGAAAGACAAGTTAAGATAATATACTGCAGCTAGTAATATTTGGAAAGTCTATAACTATAAGTATTTTTTTAAAGAACCATCTTAATGAGCCTTTTCACTACCATCTCTCTCCATTTAGTCTCTATTTTTTTTTATCATCAAATGCTTTAGCTATATGAAAACCAAGCTTGGATATAATTGTGTATATTTATCCGACATTTTAACGGATCAACTCTTTAAAAAGTATGATCTCATTAAATACATAAACATAGTTTTTATAATACTATCAGATCGAAATATAGAGTATATACAAACAATTAGATCTCAATGGAGAAGAATTGCAATCGAGAAGTCCCTCATCCCCCAAGGACTATGCATACATGACTACAATGCTTACTAAAAATTAAAAATTACTCATGTCAATTAGTTTATAAGACCCATTTGACATTTTCCGAGAGACTTAGGAAACAAACATACTAAATAATCATATACTATTTTATGTATTATTACAATGTATGTTATCCTATAAGTTAAATAAATCAATTTAGATATATAACATTTGGCAAGTCAATTTATAAGTAACTTGTTCAACTTTTTAAGATTAATAAAAAAGTAATTAAATCATATATTTATAAACTTATAGATTATTAGTTAGACCAAATCATTTCAAAATACATATTTCCCTATTTAAAGTACCCAATTCTTATTAGTTAAAAATGGGAAAAACTATGCCTATACCTAAATAAGAGAGTTTATCACAACCAATTCCAAAAAATAATCAAATTGCATTAAAGTTTCTAGGAAGTTATGTATCCCAAAAAAAAAGTTTCTCAGTTGTTAAGTGTATTAAATAACTTTTATTTGCATCTCATTCGATTGTCATAACTAAATAATTGTTGCAGCTCAATAATGAGTAAAATCATAAGAGCAATCATTGACATTTCAATAAGCTAAAAGTTATCAATAACAATCACCTAGTAAATTCAATGTAATTTAATGATTTACTAGGCCTATTATGTCTACTTTTTGAATCATTTTCATAAAATGATTGATCTAAATTTCATTTTATGTAAAAAATGATACTCCCTCCAGTCCTAAATATAGGACCTAATTGACTTTTTTGAAAAATCCTAAAAAAAAAAGCAAAATAAGTTAATTATAAATTGATTTACCTAATTTTTTCTCTTACACTAGTTTATTTTACCTATAAACTAATGAATCATCTAAAAAGATATCAAATATGTCATGATTTAATAACCTATCTTGCAACCTTAATCTCTTCAAAAAAAAGTCAATTAGGTCTTATATTTAGGACCTGACCTCCGGTCCTAAATATAAGACCTAATTGACTTTTTTTTTGGAGATGTTAAGGTTGCGACATAGACTATTAAATCATGACATATTTGATATCTTTTTAGATGATCCATTAGTTTATAGGTAAAATAAACTAGTGTAAGAACAAAAATTAGGTAAATCAATTTATAATTAATTTATTTTACTTTTTATAGGATTATTGAAAAAAATCAACTAGGTCCTATATTTAGGACGTGAGGGAGTATCATTTTTTAGTTTCCCGTGAATTGTAGCCGGGCCTATTTTTCAATTACCCGCCAAAAAAAAAATTTGCCCGCCTAGGGCTTAAATCCTAAATCCTTTAATTCTTCACTTCGCTTCTCTTCTGTTCTGCCCTATTTTTCATTATCATCACTATTTCGCCTTCTCTCAAATCAAATTCCTCACATAACTCCCAACCTTCAATTCTCAATCATCGTATACTCCAACCTTTTCTCGATTTCAGGTACATCAATGCCTAAAGTTTCGATTTTTATTCCTTAATTTTCACATAATTTACTCCAACATGATTTTTATACAATTGTGAGTCAATTCTCGTTATTTAATCCATTTTTTCTCGTCCGATCTGGTTTAATTCCAACTTTTGGCGGGAAATTAAATCCCCCTTAAGTTCGATGAAGTTAAGGAAGAAAAAAACATGTCTTTTCTTTTTTCTTTTTTGCTTTGTTGATTGCTGTTTATAATTAAATCAAAATTAGAACTTTGAGGAATTTTTGTGGGTTTGTTAAAATAATTTTGTTGTCGATGAAGTTAGGGAGAGAAAAGAGGTGTATTTTTTTTTTGTGCTTAGCTTTTGTTGATTGCTGTTTATAGTTGCATCAAAATCAAAACTTGAAGAATTTTTGTGGGTTTGTGAGCTAATTTTGAGTTTGTTTTGGTTATATTCAGCTAAAAATTTCATATTCGGCTCGCTTCGAATTGTGGGGGAGCAATTGATATAAGAAAAAATTAGGAGAATGGGAAAAGATGAGGATGAAATGAGGGGGGAGATAGAGGAGAGACTGATAAATGAGGAGTACAAAATATGGAAGAAAAACACTCCATTTTTGTATGATTTGGTGATAACACATGCACTGGAATGGCCTTCACTCACTGTGGAGTGGCTGCCTGATAGAGATGAGCCTGCTGGAAAGGATTACTCTGTCCAGAAGATGATTTTGGGCACTCATACTTCAGAGAATGAGCCCAATTATTTGATGATTGCCCAAGTTCAGCTTCCTTTGGAGGATGCTGAGAACGATGCTCGCCATTATGATGATGACAGGCCCGAAGCTGGCGGCTTTGGATGCGCTAATGGCAAGGTATTTGAAAACATCAAGCCTATCTATGCTGAGAAAGTTTGGGCATTATATATGAAATCCTAAAGAGGAGGGGGTGATGATGTTATTTGTGTTTAAGTTGAGGTGTAATTATCATTTATGTTGATTATTTGCTTTCTGTGAAAGATTTTATGTGTTATAATGTTTCCGTTTAGCCTCTAGAAAATGCCTCAAATTACTGAAGATTAGTCTTATTTGGAATTCGATGGGTAAATAGGTGTATGTACATGAGTCTTTGTGAATCAAAGCCTTACTTTTTTTTTATGCTTTGAAGTTATAGTTTCTATATCGCTCTCATTTACAATTGAAAACTGAAAAAGGGTGTTGCTTACAGGGTATAAATGTATAAGTGATGAAGTAGTTAATTATTGAGGTTATATTTATTTATAATTTGAGACTGGGTTATAAGTATGCAATATTCTAATGTTTATATTATCAAAAGTGGTATATAGAATTATCTTAAATTATGTTCATGTGCATACATACACCTCCCTATTATTTGTACTGAATTTGATGGCTTGATGCCATAGTTGTTATAATAATCCTAGTAAATTCTTGATTTGGGCATTAAATTATTCCAAAAATAAGTCGTTCTTCAGAATTATGAACACGATGCTACAATGCAACAGTCGTATATAAAATCTGACTTACCATAAACTGTTCTTGGCCTCCTGACTTCTGCAGTCAAATGAGTAAGAGGTGATGATTAACCTGTTTGTGAATGGGTTACCTAGCAGTAACCTAGCATCAAGCGTAGTTTGACTTATCACTTTGCACCTTGCTTTCTGATGAATGTCTGCTGAAGTTCTTGTATTTAGATTTTAGATTCCTTTTGTTCTAAGGTTATGTTCATTTCTTGCAGGTGCAAATAATCCAACAAATAAATCATGATGGAGAGGTTAATAGAGCTCGTTATATGCCACAAAATCCATTTATCATTGCCACAAAGACTGTTAGTGCTGAAGTATATGTATTTGATTATAGCAAGCATCCATCTAAACCACCTCTAGATGGTTCATGCAATCCTGATTTAAGGTTGAGAGGTCATAATACTGAAGGATATGGTTTATCATGGAGTAAGTTCAAGCAGGGTCATTTGCTGAGTGGTTCTGATGATGCTCAGATATGCTTATGGGATATAAATGCAACTCCTAAGAACAAATCCCTGGAGGCTACGCAGATATTTAAGGTACTATTTGCTCCTCACTCTGAATTCATTAGTTTGATGTAGGTGAACCTGACAACACAAACCTACCAATAGAGACATTTTTTTATCCTTGGGTATAAGTTTACCTTTAATTATACGTCTCTGAATATATTTTCTTTTAAAGTTTGAATCATTTCATGTTCAAGTGGCTAAAAAGGTATAGTGGCTACTTCTATGAAAATGATGTGGTGTTGCAATTCAAAATTATCAAATCACCTTACATATTGCAATTGGAAGGATGGTTTTAAATCTTAAATTACATTGTAAAATATAGTCAACCTGTCTTGTTGCGCCATTCTTGTATAGTTAGCATTGGTGGAAAATTGCTGGAATATTTAAGTTCATGGATACATATTGGCATTATTTTGTCTTAATTCATTATGCTGAAGGGTTATCTTTGGCATATCGCAACATGCTAGACAGTATCTTATTCACTGTGACATTAATTTCATTTTTTCATTTCTTTAAATAGGTTCATGAAGGTGTGGTTGAAGATGTGGCATGGCATTTGAGGCATGAATACCTTTTTGGTTCTGTTGGTGATGACCAATACTTGTTTATATGGGATCTCCGTTCACAATCAGCTAACAAGCCAGTCCAATCTGTGGTTGCCCATCAAAGTGAGGTGCGTCCAATAGACAACTCTGTTTATTTTGGGGGCTGGTTTTTAGCTAATGCTAATTGCAATTCATCAAATCTCAAACCATATTACTGTCAGATGTCTTTCTATTTTGAATTTTAATATTGATACTGATATTTTTTTTCCACCTTGGTTTATTGGTTGAAAATGCTCATAGAAGCTGAAGCACTTGGCCTTTTTTATGATGTACAAATTTGTAAATGGCGTTTTCAACACGAGTTTAAGATTTTAAGTTAAAGACTGCGAATATTTTAATTGTAATTATTATGCTGCCTGACATGAGAACCCCTTGGGTATGAGGTTTGAATAAAGCAAGACATTCCTACAACGACTTCAGTCTCTTTATCGTTTGTATGAGACATGAGTCATGTGTGTTCACATACGAAAATGTGTGATAGAGGTGGTTGTGTCATTGTCTCCAAAAGTTGGAGATACTTTATTATTGATAATAGCAAAGTCTGTGGTCAAACGCATGAGTTTAATCACTGCTTGAATAAACAGTGGCCTTGCTTCTTTATTTACATTTATGAGTGCTATTTCACTTCCACAGTTCCATGTCTTTGATTATCTGCGATAAAATTTTTTCCCTTCTCTTCAAAATTTCTTCTTCATTGTAGTTTTATTCTTTGATGCTTCTTTTGTTGTTTTTGAATTCCTCTAGTTTAATTATACTAATTTTAATATATAAGGCCTACTGACTATAGGTTTCTATTTGAAATTTTATGTAGGTTAACTGTTTGGCTTTTAATCCTTTTAATGAATGGGTCGTAGCCACTGGATCTACCGATAAAACTGTGAAATTATTTGATCTGCGCAAGATTAATACTGCTCTTCACACCTTTGATTGTCACAAGTAACACTTCTCCTCTAATACGTTCAACATTTATTCCAATTGCATTACTATTCTTCAATTTTTGAAATGGATTACTGTATGTGTGCAACAGGGAGGAGGTTTTCCAGGTTGGTTGGAATCCGAAGAATGAGACTATTTTGGCTTCTTGTTGTCTTGGTAGGAGGCTCATGGTGTGGGATCTTAGCAGGTATTCCTTCTTATGGTCACTTTGTCACCTTCACCATTTAAATGGTTCACGATGGTTTGTTCTGAAATAACTCCCAAGCGCGTCCGCCATTTTGGAACATTAATGCCTTTATAGAACCAAAATATACTAGGGCTGATTTATGAGCTTTCATCCCAGCAAGTTAGTTTTTTTAGGTTACATTGTCTCGTAGATTAACACCAATGGCCTTGCTTGGGCTTTCTTTTTGCGGTGACTCTGCAACACGTTATTTAACTTTTTTGTGAAGCTGCCTTTTTTGGGGAAAAGAGCAAGATGTTTAAAATGGTCTCTCAAGGTTGATATTTTGATGATAGTAGGGTCATTACAAATTTTGGAATTGTAACTTGTGATAAGTCATGGATGTTTGAATGGAGTTGGTCAATAAATCTAGAATATATGCCTGTGTGTATAATATTTTGATTGTGTATTATAGGATTGATGAAGAGCAAACGCCAGAAGATGCTGAAGATGGCCCACCAGAACTCTTGTTCATTCATGGGGGTCATACTAGTAAGATATCAGACTTCTCTTGGAACCCATGTGAAGACTGGGTTGTTGCAAGTGTGGCTGAGGACAACATACTCCAAATATGGCAGATGGCTGAAAACATATACCATGATGAAGATGATCTCCCTGAAGAGTCAACTAAACCTATCACTTAGTATAATTTCACTGTTTAATGTAGAAGTTGATAATTTTATTGTTTAGACTCTCTGGTTTCTCTTAATTATTTTTTTCCCTTGTTACATTGTTCACCTCATAGCTGGAGGACTGTTTTTTTTTTTATGAGGATTGTATTTTAATAGGCACGATAAATTAACATTGTCCTAATGTTAGCTTGCTTAGCAGCTTACTCTCTAGTCTCTTCTAGCTTATGTTCTGGTTCTAAGAACACCAATCATCAGATCAAATACATGTGTGCATGTTTTAGTTTATTGCTTTACCATGATGAGCTGCAATATCCTTTGTCATTGTTGAGAGATTCATTGTTTCATTCTCCATGAAATTTGACGATGAAGTGAGATTTGAAGTTGTAGAGCTCATTGATATCTCTATGTAAAGTGATTTTGAGACTAGAAATCAACCAATTGTGTTGTAGTTTAGCAAAATTTATGTAAATTGGAGGTGTCATGTTTGATCAATTGGTAACTTTTTTTCTGACTCATGAGGAATGGATAGAAATAATCAAATTAAACCATTTTTATCTCATCAATTTCTGTGCTTTAGGAATAATTATCTATATGTACGTGTCTTAAATCCTTTTCGCTCTCCACGTGTATGGTTTATGTTTTCCCCAAAATAGGAGTAGCTATCTTAAGGCAAAGTAAAACATATTTTAGGGCAGTATATTAAAAATTTATAAATGTTATAATTAAGGAGGGAGTAAGTATTACATACAGCAGTTTCATCAATTTACACATACACACATGATATATTTAAAAAAAGAGCATATAAAAACCTGTCAAAACAAATTGTCAAAATATCTTCCTTTATGAGCACAATTGTCAAGGTGTATAAAAAGAAATAAAGTTATGTAGGATACATGAACCAATAGCCATTGGCCCAAATTTAAGGGGGCAGGAAAATATTTTATCCATTCGTAAATTTTATTTAATTTTTTCCATCGTAATGCATTTTAATTTTTTTTATCAGAAATTTTAATTTATTTCCTAATAAAACTCTTGATTGAATTTTTATTTTGTGATTCTATTTAAATGTAGATTTATTTTAAATTTTCAAGTAAGTTCAATAATAATTTAATACCTATATGTAAATTTTTAAATATAGGTATTTATGCTAACTACTCACTCCAACAATAAATAATTTAAGGGAATTGAAACTAGGGAAAATGCCATTTAAATTCCTCCGAATATACAAAAGGACAATTCAGGAACTCAAACTTCCAAAAGGACCATGAAGGAACTAGGACCTAGTTGACATTTTAAAATTGTGTGAAAAGACAAAATTGCCCTAATCATAAATCAGAAATTACTAACCACCCTATTGAAAATGGTCCTTTTAAAAGTTTGAGTTCCTGAATTGTCCTTTTATATATTCGGAGGGATTTAAATGACATTTTCCCTTGAAACTAATACTAGGTCAGTGCAAAATATTTCCTTTACAAAATATTCATATAAATTAAGGGAAAAACTTACATCAAATTCATTCCTCTAGGTTCTCAAGTTCTTTTAATATAGGAGTGACATATGTCCTTTTATAACAACCATCCATTTATCTAACGGCCAGTAATTGAAGAAATGGAGAACCTGGATGGATGAACTTGACATAAGTAAGGTACATAAATTAATTGTCATGCAGTCATGGGATATACATGTGAATAGTATAACTGACTTTTCTTTTTTTGATTTCCCAAGGGTATCCCACCCGCGTGTCAAGTGGGACTAATCCTTCGCTGATCTGAAGTCCCGTATAGGGGGTAGACAGCTGGCCTGTGAATTTGCTCCATTCGCAAGGGTTAGGGATCGAACCTCCAACTACTTGCTTAAGGGACGAGAGTACTTACCACTCACGCCAACCCGCCAGGTTAATATAACTGACTTTTCTATCTACTTTTTAAAATAATATAACTAAAAAAGACGCTATAACGCAATAGTTCAGAAAAGACGCTTTCATCATTACGATATTATACATCAATTTGATTTAATTTTTCTTTTAATTTATGATGATGATTTGGATCGTAATTCAACCCCTTTGAAACAGTGAAATCTACATACAGATTCTGACAAAAACAAAAAAAAAAAAACAAAAATCTACATGCAGATACATGGAATTTTCCCCCAAGTTATGCTATCAAAAATCTACATACAGTTTTTTACACCTTATTTTATGGCGATGTCTTTCTATTTTGAATTGTAATATTGATACTGATAGTTTTTTGCACCTTATTTTATGGCGTTTACAACACATGTTTAAGATTTGAAGTTAAAGACTGCAAAACATTTTAATATTTGGCTTTTTTTTTTATTTTTGAACATTTATCATTTTCTAATCTTATTTGCTCCGATCCAATCTTGTCACATTTTTTCTTCTATACAAAGAAATAAACAATTAATGAGAAACACCATCGCAGCTGGAAAATTAAACACTAGATTACTAATACATAAATATATCCATAAATCCATAAATTCAAAATAAAAAAAAATTAGCCACTATTGGCAAGCCTTTTTTCAACAACATAGGCTGCTATTTTGAGCGATTCCTTCATCAAAAAGGTAAAAGACCGTGCTTCCTCTTGCGTGTAACAAGGTCTTATGCGTTCCAAATCTTTCAATAGTATGGCCATCAAGATATCTTCTTCAGACATTCCTTCTTCACTTTCAGGTGATGGTGGTGTGTGATGATAGGTTACTATCGTAGATAATGCATTAGAATGTGTAGAAGAAGGAGGAGAAGGATGGTTCTTGCTCTCATCATCTTCCTTGGCGTGAACAATTTTGTCCCATGACCCTGACGCATTCATTTTATAGGTTAAAAACCTTTTACCCTTAATCGCCAAGTGAATGATTGATGGGCCCGTATTATTTGATTTCTCGTCGCACCTCTTCATTTTTCTATCACCTTTATTATTCTTCTTGTGGCTCTTCTTCATTTTTATTTTTCCATCACCTTTATTATTCTTCTTGTGGCCCTTCTTTATTTTTTGATCACCTTTATTATTCTGGTGGCTCTTCTTTATTTTTGGATTAGCTTTCTGGAGTTTTTTCTTCATTTTTGGATCAGCTTTCTTGAGTGTTTTCTTCATTTTTGGATGCGCTTTGTGGTGGGTTTTCATGTTGCTTATATAGGACGTAGGGTTTTAGTGGGAGGGAAACTGATATGTTTGACTGTTTGCAATGTCTCATTCTCATTGGCTAAATTGTCTCATCACGAGGATTGCCAACATAGCCTCATGTCCACCGTTGGATTGTGAGCGTGGATATATTTACATGGTTTAGATTAGAGGTAATTTTTTTTATCCGAAAGAATTAGGGTTTTTTAAAACTTAAATGAAATTTAATTTTCAAGGATAATTTCAAATTTTAAGAATATGCGAATAATTTTTGAAATTGTTCTCATTTTTTGCTTTATTTATTTATTTTTTTATTTTTCATTTTCTAATTAATCTTATTTGCTCATAAAAATTAAAAAAAATGTATTAACATACAAAATAAATGAAGAAATTTTAATTTTTTTTTTATTTTAGAACACTTTTGGGCATAAAAAAATTTTAACTATTTAAACCTATTTCATTTCAATATAAGGATTAAAAGATACAGACTTATCCAGTTAATTGTAAAATATATTGAAATGAAATAGGTTTAAATAGTTGAAATTTTTTATGCCAATTTTTTTTATATTATGATACATTTTAGTTTTATTTTTAATGGTACAACCGTACAAGTGACAAATTATAAGCTTTTAAATGAATCTCAGTGTGCAAAATAATATCCTAAAGAGGGGATTCTGAGGGATTAGGAGCGTTAAGATTCTGAAAGAATTCGAACCCTTCACAATTTTAGCTAACAAGTTTGTCCAATCGGTGGCATGAATACCTTTTTTATGTTTTGACTTTATTATTAAATTTACTAATTTGTAAACTTATTTTTTTTTTCAAAACTTATAAACTTATAATGAGATTTTGTATAATAACAAAATCAAATAGTATAGTTTTTTTTACTGAAAATCAAATAGTATATAGTAGCATAATAACAAAGCTAAACAGGTATGAACAATAAAAAAAATTTGCAAATAAAAAGTTTTTTTTTGACCATACAAATAAAAAGTTGAAACATACATAATACATTGCCTACGTGGCTATATCTCCCACCGCCAGGATTGCCAGCGTGGCTATATCTCCCCCTGCCATCCTATGGATCCGGATTTAAGGGACTATTTTTTTTTTTTGTTAACTTAAGGGACTATTTTCTCCTCACTTACGAATTTAAACTTCCCCTACAAATAATCAACAATTTTATCTCAATAAAAACACCAAAACCCCCAACTACTTATCCGTTAACGCTTCCTACATCAGTGCGGACGGAGGCGATGACTTTTTCTACAACCGTCTCCTAAAAATTACTCCCTCGGGTCCCTAATAATTTCTAAATATAAAGAAATAATTGAAACTTATGCAAATATCAGGGAATAAAAGTATATTTTAACCTTTTTTTTATCAGGAGTTTAACCTTTTTTATGATCTTATGTTTAGTTGATATTGGTTGGACCACAAATGATGTGGTGCACCCCCTTCACACAAGATATTCTAGTTGGTGCATTCCCTATTGAAATAATAATTTAAAAAAAAATTGGTCAAAAAAATAGGCCACTATTTTTTTAATAATAAAAAATATTAAATATTTAAGTAACAATTTAATAATACAAATTTTAATTTGCATAATAAAAATTAAAGGACCTTACTTAGGTCAAGTTCCTTTCTCCAGGTTCTCAAGTTCTTTTAATATAGGACTGACACATGTCCTTTTATAACAACTATTCATTCAATCTAATGGCCTATATTGAAAGAACTTGAGAACCTAGAGAAATGAACTTGATGTAAGTTTTTCCCAAAACTAAAATAATAGTTTTAGGTAACAATTGTAATTTGGTGGCCTATTTTTTTGGCCGAAAAGTAGGACACTATTTTAAATAACAATTTCAAATCAAAATGTGTAATTTGAGATAATTGATTTTTGAAATTTATGAATGAATAATTTATTATGTTCAAATGGTTTGTATTAGACCCAAAAAATGGGTTATATTTTGCGCGAAAACCCATATATAAATATTAGATCACTCAATTATTTATCTGCATAAAAAATGGAGTGATATTAATTTCTTTTTTTTGGTTGAAGGAGTGATATTGATTTTTTTTTATCGAAAGAGTGATATTGATTCTTTGGTCAAAAAAAAATATTGATTCGGATATATACTCTGTCTAATTCAGTTTTAATAATCAAATATATATGGGGAAAAAGTCTAGCTCTTGATAACAACAATAGCATTTTCTTTGGACTGATGACAAAATAGCTTGAGAAATTTTCCACGTTAGAATATATATCGAGTTTCATAGCATTTTTTTGACTGAGTCTGATAACACGGAATAAATAAATGAGTAATGATAAACGTATTTTTTTATCAGAAAACTATAAACGCAACTGACTCAATTAAATTAGCATCAAATGTCAAGAGATAAATATAGATAAAAAAAATCAAAAAACCATTATATCATAATACTACAAAATAGGAAATTTTTTAGTTTTAAATTCATGATTATTATTTAATTTGGACAGCAATTAAAAGAATTGTGTACAAAATTAATGAATGATAGATATATCTCTTGATCTCTTCTGATAAAAAAAATCTCTTCTCATAGAAAAAAGATAGATCATAGATCCCATCTGATGACCCTATAAATAATTAAGAGTAATTTACTAATTTTACCTTTATAAAGAACCGAAACCTCCATATATCTTGGAACGCAAGCTACTTTATTTTATTGCGGTGGCCATATCTCATACGTACCATTTCTGAAATTGTCTCCTACAAAATAAAAACTTGTTTTCCCCAAATTGCATTGGCATCATGATGAACAAGAAGAAGATTCTAGTACATGGCAAAGACACTCCATTATTTCTTCCCAATGAAATCATCATAAACATTGTCAACCGACTTCCAGTAAAATCTTTAATCAAATTTCAATGTGTCAATAAACATTGGAAAAATCTCATCAAATCTCCATTTTTTATCGCCTGCCACCTCTACCACTCCACCAACAATCAAAACCCTGTGAACCGTTTTTTGGAAGAGAGTGGACAACATCCATATGATAATACTTTTGCCTTATTTGTAGCTGATTGTGAGATGCACGGGATTGACAGCATTCATAAGAAGCCACCTTTATTGATGAGTGGGCCTTATCCTAATATCCTTGGTACTTGCAATGGCCTTATATGTGTTGTATACCCTGCTAGTGTCCCTTTGAAATCTAATATTTACTTATGGAATCCAGCTACTAGAAAGGTTAGACAAGTGCCTGGGGTTCTTTGTCATACAGAATATGGTTGGTCCATTAATGAGGGGACAGAAGGCTTATTCAAATTTGGATTTGGGTTCAATCCTATTCTTAATGACTACTCCCTCCGGTCCCTAATGTAAGAGCTAGCCGTCAAAAAAACGCTTCTTAAGAAAACATGTGAATGTTAGTTGGGTGTCTGGAGTTAATGCTTCTTTTCCAAAAATGCCCATATTTATTATGGTACTTTTAAGAGAGAAAAATGTATAAGCATTAATAAATATGAAAGAGGGTTAGGGGTAAAGTAGGAAAAAATACATTAAATGAGGAGAGAATATGGGGTGAGCTCTTACATTAGGGACTAAAACCATTCAAATTTTGGGCTCTTACATTAGGGACCGGACGGAGTATAAGATAGTGAAAATTTTTCTCTCGCTTCATGGTGGAGTTGAAGGGGTTGAAGTGTATTCTTTGAACACGGATTCTTGGAATGTGTTAGAAATTGGCGACATATTTAGGGGTATCAGATGTTATTTTCATAACTGTTATGCCTCGACTAATGGATTTATCTTTTGGTATGGATCATGTTTATGCCCGGATAAAATAGTTATATTTGACACAACAATAGAACAATTTACATGTGTGGCGTTTCCCGATAATAGTTTGCTTTATTTTAGAGTTATTTTACCTAACAAGAAACTTGTGTTTCTTTGTCGTGATTGGGTTATGGAGGAGGGTGTAGATGCGTCTCGAGGTAAGTGGGCTTGGAGAAAATTACATAGTGCCTTCACCAAGTTGCCCAGTTTTGAAGAAATTACAGATTCCACTGATCCTACTCTCGTTTATACTTTTCGTGGTCTTTTACAATACTATGTAGAAAGTCTTGTTCCTATTGTAAGTGAAGAGTGAAGACCTAAAATGTGAATTGTTATTATTATGCATTTGTACTCTGATAAGCATTTGATAGAATAATATATGTTTCTTCCTTATCTTCCACATAAGAAAATATTGATGATATTTTTTTACCGTCAAATAATATACTTCCTCTGGTCCTATTTATAAGTCGTTAACCGTCTAAATTGCACATACTAAGGAATGGAGGTCAATGGAAGTTGAGTCATTAAATTGGTCTTATTTTTTTTGTCTTTTCCATTTTTGCCCCTATCAACTTTATTACTATGGCTCACTATCTCTTTCATCTTTATAAGTATACATGTGACTTTTTCATCTTCTCTCTCTTCTCATCTTCCAATGTCCATTTTCCAATGCTAAGGGTATATTAGGAAAGTTATAATAAATGAGTTAATTAATATTAGTTGGTGACTTATATTAAGGACCAAAATTTAGTGGCGGATGGCGACTTATAAATAGGACGGGAGGGAGTACTTCTTTCGGACTGACAAATGATATATATAGTCTGTTGGTGTATGGATCATTGGTAAATATGCCAATGACTTGTATATATGTGTGTGTTGGTAAATGATGATCATTAGTCTGTTGGTGTATGGATCATTGGTAAATATATGCCAATGACTTTTAAAAAACATATCAAACATAAAACCCAGTGTCCACCGCTAATCTAAATGGGCACTGATGGTAATCCTGGTGCTTTTTTGCTCTATTTGGCATGGGCATAAATGGGATCACATCGACATGAAAGTGTTGGCACCTTGATGCTGGCTCTTCATTTTTTTTAAAAAATGAAAAGATAAAAATGAAATTAGGTCAGCATGTATCCCCACTTTTTCTTTTCTATAGTATAGAGACGTTTTCTAATCTTGTAATAGACTTAGAGGCCGTTTGGTTGTGTAAAAGAAAGTTAAGAATTAGAAATGAAAATGGTAAGAGATGAAAAGTAGGGGTAATGATGAAAGAGTAAAGTTTGTGGGCCCCACGATAGATGTGAGATGAAGAGAGAAAACTTGTGGCCCCAGGATATATGTAAATGACCATATTACCCCTTAACTTTTCAATTATTTTCACCCAACTTTCTTTTATTGCTTGCAACCAAACAAACCATTAAGAAATCCAGTATTTTATCTTAATTAGGAATTTGTTGAGAGTGTAGAGCTACCTACACTAGAGTTGTGCTATTTGATATTTCAACTAGATTTGGATTTGGATTTGGATTTGGCCGCAATAAACTTAACTTTTGATAAGAAAAACATATTTTTTTTTTGTGTTTAAGGAAGGGTCTCTTTCCAAGTTTTTCTTAAAATTTTTTCCTTTTCAGGTCTATATGGAGTTGGTATTTTTTTTTTGTTACCCAAGGGTATCCCCACCCGCGTGTCAAGTGAGACTAATCCCTCGCTGTTCTGAAGTCCCATATAGGGGGTAGACAGCTGGCCTGTGAATTTGCTCCATTCGCAAGAGCTGGGGATCGAACCCTCAACCACTTGTTTAAGGGACGACAATACTTACCACTCACGTCAACCCGCCAGGTTGGAGTTGGTATTTTTTTTTAAACGAAAACCACTTCTTATTAGTTTATACTTTATAGCATGGTATATGAGGGATGGAAAGGGGTAGATATAAAAAAGTAATAAATATTTACAAAAATTGGAGCAGTGAAATTAATAATTTTTAGGGTTAATATGCAAATTCACTCTTGAAGTATATTAAAAGGTGCAGATCTCCCCCTCACATATTTTGATATGCAATTTTAACCTGGAAGTAACAATTCAATGCAATTTTACCCTTCTGTCAATTAAAGGTGTTTATTTTTATGCAAAATGACTCAAATGCCCTTCTCATTATATTATAACTTCTCTTCAACCCTCCCACCCCAAACCCCAACCACCACACCATCACCACCACCTCCGCCCCAAACCCCCCAACCACCGCCGTTGCCCAACCACCCAACCACCACCACCACCATCCCAACCCTCCCCCGCCACAACAGATTTTTTGGGCCACCTTTTCAATTTTTTGTTTCTCATAGAGTTTTCGCTGGATCTACTTCTTCAATAAATGGATGCCCGCAAGAGAGGAAGGCTTGAAGCTGGGCCTCATGCTAATGGAGCCTCCAAAAAGTTTAAGCAAGGTTTGCAATTTACCTTCTTCACTCTTCTGCTTTGAATTTTTTTTCACGTTCGCGTTTTTAGTTTTATTTTTGTTTTGTATTTTGTATTAAAGTATGTTGCTTTCTAATTATTCTTAATCTTATTTACTCAAAAAACAGATTATTCTTAATCTTAATATGGCTTTTATTTTCTTGTAGTCCGGAATATTTGGTGGTGGTGGGAAGGTGGTGGTGGTGGTGGTGTGGTGGTTGGGGTTTGGGTGAGAGGGTTGAAGAGAAGATAAAATATAATGAGAAGGGCATTTGAGTCATTTTGCATCAAAATAAACACTTTTAATTGATAGAAGGGTAAAATTGCATTGAATTGGTATTTCCAGGTTAAAATTGCATCTCAAAATATGTGAGGGAGAGATCTACACCTTTTGGTATACTTCACTGGTTGATTTGCATATTAACCATAATTTAATTAGTATTTCTTCCTCTCCCATCTTGTATTTTTATTTCTTAGAATATTATAATCATGCTTATTTTGATTTTTTTAAAAAAATCCAACTTACAACAATTTCCCTAAACAACACTCTAAATCACTCTTACCAAACACATAATGCTTAATGCTAATATGCAATTACTCTGAGTAAACTGAAGTATTAATGTCGTCTACTCGTCCGCACCTAAAATAAATAAATGACATTGCAACTTCAATTTTCACATTAAAATTATGGGATTGATTTGATTAATTGCTCCAAAGTCCGAACAGTAAATACCAAATTTCTCTATTAGTAAAAAAAAAATACTCCCTACTTCCTAAATATAATATCAGTTTCCCTAAATTAATTATATATTGAAGATATTAGATAAGTTAATTTATTATTACATGATATTACCAATTCAACTTAATTAAATACATTTATTTCCACTCTTTTTCATACAAAAAAGTTTAGGTGAGTTAAATTAATTAAATACATTTATTATTGTTTTTATAACATTGAAAGTACATTAACTAGGAATTAGAAATATACATCAGTGCTGAAATCATTGCACTGTGCAAACTCAACATCCTGAGCCAACAAAGAAATACTAAATTGTAAAGGAATAGAAAAAAGTTCAAAACTAACATCTTCACATAGGACTCTTTTAAGTTTCAATTTAGTCCTTTATGTTTAGAAAGTACACTTTTAGTCCTTTTTTTGTTAACATCGTTAGTTTAACTTAACGGAAAATGCTAACTTAACAATTTTAAATGATTATTTTATAATGAAATTGAACAAAAAATGATAAATTTTAAAAATATAAGAATATTTACACTCAAATATTTTAATCTGAACATTTTTTCAGTATTTAATAATCATTTAAAATTGTTCAGTTAACATTAAACTAACAGTGTTAACAAAAAAGGATTAAAAGTGTACTTTCCAAACATAAAGGATTAAATTGAAACTTGATGCAAACATAAGGGATTAAAAGTATACTTTAGCCATTTTAAAAAAATCATTAGCGTCCTAACCGCCATATAAGAATCACAGAATGTTCAATATTACACCATCATGGTATATCCCATCCAATAAACATTATTAGGTTTAATTTGAGAAAAAAAAAGGAAAAAATAGGGAGTGAATTAAAAGGGAAAATGACAAATAAATACCTCAAAATGTCCAAAAAGTAAAGAACTCACACTTCCAAAAGAACAAGTAAGGAACTTCGATAAAAATTAATAATTGGAACATAATTATTAACATTTGAAATTGAAATATAACAATTAACAATTGTCTGGTTTCTTAATAATCATTTTGGAATTTGGAGTTTCTTACTTGTCATTTTAGAAGTTTGAGTTCTTTACTTATCCTTTCGGATATTCGCTGATATTTATTTGTTATTTTCCCAATTAAAAAGTAGGACGCACTATTTCTCTTTTTCTTAAATACTCCCTCCGTTCCTAAATATAAGATCACTTTAGGAAGGAGAGTTTGTTCCTAAATATAAGATCACTTTCTACTTCGACTCAAGTTTTCTCCAAATTACCCCTATACTCCATCACAAAAAAATAGTGGTTTAAAGGTGAGAGGATACTTTTAAAACTTAGATGAGGGATATTTTGAAAATTTCATATAATCCTAACTCATTGAAATATCTAAAGGCTAAAATTGCACTCCTTTACCCTTTTCTTTCTTGCAGGTGCAGAGAATAGGAATCCTTGAAGCGCATATTACCATACACACACTCAGAAGCAGCCACCTCCTTCGGACCCTTCAAGGAAAAATCCTCCATTGAATCAAAAGTCTCTTTTTTTCCCATTTTCTACCTCTCAGAGAAGCAGATTCACTTCCATAGCTATAAAGGTTCGTTTTTTCTTCGTTTCCCTTCTTAAAAAGCAAACATAATTCATGTTATTGAGTCCATTTTATTATTGATGTATTCTGTTTCTTTGAAACCCATTTTCTCTTGTCATATTCGCTGCCTGTTGTAGTTTTTCATTAGTATAGATTGTACTATGTAACTAGTTAGTTTGAAGAACATTTGTGTTGGCTGTGATTTCTTGAATCATGTTGTTTTTTTCGGCCTTTTACATATTCCTTCATTGTCATTCCTTGTAAGCTAGCTTTATTTTTCTTCTGTTCTTAATTTAGGAATGTGGGTTTGTTCCTATATAGAGGGAGGGTAGGGATAAATGTAAATTGTTGGGGGTATTTTGGTAATATCATGTGATTTTAACTAATGTAACTAATATCTTTAGTCGAATTAGATTAGATAAATAGATCTTATATTTAAGTAACAAAGAGAGTCTTTGATTAATTGCTTGATGTGTTAGGTTTCATCTGAATTCAGGTCTGTTTGGTTCAACGGTAAACTCGTTTACCGTGGGGTCTGAGGCCTTGTGTTTGAATTAGCCACTTTGCAAATAGTAGAGGCTAGGCTACCTAGTATATTCCCTTCCCCACTACCCTCACCAAGCGAGAACTAAAAATGGATTGGCCCTTTTTTGTTTTAGGTTTCATTTACAAGGCTTGTTTTGGTGCTTGATGGATATGTAGGATGTGACTTTTGTATAGACTATACTAACAGTTCTGTGCTTTTTAGGGCTCTCATCTTATTTGCAATGGCTGCTTCCTCCTCATCCTTTTCCAGTATGATGCATAAAGAGACACCTGCTCTGAATATACCAAAACACTCTAAAGATTTTTCATGCTGTCATTGGAATATCTCGTACAAATCACCTGATCATTTGAAGCTACTATCACAAAGAAGCCGCATCCATTGTCAGGCTAATAAAATTGAGCACACACCATCTTCATTGTCAGTGGGGCAGAAATTTCAGCTTGATGATGTTATTGAAGCACAACAGTTTGACAGAGAGACTTTGAGTGCTATATTTGAAGTTGCACGAGAGATGGAAAGCATCGAGAAGAATTCGCCTGGGAGTCAACTTTTAAAGGGTTATCTTATGGCTACCTTGTTCTATGAGCCCTCCACTAGGACCAGACTTTCATTTGAGTCTGCCATGAAAAGATTAGGTGGTGAGGTTTTGACCACTGAAAATGCCAGAGAGTTCTCATCAGCAGCCAAAGGAGAGACTCTAGAAGGTAAAGTCTGTACATTTATAGTTAAAGTTTGTCATGGATGTTTTTCCCTATGGTTCTCATAAAGTCATAATTATTTGCCTGCAGATACCATAAGAACTGTTGAGGGTTACTCTGATATAATTGTGATGAGGCATTTTGAGAGTGGTGCTGCCAGAAGGGCTGCTGCTACTGCTGGCATTCCCATAATCAATGCAGGGGATGGTCCTGGACAGCATCCCACCCAGGTATGCCTGAATCTGATATGGTATATGACATTGCAGCAAATTTATGCTTCAAAAAGCATGACATATAGACTAGATAACAAATAAATTGTTCTGCTGGATAAACCATGAAAGTCAAAGTTTGAGCCTTAGTTTTAGGTATAGAAGAATGTGTTGTATGCCTGTATCCATATGATCTGTGAGGACCTTGAGTTAATCCCTGAGGGGAACTTATCTATGTATTGATCTGTAAAGGGAAATTAATTCAGGATGAGTGAGTTTTATGGCCCCTTTGTGGAATGACAGAAGTTTGTATGGCAAAAGTTGTACTCAGCAATAGATTTTTGGGAATTTTCCACCTTGATTAAATTTTTCCACTGTATTCTTTCTTCTATGGGTCTTTTATACTCCCTCCGTTCCTAAATATAAGATCACTTTGGGGAAGTGGATAAGTTCCTAAATATAAGATCACTTTCTATTTTGTCTCAATTTTGGTCCAAATTACCCTTATACTTCTTAGCCCCCTCACTTCTCTCTCAAATCCCTCTTTGTCTTTTAAATTTAAGTGAAGGGTATTTTGGGAAGATCATGTAATCCTAATTCATTGGAAAGTCTTCCTTAATCTCTCCAAAGTAGCCAAAGTGATCTTATATTTAGGAACGGATGGAGTATATGATATTGATGTAGAAGACTGAGACTGTAAGTAATTGCAACTTTTGGGCATGTCTTGAGTGAATCTTGTATGTTTAGACTTTAGAGCCATTATGAGTAATATGTTATGAAATTTCTTTTTACAGAGTTTAAACGACCTTGATTTTATTCTTCTAATGATGATCAAACATGTTGCGAACCAAGGAAAAACACCAAGAAGCCGTTTTCCCTTTTTACCCGGTTTATGCTATTTTCTTCATAGTTATTTGAGTTATATTCCGTGTAACTGTGTAAGGTCTTGTGTTATGTTGTCATTGAAGGCATAAATGAAGTGCTATGTTGTATGGGTATTGACATGTATCAAAATGTTTTTCGTTGAGTTTGAAACATCTGTCAGGCTCAATACAACTTTGTTTTGAGATATTGCTTCATAGTTTGTATAAGAATCTGAGATCAAAAGTTTACTTCCTTTTACACAGGCGCTTTTGGATGTTTATACCATTGATAGAGAAATAGGAAAGCTTGATGGGATAAAAGTTGGGCTTGTGGGAGATCTTGCCAATGGAAGGACAGTTCGCTCACTCGCATACTTGCTTGCCAAGTACAATGATGTGAAAATTTATTTTGTCTCTCCTGATGTAGTTAAAATGAAGGTACCCTTTTGTCAGGCCTTGGTTTTTGATTCAGCGCTTCTAATATTTACTAAGCTGCTGTCATAATGGTTTCTCGGTAATCATATTTTGAGTTTCTTAACATATTTGGATCCCAAGATGATATTCCTTTTCTAAATCTGTCGAACAGCTTTTCATTATTCTGTTCATATTCACGTGAAAAGCTTTTCAACAGAGATAGATGGCATAAAATTATGAGAAAGTTGATCTACTGATTGCCAAATGCTCAACTCTGTCATTGGAATGTGATGCACTATGTCACCTAAGTTTGCCATAAAATCATGTTTTAGTACTCTGTTATGATGCCTACATCTTTAATATTGAAGGGTTATACTCAAGAGAACTGAAGCTAGACTTTCAAATTTAGGAGTATCAAATTGAAACAAGGTTTATTTTTAGTGGTAGAAATGTTAATCCAACCTTGTATGTGCTCTTGTAGGACGATATAAAAAGCTATTTGACATCAATGGGAGTGGAGTGGGAAGAAAGTGCTGATTTGATGGAAGTGGCTTCTGAGTGTGATGTGGTCTATCAAACTCGCATTCAAAAAGAGAGATTTGGTGAGAGGATTGACCTATATGAAGAGGCTAGAGGCAAGTATATCATAAATAAGGATGTTCTTGGAGCAATGAAGAAGCACTCGATTGTGATGCACCCTCTTCCAAGACTTGATGAGGTTAGCAAGCTCTTATAAGCATTTGCTGTTGATCTTACCCCTTTTTAAGAGTGTGTGTGTGTTTGTGTGTGTATTGTCATTAAAATATTGTTTTAGGATACACTAAAAAGGGGCTCACTTCAGTCTTGTCCTTTTACTAAATGGTCTTTTGATTTTATTCATGCAGATCAGTGTGGATGTTGATTCTGATCCTAGAGCTGCTTACTTCAGGCAGGCAAAAAATGGTTTATACATTAGGATGGCCCTTTTAAAACTCTTGCTTGTTGGTTGGTAAGGTTGATTTCTTATTCAAAATCAATCATGATGCTGATATCATAATTTAAACCCTTTTTGGCCTTTGAAGTCTCCCTGTATTTGCAATGTCTTGTTATCAAAACATGCCTTCTAAAAGGTGTCAAAGAGGGGAGCAATGAATTGTCAATAAATCTAAAACTCTAAGTTCATGGTAATAAGCGATTTTCCTTTATTCGGAGCATCAAGTTTTGAGTCTCTTATCTATGTGACAGCACCTTTTTTCAGAGAAATTCTTGTGTGAACCCGGTGCACCACCTCATTTGTGGTCTGACCAATTATTATTTGACACGTCAATTAAAATTAATCCTAATCATCATGTTGATGTGACATAATATTAAATTAAAAATACTTCCCAATTAATTTATAATCATTTCCCCCTTGTTTGCCCTAATCTCTCCCTTCCCTTCATCAAAACGATCAGCCAAATTAAAACTCATCTTCCAGGCCGAGAAACTTCTTCATTCATCTGAGAGTTTTCTGGGCTTTCACTATAATATCCATGAGAGATCTAAGAACTTCAACGTCATCGATTTTCTGGGTTTTCGTATTAACCAATTGCTCTTCAATAAATCTCTCCTTTTCTTCAATCGAAATTTTACTATCAATATAATGGACGACCCCACCATATGCGAAGAAATGGGAGCAGCAATAACAAGCATGTAGTGAAATCAGAAGAAGGAAAACGCATAAGAGGCTATAGTGGTGCAAGCGGTTATTAACAAAAGAGATAAAAAATGCAAATATGCTAACACAAATTCATGATTATGGTCAGCAATCATGAATTTGTGGTGCCCTTATGAAATCTCTGATGATGAATTAGTTTCTCTGCCGAGTGATTTGGGATTTGGGGTGAGTCCATTCTTTCTGACGAAGGCAATGTAGAGATTAGGGCAGAGAAGGAGGAAGAGATTATAAATTAATTGAGAAGTATTTTTAATTTAATATTATGTCACATCAGCAGGATGATTATGATTAATTTTAATTGACATATCAAATAATAATTGGTCAGACCACAAATGAGGTGGTACATCGGGTTTACACAAGAATTTCTCCTTTTTTTCAATTAATCGCCTGCGTTGAAATTTAATTTCAGTTATCATCATTTGATGGGGCGGTTATCATGCTCAAGTTCATTGAGTAGACCTAACATATTAGCAAATTAGGCATTAGCCCTTTTAGTGTATAAATAGATTCTTCATTCTTACCGCAGTTTGGTTATATGGAAATTAAATTGTGTTCTTTTACATTATTAATTTTAAGGTTTTCATATACTAGTTTTACACATATATTCAAAAATTAGTTCCATTAGTTATTTGTAATAAAAAAGTTAAGGGTAAAAAACACGTTTTTTCTCAAAATGTCGAAAATGCACTCGAGGGTTTTTACCAAAAATACATTATAGTTTTCATATTTGGTTAAAAAGATTTGATTACCAATATAGCACAATGATGTTGTATAATATATGTAGCCAACATCATGTAATGGAATAAAACTTTGTTTTTGTTGTTAATCACACGTATTGTAGATACCCATTGATAAAGAACTTTGTTATATCCACAAGATTATAAACATGAGAGAATTTATAATTACGTGAGATAATTTATATTAGGCTATTATATTTAAGATCAAAATATATGTCTAATTCTCCTACATTTAATGAGATTTTAATTGTTGGCAAAAATAAATGATGAGATTTTAATCATACCATCAACAAAAGCCAACACCAATACGTATAAGTTAAAGCATAATAGTGTATTTATCATTGGAAAAAAGTGCATTTATAATATAAGTTAACCCACTAATTTTTTTCTTGAATCGTTTCATAAACTGTTTTACAACAAAAATAAAAATAGAGCCAAACAATCTCAATAATTGAGCGTCTCAATATTCTTTGGTAGACAATGTTAATATTATGATAGAACTTATTTGTGACAACATAACTTGACAAAATATGTCATAGATTAAATAAGAGTAATCTTGTCACTATAAATATTATCCATTTTCTCTCCTCTCCACTTTCCTCCTCCCCAATTTTTCTCTCCATCCAAACATAGTGTTACATCTCATCCATTTCTCATGGCTTTTCCCACATGCTACCCCACGTTGTGAGATTAAATTAAGAAAATGGGTACCGTACGTATTTGGATCCAATGGCATCTTGATCCTTGGCTGATATTGCTAGATATTTTGTCATCATTAATAAGAGTTCGACTTTGAATTGACAAAACAACACGAAAGATTTTATAGTTTTGTAATATGGCATATGTTTCATAAATGAAGGTTGTGAATTCGATTTTGTTTTTATTCTCAACCCGTTATTGTTTCTGTTCATTTAATTAACAAAAACAATGGGCTTGGGTATGGTAGATTGGTGGTATTGGACATATTTCTACTTGAATAATTAGAAAAGAAGGACCGAATGCAAATAATGTTTAAAAGTTTTAGTGCCCATTTGGATCCCATAACCTTTTTATGTTGGTATATGATTGTGTCAGATTTGAATATTGAATATCGTCAAGTCTAATCAAAGATAACACTTTCAAACACGAGTTCTCTAAATTCATATGAATTTTAAATTAAATTTTTTTTAATATTTTTGCCTTCATGAAACAAAACTCTCACATATTTATTTTATACAATATCGAACCAATTCTAAAAAATCTTAATTTTATGATTAATAATCAATATAATATTTTGAAAAAAACCAACGTGTGAAACTGTCCTAATAAATAAGTTAATTGAATTGTCCTCCTTTTGAATCGATTTTAGTTTACAAAACTAATATGCATGAATTTAAGCCCATTAATTATATTAGTTCATTAAGGAAGCTCTGGGTTCAAATAAGTGTATTAATTACCCATGCTGCCAAACTTTAGAAGATACTCCCCCGGTCCCTAATGTAAGAGCTAGCCGTCAAAAAAACGCTTCTTAAGAAAACATGTGAATGTTAGTTGGGTGTCTGGAGTTAATGCTTCTTTTCCAAAATTGCTCATATTTATTATGGTACTTTTAAGAGTGGGAAATACATAAACATTAATAAATATGAAAGAGAGTTAGGGGTAAAGTAGGAAAAAATGCATTAAATGAGGAGAGAATATGGGGTGAGCTCTTACATTAGGGATCAAAACCATTCAAATTTTGGGCTCTTACATTAGGGATCGGAGGGAGTACTTTATGATAAATGCATGCCATATGCTTGTTGAAAAGGTCGTACTACTCTTCAAAGCAATCCATAATTAATTTGTAACTATGATAAATGGATGTGATCTGGCCTGTTCGATCAAATCAACTAATTAATTAAGTTTATAGGCAACATATCCCTTTAATTTAAGTACTACTTCCTTTCATGCATTACATGTAGCAACCTTTTTCAATGGGTACAATTTGATTTACGAACTCATGCTTATTGGATTCCGAAAACTCCATGGTTATAAATCTCAATAACAAAAATGCATACAAATCAAGGTTACAAGTTTAGAGATGATAAACGAAATATCAAAATTTATTGCAACCCTCAACTACAAAGTAGGCATGAAAACGAACTCATTTAGCTTTATCCCTTAAATCAAAAGATTGATTATCGTATGCTTTGATTTGACAAATTCAATTGAGATTTGATAATAAACAATTAATTTAATCATTCAAACTTAGGAATTTCATTTAAACAAATTTGCTTTTACTTTTAATCCTTTTGTTATTTGATATGGCAATCACGACTTTATTATTGCAGGACATCTTGATTAGTCTAGACATTGAAACAAAAAATTGAACCCCTCAAATAAAAAGTTTTATCCAATTTGTCTGTTAGTCACTCATCACTGTTACATGTAGGAGTTGCGAGTGTTTATTTTGCATCTTTTTTTTTTCATGACACAACTTTCTTTGATTTCATATTATTATTTTTTCTTATCGGTAGGCAAGTTTAATTTTTCAAATCAATAAAATTTGGAAAAATACTATTATTCTTAGTAACAATATTGAGGTTGAAATCCCTAAATTAATTTATTAAATTTAAACGAAAAACTAAATATTCACAAAAAACGAAAAGCTCGATATATTAATATCTTTTTTCTCCCATATAGTAAACTTTTGTGGCAGAAAAATAAAATATGGCCAAAAAGTTTTTATCATTAGATATGGGGCAACACAAAAGTATATATAAACTATAATTGAGAATAATCATTAAAACTTTTCTTCAATAAAATATTTTATAATTATTTATTATACTTACACATGTATTGTTTCATCTAGAATGCGTATAATGATGCCATCTTGAATGAAAGAAATAGAACGATATTTATGTTGTGTAGTGTGTACAATATTAAAATGAAGAATACTTTTTCAAATAATTGAAGAACCTTATCCAAAACAATATCTTTATCGATTATAAATAGACATTGCTTGTGAATACGAAAAATATTGGATGCTTGTGTTTTTTATCATTCAATCACTTTCACCCTAATCTCGCAAATTCTTATGATGTTTTAAATATGCACAGCGAAACTTAAATGAATTCAACAAAAAACCCATACAAACAATGTATTAAAATCTCATCAGGTCATCACCCGATCAATCGATAACCAACCTTTGTGTGTGTATGTATATTTATGTGTGTATGCATTTTTTTAGATATCTTAATCATAAAAAATAATATAGCACCATGTTTTTCTTAACTAACTAACATTTTTATGTTTATCCATTCAACTTTATTTCAAGTTTTAGGTTATCTTCTTGAGTTTATAATATGCTTTTTTGTCATTTTATCTTAACAATATTAGACTCTTTTGACTGAAAATCCTAACCAAAACATATTCGAATTGAATTAGAAGTCTTCTCACACTAATCCAACATGTCACATGAATCGGTGAATCAATTCTTAACACCCCCAAACAAATTCTAAAAGAGTTTTTAAACGAATTAGTTGAATTATTTGTGTGTGTATTTTTTTCCATTATGATCTTAGTTAATAGTTAATTAGAAAGAACTAACAATATAGAAGTAAAATCTATTTTATAATTTGAATCAAGTATATTACCAACAACATCCATCTTGCTACTTGGCAGCCTTACCAAAGTCTAGTTTTATTTTTAGTACTATAGGGTTTCCGGCATACCTAGTTTGTCGATTAGCTTGGCCGGCTATCTATACAAAATTGGATCATCAATTGAAATTTAACTACAATATATGATAAATGCACCAAGGGAATGAAAGAGAAGAGACAAAAGAAAAAAAATTGTGTTTTTCACTCAAAAATAAAATAAATGTTAACTTTTTTAGTTTTTTACCACTCTTATTCTATTTATAATGCACATAAGAAAAAGTTATAATCCCTTGCGAAAAGTCAAACTTATTTAATATTAAATTTAATGGGAAAATCAATCCTTTTAACCCCATATTTTTTCATATTTATATAATTTTCTCAATTATCATTGGGCTTGGGATTAAGCCCTAATCACTAAATGTGGACCCAACATTTCCCTACAATTAGCATTTAAAATACAGGGATATTTTTGGTTTTTAATTAAAATGATTATATTATGGAAACGGATTCAATTTCTTACAAAAGTAGACAACATTGTTTGATGGCCATATATGGAAAGTTTTCCTAACAAGGAAATATATTTGTTGACGGCGTTTGCCCGAGAAAGTAGTATGACTTTCTGTTTCATTATTTTATGCTTCGTGCCTTCGTAGGTCTCCTTCAACCCTATGCACTCTGACATAATCTATTGAATTGTGTTCCATTTATTTTAAAAATATTGCACCAAAATTAAAATAACATTTCACCTCAACCAAGTTGTGCATTTTGCTATGATATAAATACTATAATAATATAATATAATATAATTCACAGCTCAATTACCAGGGATCGGATCGGACAAGTATACATGTACGTACGTCAATTACATGCACTCTTCAAAATTTAATTTATACATATGGAATACTTATACTTTGATTTAACTTGTTATCCACGATAAAATAGTTAATTAAGACTTTTAGGTACTCATTTTTTTCACTTCATTTTTATATTAGACGGTGCCATTCATGCTTCACTCCATTCATTCTCAAATACAAGACCATTTTAACTAATTTGATTAAATTAAGGATTAAAATAAGTTAGAAATTCAGGATTAAGATTAAAATTAAGTTCTCACACTAAAGATAAAATGAAGTACTCCTATTATCATTGTAATCCAGCATCCTATTTTTCTTTTCTTTTTTAGTCTCTCTTCATAAAGACTATTTATCAGATTTACTCTTCAATAAAACACCAAGATCGGAAATAAACATAAATAATGTGAGATTTGCTCTAATTTTTTTATACAATGCATCACGATGCCATGACACTCTCTTCTCTCAAATATGATTGATGGGGCACGTGACCAGATGCTGCTCGGAACAGTGGCATTAAATATCGCAGGCATTACTTTAATAACTTCTTGACTATTATCTATTCATTTTCTAAAATTGCATTTATTTTTCGAAAAATAAAGAGAAAGAAAATGAACCATTTTTTTATTGCCAGATATTTTTGGGTAAAATTATCCCAAATTTATTACTCAAAATATTTGAAATTTGAGTTAATGAATAGGATACGATTTATAATTGTCAGCATGTGCAACTCTTTTTCAAACATTGTAATTGCTAGATATTATTTAATGTCATCTTGTCTTTTATAAAAAAAAAACTCTTTTACAAACTCGTAATAAATTATGAGTTAATTCAGCAATGAAAAATGTACATTCTTCTTGTAATGTACCTTCATACATTTATCACAAAGCCTCCGAAAATTGTAATATATATCCAAAAGTGTGGTGATATTATTTTCATTCATAACTATAACAAAATCCAAAACGCTTTTTCAACCCGAATTCCATCATCAAATTTTGCGTTTTTTTAATTAGTTTGTTGATTTTTTCAGAGTGCCTATCTGAAAATTTCTCCATTTTCTAGTGGCAGAGATCTGAATATAGAGATCCAACCAATGCATGGTATTAATTAAAAATGGGGAAGAAGACATAAGTAGTTAATTAACTAAGCAGGTAAAGGGAGTTTCACAAATAGGTGGTTATGTAAAAAGCTAGCAATTACAAACTTAGTTAAATAGTGAGTAAGTTATTTTTCTGGGCAAGGTTAATTAGAATTCTTTTTTTTTCATATTTTTAATTTTATTTCTTGACTGCTAAAAATGGGTTAATTACTTTGGTGTGGTACCGATTAAGCATTACACTTTGAATTTTTTTTTCTTCTTTTTTTCAGCCAGAAGATTTTTTTCTTTATTGAAACATTACACTATCAGATTTAATACTGTTTTTACGAATTTGAAATTTAAAATAATCCTCCCAATGAATCAATACCAAAAACATGTAATATTACCTCTCAATTTGGAGTTTTAATAAGTAAAATAATCCCTCCAATTACTCAATACCAAAAACATGTAACAATGCAATGCTTAGCCACTTTTTAAGAATGTGCTTATTTTAACTTTTAAGATGACTTGTGAAATGCTTGATAGTGACATGAATTCTTGTGAATCACATTTCCTATTATATTAAATCCACGTCACTTTTACCTGTAACCATCTAAAAAGTAAAAATAACTCTGGACGCAAATCTTTTTAAGGATGTCGGTTAAGGAATATCTTATATTTGAAATACATTTACTTGCTAAGTACTTTAAACAGTATTATTAGTATATCAAAAAGGAATACTTGTTACTATAAAAAAATGAATACTTGTTAATGAAACTAATTATTTAAAAGTCATCAGTTCACCGCCAACCGTTCACGTTAAAATTAAAATGAGAATATTTCTAAAACTAAATCTAGATATTTAAGATGCCTTTTAATCCGACTAAATTCAACTATCTTAATAATTAATTATTTGTATATGATAATAGATACTGTGGTGGGGACAATTTATTAACTAAATCATCAC
The DNA here is from genome assembly GCA_029929735.1 of Mimosa pudica. Taxonomy (NCBI): domain Eukaryota; kingdom Viridiplantae; phylum Streptophyta; class Magnoliopsida; order Fabales; family Fabaceae; genus Mimosa; species Mimosa pudica. Next base: position 10,568,281 of record JAKELP010000037.1, on the reverse strand, counting down.
CTTTATGTAGACATAGATTGGATTGTTTGAGTTTTAACAGAAATTTAAAAAGTTACCTTTTTTAATTTTGGTACATTTATTATGTGTGTGTGTGAGAGAGATAATATCAAACTCAAATTTAGACCTTATTTGACAGCGACACAATGATCGGCACTGCAAAAAAGCGGTGAATTAATATCAGATTTCAGCTTAAAATTTATCATTGTTGAAAAATTAGCCATAAACATTTCATTTAGCCATAAAACTTTGGTGCTATTAATTTACTGTTTTTATAATGGCTAAAGTATGTTTTTGGTCCCTTAACTTTGGAGAAAGTCATGTTTTGGTCCCTTAACTTTGAAAAGTGTGTTTTTGATCCCTTAATTTTGGAGAAAATGTGTTTTTGGCCCCTTAGCTCTGAAAAGTGTGTTTTTTGTCTCTTAACTTTTGACAAAGTAATGTTTTTAGTCCTTTCAAAAAATGATAAAGTGTGTTTTTAGTCCATTCCTTTTCAAAATTAAGGGACTAAAACACGACTTTGAGCAAACTTAAGGGACCAAAAACATACTTAAAACGAATTTAAAAGGATTAAAAACACATTTTTCAAAGCTTAGGGACCAAAAACACACTTTCTCCAAAATTAAGGGACCAAAAACACATTTTTCAAATTTAAGGGATCAAAACATGATTTTCTCCAAAGTTAAGGGACCAAAAACATACTTTAGCCTTTTATAATTAAGAAAAGTTGCCGTAGTAAAACAGAAAAAAGGTAAAAAATATATAAAAGCTTAAAATCCTCATATGTAATTAAATAGGAGAGTAAGTGTGGGTAATAATCGATATAAATTATCAATTTCAATAATTTAAATAAAATGATCGATTTGTTGATTACTCTCTCTCCGTACTTGAACTAATTTAATAGAATAAAAGATATATTCAACTCATCAATTTTGTTATAAATTATTTTTTTAATTTTCCTATACTGAATCAGGCTGTGGAGTCGAGATAGAACAAAGAACTCCATTTGAATAATAATTACAAAACAAATTTAATTATTTTTCAAGTAATCCATATTATAGAATAACAATATTATTTTTTTCAAAAGATATGATTGGATTCAATAATAAAATTTGACAAAAAGACATTATTGGAAATAGTTTTATCTATAAAATATAGGGAAACAAACATATAAAGGAAACAAATGGAGAGGTTTTTATGGTGAAAAAAATAAATAATTCTACTTGTGTTGAGTCTATCGTGTCTGCAGGATTGGGCCAATTATATATTATTGCTATAATAAGAAGAATTAAAAATTCTCCTTCTTACCCATCGTCTGTGGGTTCAGTGGCGAATGAATTGAACAATGAGCGTCGGGTTGACACTTTGTTGTGTCTCCATCGCGGCGCTTGGGGAATCATCTCCGTAGCTAAGTGAAGCTGGGAGTAATCTACCTGTATGGACAGAAAGAAAGGGCTTGCTAGTCATGCTACAGAAAGAAAGGGCTTGCTAGTCATGCTCCAGAGTCCACAGGGACAGACCCCAGTGGATCATGAGTTGGTGCCCTTCCCTTAGATTGGGTTAAGCCCAAACCACTTCCTAAAATTTTGTAATAAAAAAAATATTCTCCTTCTTTGATTATAATTATAAGAACAAATTTGTTTTCTAAGAATAAAGAATCAACTTGATCTTATAATTAAGAGTAGAGCGAATATATTTTTCTTTCACAATGGCAACAAGATTTATTTTAATTCTTTTGATGAATGTATCTTTTCAGGTAAAAAAAGAAGAGTGTATTTTTCTTTCCTTTTAAAGGAGATCATATAATTAAATGCAAACTAATTTTTTTAAGTATAGAATAATCAAACTAATAGCATTCCAATACATTGCCAACTTTTGTGAAGGGGAAAGTTAGAGAGAGAGAGTCTCACTTCTCTCTAAACTTCTCCTCCTTCCTTCTTAGTACCTCCTCCTGTGAGTGAGGGTTTTTAGCGCCTTGGTGCGTTGGTTGGTACACGACGATGCCGGTGACGAAGATGGAAGCGACGGCGGTGACGACGGCGAGCGGTTGGTGGAGCGCTCGAACTGGGAATGCGTGGAAGAAGGATCTCGACGCCGAAGTAGATCGTGGTCGTGGCTGGGTGTTTGTTCGCCGGAATCAGAGGTTCCCAGTGTGGGTATGGTGCTGGCCGGAGGTGATGGTCGATGCGGTGAAGGAAGGACGGCCAGATCTGACGGTGAAGGAAGGTGACCCAGATCTGACTGCGAAAGTTCCCGGCGTGGGTGCGGTGTTTGCCGGAGATGAAGTTGACGGTGGTCCAGCTCTGAGTGTGGGTAAGCTCTGTGAGTGTTTGCTTCTGCTTTCCGGTGGCTGGTCCACAGCCACCGAGCCACCATGATGCTTAAATCAGAGCTCTATCTGGATTTGAGGGGTCCTATGGTAGAGCTTATGAAGTCCTGGTCACCCCTAGTCAGTGTTAGTAGTAGTATGTGTGTCTTGTCTTTAAAATTTCTTAGATGTGTGATCTGGTATCTATGAGTTTGCCTGCTATTGTGGGTTAATTTTGTCTGTGTTGGTTGTTGGCTAAGTTCTACCATGATCTGTACCTCAATGAAGTTTGTCCACAAACTTCACTGGTCCCCTCACCTCCCTGGAGGTGAGATTGAAGCTGCTGATATGCAGCATTTGCATCAAAGTCGGTGGGCTCGGGAGAGCAAGTCTTTGTACTACCACCTTCTATTGCACCCACACCACTTAATCATGATAGGATGGAAGTTCAATCTCTTCACCTTTTACCTGCATTGGTTAGGTATCGGCATTAGTATTTGGAGTCTGTTATGTCAATGTAATCTAGATATTTTGATGGTAGCTAGTGTATTGGCTTGCATGTATTTGTCCTGGTGTCTCCGATGGATGGATGCAAAGTGCCTAGTGTCTGTATTATGTGTTTTATTTTGAGTATTAGTGTATGTACTGTGTTCCATTATCAATATATTATCCTTTCGGCAAAAAAAAAAAATAATCAAACTAATATTTTGAAACTGAAGCATACTGCGTTGACATTTACACACAAAATTACCATTAAAAATTAAATTATGTTAAATGAGCATTTCAACTATGTGAACCTAACCATGTGAAAAAAAGATGTTAACAAGAAAACATAAAAACATACTTTTCAAACTTAAAGACACAAAACTTGTGTATGATATCTAATAAAATATCATCTGACTTTGTTTTATAACAAATAGCAACACAATATAAATTAAGGGAAATCATACATAAGAAACAATTGAATTTCAAAATGATTTTAACTAGTTACATAATAAGATTAATTAGTAGAGTAACAATATTTACTAATAAAAATCTTCCTTCCGATATTTTGAAAATCAGCTGTCTTTTTATAAGATTTCCCTTATAAACTACTCCCTCTGATCCTAAATATAAGACCTAATTGACTTTTTTGGAAAATCTTAAAAAGACAAAATAAGTTAATTATAAATTGATTCACCTAATTTTCCCCCTTAAACTAGTTTATTTTACCTATAAACTAATGGATAATCTAAAAATATATCAAATATGACATGATTTAATAACTTATTTCACAACCTTAATCTCTAAAAAAAAAGTCAACTATATTTTATATTTAGGACCAAAAACGTAGAATAAAAAAGGTTTTACACTAGTATAGTACTCCATAAAGTATAAACTACAAAGTGTAAAGTCATTTTAAAATCGTACCTAAAACAAATCTACTTCCAAAACTACCCCTAGTGGGCCCCATCCAAATTTTCATCCTCCACCCTCTCACACCCCTATATTCCCTCCCTATATTCATGATGAAGAGAAACCTCTCTCTCTCTCTCTCTCTCTCTCTCCGGAGCTCATCTCATCAGAGAAAGCTCTCATCTTTCGTTTTCAACTTAAGCTGTGATTACAATTACACCCAAAATTAGCTCAAAATCTCACTGCAAATTCCTCTTTTTCCTCTCTTATTCACAGTCTTCATCTTCTTCTTCTTCAAAACCGACTTCAAAATTTGGTGTTTTTCTTCAAGTATTGATTTCTGGAGATGTGAGTTTCAGCTAAAAGCGTTTCTTTTAGCTGACCCCACTTTGAGATTTCTCTCTTTTTCAAAGGTAACATACACTATCAACACTATCTTGTCGTTTCTTATGTTTGTGACATACTAAAATTTGTTCAAAAATCGAATTTTTTTAGCTGAGATTGCATTTCTATCTTCAAAATTTGAAATTTTTCACCTTGCATTGGATACCCTTTTGCTTTAATTAGGTTCTTTTATGCCCTCTTGATTTGCTCTATAAAGGGTCTTTGAGCTTATATTAAGTGATGTCATGGTTGTAATTTGGTTTGTGGAATTACTCAATTTGATTATATTGTGATTTGTTTTGCATTTCCAGATTCTCAATTTCGATCTGTAGTTGGATTAGCTTGTGTAGTTGTGTTCTCCAAGTGAGAGTAGACTAAGAAGATTTTTTTGACAATACTTTGATTTTGGTTAGAGGAGGTGAGGAAATATCTGTAGTTGGATCAGAAGAGATATCTGAATGGCTTCTATGGAGACTGATGGAGACAGTGATAGTAATAACAAAGGTAGTATGTGGGTTTTGGATCAGAAGATTGACCAGCCTATGGATGAAGAGGCAGGCAGGCTCAGAAATATGTACAGGGAAAAAGTATGTTGCCACTCTCTTTAACCATTTTATTTGTCTCCTTTTCTTTGTCTAGTCCATTTGAATAGATTTCAAATTTGTAGTCAGGAAACTAGAAAACTTTGCTCAATAATGGTGGTTGCTTACTAGAACACTGAGTAAATGGTTGCGATAGTCGTCATTAATAGTACAACATTTATATAAGGAATGCAGCATGTATAAGTGTAATCAATGTGGCACTCCATAGTATCTTTTTCCGGGTTTCTTGTTAGTTCTCCTTCAACTAGATGTAGGTTTTTGGCTTGAACTCCTAGTTATTCATTGGTATGATATTTGAATTAAGTATGTTTATTAAAAGAGATATGCAGCAGCAATAGATCATTAATTTTGATTTTTGAAATCACTTGTCATTAATGGATGTGCACTTGAATTCTGCGTATGCAAAGAAGTAAGCGAATGAAAAGTAGAACTTAGTTTAGATCCTCTCATTAACTTATTTTGATCCGAAAGAAAAATAGTTGGCCAGCTGCAGGCATACGGGTTATAATTCCTTGATGATGTTTTGATATGTTCAGAAATTTTCTTCGCTGTTACTTTTGCGGCTCGCGTATCAGAGTCTTGGTGTGGTTTATGGAGATTTGGGCACTTCCCCTCTCTATGTTTTCTACAATACATTCCCTCAAGGAATTCAAGATCGAGAGGACATTATCGGAGCTCTTTCTTTGATTATATACTCTCTCACTCTGGTGCCGCTACTTAAATATGTTTTTGTGGTATTAAGAGCAAATGACAATGGCCAAGGTATAATGCTTTGTTAATTTTGAATCTTTGTTATTCGCCATGTGCTCTCTCACTCCTGGATATGATCTTTCATTGATTAAGAAAAAAAAATTCAATGGCCAAAATATGGATGGGGTTTTATTGATTCATGGTGCAATTAGTTTTTCCAAACTTGAATGTTTTTTATATTTGTGGTGCAGGTGGAACTTTTGCACTTTATTCCTTGCTTTGCCGACATGCTAAAATAAAAACAATTCCTAACCAACATCGTACTGATGAGGAGCTGACAACATATAGTCATTCTACCTTCCATGAAAGGTCATTTGCTGCAAAAACTAAAATATGGTTAGAGGAAGCTACATTTAAGAAGAATTTCATTCTTATTCTTGTCCTTGTTGGGACCTGCATGGTGATTGGAGATGGTATACTTACTCCTGCTATATCAGGTGTGTCTTTCATCTGATTCCGATATGCTTGCTCCCATTAATCCTTTTGTCTTTAACTGCAAACTGCCGACATAATTGCTTGCTAGATTTGTTCGTGTATGTGTACACCTTATTGTATTGAAATTGCAGATTCACCTCACTGAAATAAAACATATTCTTGGGATTCAAGAAGTGGCACACCACAGGCCTAGCACTTAAAATATGATATACTCTAGAAGGTGGATATGTTTAGTTTCTAGAAGGCCCAGAAAATTAGGTTTCAGTGCAATGTCTTTGATTAGTTCGCCTTTCTCCTTTGTCTTAAGCATCACCTTTTATAAGTTTCCAATCATATCAACTGACCTAGAAACAATTTTTCCTGTTGTAGTTTTATCGGCTGCTGGTGGCATCAAGGTGAACCAGCCTGATATGAGTAGTAGTATGTGATCCCATTCCATTTTTCTTTTACTTCTTTATTTGAAATGAAGTCCTTGTGGGTTTCAAAAGAATTCAATTTCCTGTCATGTAAACCTTCTTTCTTTCTGGGAAGCAGATATAGTTGTTCTGGTTGCTGTGGTAATATTAGTTGCATTATTCAGCATGCAACACTATGGTACAGACAGAGTTGGTTGGCTTTTTGCTCCAATTGTCCTTCTTTGGTTTCTTCTGATTGGAGGTATTGGTATATTCAATATCTGGAAATATGGATCCACAGTTCTTAAAGCTTTTTCACTTGTGTATATCTATCGCTATTTTAGAAGAGGAGGAAAAGAGGGCTGGACTTCCCTTGGAGGTATCATGCTCAGCATAACAGGTAAATAAAGTAATATTTGCTTTTTCAGAATCATGAATAAATGGAGTATATGTTACTTTATGTTTAGACAACTTGCAATGCTTTATTACAGGGACAGAGGCTCTTTTTGCCGATCTAGCTCATTTTCCTGTTTCAGCTGTACAGATCGCATTTACTCTACTTGTGTTCCCCTGCCTTCTTTTAGCTTATTCTGGGCAAGCTGCTTACCTAATGAATAACATGGATCATGTACAAGATGCCTTTTACCGCTCTATTCCAGGTTTACTATATTCTTCAGAAACTCTTGAATGTGCAGATTTATACAGAATTAAGAACAAACTATTGCGTTAGGTGCACGAATTATAATAATATTTTGCGAGCTGCAAATGTGATTATAGTGAATTAAAAACATTGCAAATATGGTAAGCCGATCAACTTGTCCTAATGTTTGTCTAAATATTCGTGGGCCCCATGTTGTAATAGTTAGATGGACATTAGGGTAAATGAACACACTTACCATATTTGCAACATTTTTATTTCATTATAATTTGTGATCATATTTACACCTTGCAATCCTTTGCAAAGAAGGGCTGACTTGACTCTACGATAAGCTCACTTGTTGTGGGGTCTGAGGGCGTGAGTTCGAATCCCTGGTGCCTTCATCAAGTGGGGATTAGAACTGAGTTAACCATATTTACACCTTGCAAAGGACTATTATGCTTTGTTTGCCTTGCACAATAGTTTGATCCTAAATATGCACTTGAAACCTTATTAGGATGATGCTATTCATGCAGTTACATTTCATTTTTTAGATGTTGAAAAGTTGATTACCATTGGTTCTGCAGATCGAATATATTGGCCAGTATTTGTTGTAGCAACAGCAGCCGCTATAGTTGCAAGCCAAGCCACAATAACTGCAACCTTTTCAATTATCAAACAAGCCCTAGCACATGGTTGTTTTCCAAGAGTGAAAGTTGTTCACACATCACATGTGTTCCTTGGCCAAATATATATTCCAGATATTAATTGGATCCTCATGATTCTTTGCATATCTGTTACTGCTGGCTTCAAAAATCAAAGTCAGATTGGAAATGCATATGGTAAGATTTTTCATTTCATTGTTTAGGGAACTATTAGATGCTCCATGACTTGTTTATTTTACTTTCATACCATTTTCAAGAGTCCAATCAATTCATTTTGCGCTTCACTGTCATCACAGGTACTGCAGTTGTGTTAGTTATGTTGGTCACAACATTGCTTATGGTTCTAATCATGATATTAGTATGGCGCTGCCACTGGATTCTTGTCTTAATATTCACTGGCTTATCACTGATTGTGGAATGTACTTACTTCTCAGCTGTTCTCTTCAAAGTTGATCAAGGCGGCTGGGTCCCCCTTGTTATTGCTGCAGCATTTCTTATTATTATGTATGTTTGGCATTATGGCACTGTAAAACGGTATGAGTTTGAAATGCATAGTAAGGTCTCAATGGCTTGGCTTCTTGGGCTAGGTCCAAGTTTAGGGCTTGTTCGTGTACCTGGGATTGGGTTAGTCTACACAGAGCTTGCAAGTGGCGTACCCCACATATTTTCTCACTTCATCACCAACCTGCCAGCTATCCATTCTGTCGTTGTTTTTGTGTGTGTCAAATACCTCCCTGTCTATACGGTTCCTGAAGATGAACGATTCCTAGTCAAGCGTATTGGACCCAAAAATTTTCACATTTTCCGATGCGTGGCACGGTATGGCTATAAAGACCTACACAAGAAAGATGAGGATTTTGAGAGAAAACTCTTTGACAACCTTTTCCTTTTTGTCCGGCTTGAGGCTATGATGGAAGGATGTTCAGATTCAGACAACTACAGTTTGCCTGCACAGCACACAGAGCAGTCAAGGGATGCGCTGCTGCAAAATAGCAACGGGAACACAATTTCATCTCTGGTGGATTACACCATTTCCTCTGTGGATTCCATAGTGCCAGCCAGATCTCCATCCCATATGAATAACACTCTCGGGTCATCGGGTCTATCAAGCGTCCATACTGAAGTTGATGAACTTGAATTTTTGAAAAGCTGCAGAGATGCTGGGGTGGTCCACATACTAGGGAACACAGTTGTGAGAGCTAGGAGGGATTCAAAGTTCTACAAGAAAATAGCTGTTGATTATGTATATGCATTCCTTAGGAAGATATGCAGGGAGCATAGTGTCATCTTCAATATCCCTCATGAGAGTCTTCTAAATGTCGGTCAAATTTTCTATGTATAGCCCTTACTCCCCTTTCATTCTCTTTATTTCGTCCTTGATCAATAAGATGTATCATTTGATGCCATTTTGAGCATAGTGTAGGATATGGCAATCATATGTTACAAACGGAAGCAAACAGGTAGAGAAGAATGGATTTTGGGCAATTTCTTGTTGAAACTCGCAAGTTTTGGGTGGCTGGCCAGGTTGATCCCTGCAATATTGCTTGGATATTGAACATTATTTGCATGGCTAGGCACTTGAGCCTTTCAGATAGAGAGATATAGCTAAGCTATTCTTTCATGTCCATTATCATTGGCTGACACCAAGTGTAATGGACCATAATATCTGATAGTATTTTATTAGTGTCATGCATACAGGTTCTTTCATGACTTTTCAACACCAAGTAGGCAATTTTCGTCCACATCTCATATTTATTTGTGGTGAAAGGAATATATCAAAATGAGTGCATGGTATCACCAAACCATTTTTGTTTTTGGTCGTACCTCCAAAGGGATTGGTCAGAAAGTATAACTGTGCATAGTTTTCTTTTTTGAGTTGCTTTGCTTTAGTCTTCTTTGTACTTTCAATGCCTTTGGAACCGTGTTACAAAGGCATTAACAACATGAAGTTGCAAACTGTAACCTCTTATTTACATGAAAGTATTCATGTCACCGGGCTGCATTTTATTTGTCATTCTTCATCAAATTTTTGTTATGGACCTTTTAATCATAAGAGCATTTGCCCATTTCTTATGAGATAAAGAGAAGTGATTATGATACCTATATGTAATAAAACAAATAGTGCCTGGTTTGGTAGAGTGAAGAAGGGCAATTTAAGGAATATTTTATTGATTGCACTTCAATGTAAATTGTAAACAAATACATTATAGTTTAAATATCATATTCTGAAAACATATCTTAAAATTTTTAACACAGATGGAGGGGGGAGGGGGCAGGGGAGACAGGAAATGTCAATAAAGTATAGGGTCTTAACTACAATTTTCACAATGGTTTATTTAATTCAGTGTATCCATCTTTATTATGTCAAGTAGAGACAACAATCATCGGTAGAATCCATTAGGTTATGTCAGGTGGGCCCTCTTTCCCCATTCTCGGAGTCACTTCCATGGCTTTTATATATTCACACTTTTCAAGCTTTTCCATTAAATGAATCCCATAACAGATTCCCAAATTTCATCCATTTTCTGCCTAATTTTACAAGAAATTTTTTCACCATAAAAAGTAAAAAAGCTACAGAAGTAATTTATGGATATTAATATAAATTTTAGGTAGCTATTTATAACAAATTTGGGTATTGATTTTACTCTATTGCATAGAAGATGACAACTGTTGTGACACTATTGCATCATATTAAAACTTTATCTTCTATAGTATTGTTCTTATTGCATTTTCTTTTCCTTTTTTCATTTATAATTGCATGACTGTTTAATTCTTTTATGGTTGTAATCTTTATATTTTATTAATGAAATTTGCTTTAAAAAAAGTGTGTTTGATTTTCTTAGAATAGCACCTTCAACCCTATGTATTAAAAAATCGTTGAGGTGGTTTGGACATATACAAAGAAGATTAATAGATTCACCAGTGAGGAAGGTGAACCAAACAACTTGAAATCCAATTAAAAGAAGGAGAGTGAGAACAAGACAAACTCTTGATGAATATTAAAACATGATCTATGAGTAAATGATATACTCAAAGAATTGGTGAATGATAGAGCATAATGATGTCATCTGATCTATGTAACCGACTCCACGTAGTGAGATAAGACCTTGTTGTCGTTGTATCATATTAATTACTTTCTTTTTTAAAAAATATTGCATTGGGGTCTAAACAAAAATCGAATCTTCTCTAACTTCTATATTTATCACATGCCACGACGAAAGAGAGTGCTCCTGTATTTCAAATTAATGGATTGGTATATCAATATGTTTTTTGCGCTTTTCATATTGAATGCAGTATCTTGTTATGCATGAAACGATGTTTACTGTAAATCTCAAATAATGAAATGATGACTTAGGAGCAATCAATTTCCGTAATTATTGTAATAATCGTTTTTCTTAAGTAGTCGGAATATGATTAGTATTGATTACTCTGAGTTCAACCGAATTCATTTTTTTTTCTTTGCTTTAAAACTTGGCAACTAAGTCAACGCTGGTCAGAATTCATATTATGAAAAGTCTTTTAAGTGACATTTTCGGTTTTTGATAATAAAAGAACAGCGCCTTTGTTTTTGATAATTAGACAAATCATTTTGAACCGGACTAGAATTATTGATAGCAGTTCATTTACTCAGTACCATAAATTAAATAAACGAATCTTCCATTTCCGTTCATTCAAAAGCGTGGTCTGAACTAACCTTAATTGAAAATTAAATAATTAATTAAGTTCCATTAATAATCCAACATATAAATCTTTCTTCCTTGAACTGAATCCAACATAAATCTCTGATTCCCGTGAAATTAGCATACCAATTAAATAATCATCACTTCTCCTCCCAAAAACAACATTTAATAACAAAATCTAAATAATCAACTTAACAATCCTACTTAAATTTCTTTTTTAAAAAAACCATGAATACCTCATAAATTCATTGTCCATTCATTTGACATTAAAACCATAACAAACACACGCTTAATACAACCAACGAATTAGTCCAGTTAACACAATGTAGACCTAAAATAATAGACCTCACCGTCTCCACGTAACTTTCACACGATTAAGATAGCCAGCTAAGTTAGAACAATTAAACCTGACGATAATTTGAAAAAACAAATCCTCTCATACTCAAAGAATGTATAACAACTAAATCTCAATGTAGGTGGGGTCCGCTACTTAGATTATATACTCCACCATTCCTAAATGTAAGACCACTTTTAAAATTCAACTTGTTCCTAATTATAAAAATACTCTCTAACTTTTCCCAATTAACCCTTATCTATGTCTATAATAACAAGTAAAACATGTGAAGATAAAAGTGTATAATTGAGATAAATATTGGTAATATCATGTGTAAATAACTAATTTAACTAACTTCCTTAATCTACTCAAATTAAGAAAAATGATCTTATATTTAAAAACAGAGACAATATATCAGACAATATATACTAACAATGGTGAGCTGAAAAATCAAATAAAGAAAAGAAGACGTTCTTCAAAGTGAAAGTAAAAAATAAAAAAAAACAAAAGTGAAAGAAACTAAAATATTTGGAGCGAACCTCAGCAAAAACAAAAAAACCAATAGCCGCAAACAAGATAGCTCACAAAGAACATCTCATACATTCATATTTTTTTTGTTGGTAACAAAATTTTAGTAGGGGTTTGGGCTCAACCCAATCCAAGGGCAGGGCACATAACTCATGATCCATGGGGCCTGTCCCTGTGGGCTCTGGAGCATGACCAGCAAGCCCTTTCTTTCTGTCCACACAGGTAGTTTACTCCCAGCTTCACTTAGCTACGGAGATGCCTTCCCAAGCGCCGCGATGGAAACACAACAAAGTGTCACTCCCCATGATCGAACTCGCGACGTGGTGGTCAACCCGACGTTTATTGTTCAATCCTTTCGTCACTGAACCCATGGAGGATGGTTCATACATTCATATTTCATACACATATCTAGTACCCATATATATATAGAGAGAGAATCATATGTTCATACCACAACATACAGAAAAGGAAAGCAATGAAGAAGAAGAAACCTCAACAACACAATAAAGAAGAAGCAGAAGAAAAGGAAGAAGCAGAAGCAAAATTCGAAGAACAACTCTGGTGGCTGCGCCACGTGTCACCACCAGAGTGGTTGAACAGCCTTGGAGGGTTCAACAACAACATCACCCCTCTCTCTCCTCTCTCTCTCTGCCATGTCAGCATCCAATATACACACACACACATGTGTCTATATATATATATATATATGTCATTTCTCTCTCTCTCTAAAGCTAACAACACCAACTATCTTTTTATCTCTCTCTCTCTCTCTTTCGCTTTCTCTCTCTTTTGTCTTTGTTGCCTTCTTCTTCTCTCATTTTGCGTTCTCTCTTTTCCTTATTTCTATGCCCTAATCTCTTCTCTTTCTTTACCTTCTTCTGCATCACTTGCTTCTTTGCTGAAATCTGTTTCATTTTTGCTTCTTGATCCACCCATTAGATTGGTATGCCTCTAAATTTTGTTCCTTTTTGGGTTTTCTTATCTGGGTTTAGCTCAATTTCGTATCTTTTCTTGCCTTTTATGTTGCCCACTAGTTATCTGTGTTTTGTTTCCTTGATTGTTAATACATGCTACTTCCTTCAGCTATTGTGGCCTTTTTTTGAAGCTCATGAGTTTTTGGTTCCTGTAGATGAATAGTTGATTGAATTTAAATGGGGGGTTTTGGTATGATTTGTCCTGGTTTAATGTGGTTTGTGCTTAGTGATTGTTGAATTGTGGCTTTTGTGTTTGATTTTGTGGTGTGCTTGGACATGCATTCACTGGTTGTTGAAGGTAGATGTGTGTTGAATTCAGCTCACATTTTGTAGGAAGTTGATGCTTGTGTGAGTTATCTGATCCTGCTTTAAATGAGGAGTATGTGTGGATTGTATCATAATTGTTAATGCTATGAGGTCTCTGATTGTTTTGTCTTGTGAACATGTGACTTAGGATGTGAAGATTGATTTTTTCCCATTGGAAATCCGTATCTTTTAAGCCTGCATTGCTTTTCAATGTTTTCTGGGAGTAGCGAAGTCTAGTATTTAAAATTGTGAGTCTGTAGGTTAGTGTCCGAAAATTCGAACTTGTTGCGCGTTGGTTGCTTCGACATCCTTGAGTCACTTGACTGAAAGACTAATGTGCAAATCGTTTGTTGTTTCTCGAGGGCTAACTCTACCCACTCATTTCTAAGGATAAGATATTTTGCAGCTGGCAGTTTATGTGGGGACTTGATTGTTGATTCAATATTTTTGGAAATCTTGGTTGCTCGCTGTTAGTGTAACTGCGAATGGAAGGGCCTAACACTTGTAATGGGAATGATGCAAGCCATTGATTTGTGGTTTGCATAAATGAAGGAAAAGCACTAGATGCAAATATTACCCACTTTAGATGACCGAATTCTAACCTTTTGTTTCTTTGATATTATCATTGTGCATCACTGCTGAAAACTTGGGTCTGCTTAGTTTTCTCTCTCTTTTTTGTCATTCTGTTGTTTCTGATGTACAAAGAACCTTAGTCCTGCCCTTATTTTTAGACCAACAACATTTGTTTAAAATTTGAGGTGGAATGCTTTCAAATCTGAACAGAGCATTATTATATACATTAAGAATTATACTTTGCGTTGGTAACATAATATCAATAAAGGAGCAATGAAGGGGACAAGAGGGTTGGATTGTGAGGTTTCATGTATTTAACTTAAAATGCTCTATTACGTAATTATGACAGGATAATTGTAGACATAGGGAAATGCTTTCCTAATTTAGTTTGACCAGGATATCTGAATGTCTCAGATGTCGATAAAACATAATTGGAAATTTGTAATTGTTGACAGCTTTGATGAGCCCAAGTTAAGATGTATGAGCTATATCGGGTATTGTGACTGTTTTGAGATTTATTCGTGTTTCCTCATTTAGTCATTAATTAATGATACCACAACTTTCTCAATTTTTCAGCTTTTGCATTATGTGCTTGTAGTACTTTGCTATTCTGTTTCGGTTTTTCTAATTTCGCATTGTGCGACAGTCATTTCTCGGATAAAGTGTACCAGTGAAAGGCCTGTCTTAATCATGTGTAGATTCTCTTTCACGTTAAATTTTCGGTAGCCGATGGCATGCTGATAGTCAAAGATAGATTTCTCATGCAGGACCTCCATGTGAATAATGAAGGAGAACAAATCATCAAGTAGGATGATAAACAGAAACTGGGTTTTAAAGCGCAAGAGGAGAAAAATTTCATTTGAACAATCCAATGGTAAAGTAGACAATTCAATATCACATGATTCTTCTAGGAACACCCCAGCAAGACGTACGATAAAGACTGAAGTAGGTACCGGTCAATCTTCCTCTAAGAAGAAAGGAAATGATGGGGTGAGTTACCTTTTCTTTGAATAATTGGTTGCATGTACAAGTGAATGTTTAAACTTAGGACAATATTTAATCTAGAAAGCGGAAATGAAAGGAATTTGTGGTGGATGAGGTTCTTATCCATTTGAATTAGAAATTTAGAAATAGAGGTGGATGAAATACCCATATACTCTGGCACACAAAATTTATCTGCTTGCTGAATTTTACTTTGGCCATTAATCATCTCTGGTTAGGAATAGGTATTGTTGAAAACCAAACCTTTGAAGAGGGGACGACTCTACAAGGTTATTAGTTAGTTTAATGTACCAGTTTAGTGCGTCTTGTGACTTTTATGATTCTAACTGCACTAATTTCGATGTCTTCAATTTTGGATCCAGTATTTCTACGAGTGTGTGGTTTGTGATCTTGGTGGAAATTTATTGTGCTGTGATAGCTGTCCTCGCACTTATCATTTACAATGTCTTTCTCCACCTCTTAAGGTATGTTCATTCAAGCCAATATAAGGCTGTCTATCAATCACCAAGTGTTGATATTCAGAATCTACTTTTAGTATCAATTTCATTCTAATTTGTAATTTATCATCTGAAGCGCATCCCTATGGGAAAGTGGCAATGTCCAAGCTGCTCTCAAGGAAATGATCGCCTGAAGGCTATAAACCACCTGGATCCAATTGCAAAACGAGCCAGGTCAAAAGTTGTCTCTACAAAAGCAAAAGAGGGAGCCAGTTCTCTTAACATGGTCAAAGTATCCCATCTTTTTGGTAGCACACTAATATCAAGGAAAAGGTCTTCCAGCAAAGGAAAATCTATTTCAACTTTGGGAGGCAAGGAATTGTTGTCTTCCTCAGTAGATGTAACTAGTACTATCAAGCCAAGAGATCCATCACTTGGGACTTTAATGGAAGGAACTTCATCATGTGCAGATGCTGATGAAGAAAAGAAATCTAACTCGCCCCCAATAGTCTCTCCTGTTGATAGGAAGTCAACCTCAACAGCCGACGAAGTTTTGTCAACTCCTAAAATTTCTAATTTAGATGCAGATGATGAACAGGTGGATGTGAAGCCTGATTTATCTTGTGTTGACATGCCTTCAAGAAAACAACTTGTTCTTGGAATTGCTGCTGCTAGAGGGGAAGGTAGAAAAAGGAAGCATGTGGCCGATACTAATAACAATAAAAAGAAGTTCAAAACTGAAAAGGGTAAATCTACTGCCAAGACTTCTATGAAGTGCAAATCCGGAAATAATAAAGTGCCTAAGAAGAAGTCTGTGAACAATAATGTTTCTTCGTCTTTATTGAAAGAAGAAGTTGGAAGCAAGGATTCTTATGTTGAGCTTAAAGATGAGGTACTATTTTACTCTCTGGACCCTTTTCTGAGTATGTCTGGTCATGAACGCTTAAGCAATTTATGTGGTGTCAGATTGTGAAAGGCGAATAATGATTGATAGGATGAATAATGTTACCTAATCTAGTTATACTATTTTGACTTCATTTTCTCCCTTTGCCTTCAATTATTCATTAGAATTATCAAGGTACAAGACCTCTTAAAATCTTATGCCATAGGAAGAAAATTTGGGCTTGATTTTTCTTATCATCTCTCACATATTACTTGAAATCTTTTTGGGATTGATGATCAAGATTTACAATAAACAAAAGCCAAAGATGCATTGCATTATAATTTATTTTTGCTAGAGATACCATCAAAATCAACAACATTTTTTCACTTGATTTTTCTATTTAAGCCTGAATCCATCTGCTGAGGCTTTATGCTTACCTCCCCTTTTCTTTCTAGACATCCTTGTTAGTTTCAAGTACATAAATTTTCTATAATTTACATGTTTTATTTCAAGTTTCAGACGCAATCCAGACAATATTTGTTGTCATTGTCAGATGATTTTCGTGTTGAATTAGGGCCACCAATATCTTTTTAGCTCTAATTTTGGACTGCATGATTAAAGCACCTAATAAATGCAGTCATGTACTCATTTGCTCAGTGTCTGACATGACATGACACTAATGTTTTTGTTGTTGTTAATTGCTTTATTGCGGTATTAATGTTACACTTGAGCTCATAAAAACAAGTTGTTTCCATATGGATGCAGAAGTTCTCTCAGGCAAAGAAAAATAAAACATTTGAGTATGATAAGGCAGCAAGTCATGTAGATGAAATTGTAATACACAGTGACAATACTATAGGTGAATCTCTGCAGGTAAATCATCTTGAGTAGCTTATATGAATATATGGTTTGCATTAGTTTAATGGAGATGATATTTTCCCTGGGTTCTTGAAAGTTACGATATAGCTGATTTTGTAGTTCGGTTATTTTTTAATGGCAGGTTGATCGGGTTCTTGGGTGTCGAGTTCAGGATAAGAACACAAACCCATCCCAAAGCTTAAATGTGACCGCCATGGATGTTCTACCCTCTCCTGATATGCCGATTCCAGAAAATGGAGACACTAGAGATCTTCCTATTCCAGAAAGCGGAGACACTCGGGATCTGCCAGTTCAAGGAAATGGAAGCAGGCCAGTCGAGGATAGTTCTTCTGGTGGTAATGATATTAATGTCAAAACTGCTGAAAGTATCCCAGATGATTGTCAAAGTGTTGTCAAGATTGCTGATAAAGAAAGCATGAAAACCAATAATAAAGTGGAAAGGCTTAATGTATACAGAAGATCAATGTCAAAAGAAGGTAAAAAGGCCAATCCCATAAATTCATCGAGTAAAACTGCAGGTGACTTAGATTCCAGTGCCACAGATAAAAAGAACTATGATGATTCTGCAGCAAGTGCTGAGCATTTGGCAAAAACAAATGACAAGATGGAGATTGTGGAGGATGTAAAGGTTACTTTAAGTAATGAGGAAAATGGTGAGCTTCTAAAAAATTGTGAACCACAGGTCTCTCCTAGAACTGATCTGAAAGAGGTGGATGCAGATGTGGGTAAGGGTAGCAGCATCGTTGTTAACAAGGTTCAGGAAGCTAACGTGGCTGAAACCTCATGTCTAAATCAGGAGAAAGTCTTCTATGATTTTTTGGTAAAGTGGGTAGGAAAATCAAATATTCATAATAGTTGGATTTCAGAATCCCAATTGAAACTTCTTGCAAAAAGAAAATTGGAAAACTACAAGGCCAAGTATGGGACTGCTATAATAAATATCTGTGAGGAACGTTGGAAGCAGCCTCAACGTCTGCTTGCTATCCGTACATTAAAAGATGGAACGTCCGAGGCATTTGTAAAATGGACTGGACTCCCTTATGATGATTGCACCTGGGAAAGTTTAGAAGAACCTGTTCTTCAGACTTCTTCGCATCTACTTGATCTTTTTAACAAATTTGAAACCTGCGCCCTGGAAAGGGATGCATCAAAGGGTAATTCAACTAGGAAAAACAATGACCATCAGAGTGATGTAGTTAATCTTACAGAACAACCTCATGAGTTAAAAGGGGGTTCTCTGTTTCCCCATCAGCTTGAGGCTTTGAACTGGTTGCGAAAATGCTGGTGTAGATCCAAAAATGTGATACTTGCTGATGAAATGGGACTTGGGAAAACAGTATCTGCATGTGCCTTCATGTCATCATTGTATTTTGAATTCAAAGCTGTACTGCCTTGCTTGGTCTTGGTCCCACTTTCCACAATGCCTAATTGGCTTGCTGAATTTGCATTATGGGCTCCAGATTTGAATGTTGTGGAATACCATGGCTGTGCAAAAGCAAGAACCATAATCCGCCAGTTTGAATGGCATGCTAATGATCCCAGTGGATTGGATAAAAAAACTGCTGCCTATAAATTCAATGTTCTTTTGACTACATATGAAATGGTCCTTGCAGACTCTTCTCATTTGCGTGGAGTTCCCTGGGAAGTTCTTGTGGTCGATGAGGGGCATCGACTGAAGAATTCTGAAAGTAAGCTTTTCAGCTTGCTGAACACATTCTCCTTTCAACATCGTGTACTGTTGACTGGTACCCCTCTGCAGAACAACATTGGTGAGATGTACAACTTACTCAATTTCTTACAACCGGCTTCATTTCCTTCTCTGTCTACATTTGAGGAGAAATTCAATGATCTTACAACTGCTGAGAAAGTTGACGAATTGAAAAAACTGGTTGCCCCTCATATGCTTCGTAGGCTTAAAAGGGATGCCATGCAAAATATTCCCCCCAAGACAGAAAGAATGGTTCCTGTTGAGTTGTCATCTATCCAAGCTGAATATTACCGTGCCATGCTTACAAAGAATTATCAGATATTGCGTAATATTGGGAAAGGGGTTGCTCAACAGTCTATGCTTAACATTGTGATGCAACTGAGAAAGGTCTGCAATCACCCGTATCTCATACCAGGAACTGAGCCTGATTCTGGATCAGTTGAGTTTCTTCAAGAAATGAGAATAAAGGCTTCAGCCAAATTGACACTTCTGCATTCTATGCTGAAGATTTTACATAAAGAAGGACACAGAGTCCTTATTTTCTCACAAATGACCAAGCTACTTGACATCTTAGAGGACTATTTAAATGTTGAATATGGGCCTAAAACTTATGAGAGAGTGGATGGATCTGTTTCTGTGGCTGATCGTCAAACAGCAATTGCACGTTTTAACCAAGACAAAAGTCGATTCGTGTTCTTATTATCCACTCGATCCTGTGGTCTTGGGATAAATTTAGCAACTGCTGACACTGTCATTATCTATGATTCTGATTTCAATCCACATGCTGATATTCAAGCAATGAATCGGGCACATAGGATTGGACAATCAAATAGACTCCTTGTATATCGGCTAGTTGTCCGCGCCAGTGTTGAAGAGCGCATCTTGCAACTTGCTAAGAAGAAGCTGATGCTTGATCAGCTTTTTGTAAATAAGTCTGGATCTCAGAAGGAAGTAGAGGATATTCTAAAATGGGGTACTGAAGAACTCTTCGGTGATTCTCCTGGTCAGAATGGAACGAGTGGAAGTGAAAATAATAGCAACAAAGAAGAGACAATTGTAGATATTGAACATAAGCATCGGAAGAGGACTGGTAGTTTGGGAGATGTATATAAGGATAAGTGTACAGATAGCAGCAGCAAGTTTGTGTGGGATGAAAGTGCAGTTTTAAAATTGCTTGATCGTTCAAACCTTCAAGATGGCTCAAATGATGTTGCTGAAGGAGATTCTGAGAATGATTTGCTTGGTTCAGTTAAGGTGAATTGTTTACTAAACACCTAACTTGATTTATTAGTAAATTGTTTTCATTTGCTGCACTGTGAAACATGTGAACCCGTTTTTGTCTGCTGATTTGTAGACCCCTTGTAGCTACCTCATGGGTGGTTTTTTTGTTTATTTTTTTTTTTTGGGGGAGGGGGATATATGCATGTTTGGGACCAATTTTACTGAATGTTCTGAAGGCTTGTTCTCATAAATGTGTTTTGAAACATGGTAGAAGGTTTGCTAAACTGTGAATTGGGATTTATTAGCCTCTTAATAGTCCAATGAAGTTGTGATTTACCAATTAAGTTGTTTCTTAGTTACTTGTTAGAGAATTGGAAGCTTTCATGGATTTGTTTTGTAACCCTGCTATTGCCTTGGTAGCACAAGATTGCTCTCTTGTATATGCAGAGAGATGGGGATATAGTTTTTCATCTTTATGTGTTTGTGTCCTCCTTTAGTTTTCCTCTTGGGGTAGGATAGATAGCTTCTCCCCCCCTCCATATTTTTTCTCGATAGAGAATTTCTTCTGTTAAAAAAGTTGCATCTCCATGATTAATCATTGAAATGTATACTGCAAATGAAGATTATTCTATAAATATTCTGATTGAAATTGCTTTGTCTTTTTCAGTCACTTGAATGGAATGATGAACCAGCTGAAGAACAAGATTTAGGCGAATCACCTCCTTGTGGAACTGATGATGTCTCTACACAAATTTCTGAAAGGAAGGAGGATAATATGGTGAATGGTGCTGAAGAAAATGAATGGGACAGATTACTTCGTGTGAGGTGAGGAGCTTCTACTTGGTTACATTTTTATTTTGTTGTATATCACAACATCCAACCCAAATGTTTTCATAGTATAAATTAGACGCTTGGTTAGAATTAATATAATAATGCCTTTTGAGGCTTCAAGACTATCAAGGGAATTAGGAGGAAAGAGAGAAGAGAAGGAAAGGGAGATAGAGAGAATGAGAGGAATAAAAACTCCGTCATCAGTCGTGAGTGCCATTCATGAGTCTGGGGGTTCCCCTTTATACAGATGGATCATTAGAGACTAGCTAAACCTGGAAGGTTGTTATGGATGTTACAGTATTGTACTAGCTTATTGGCCTTATCACTAAGGAAACTAGTGATCCCATGGACACTTTACTCTGTTCTCTCCCTTTCTTTCACTTATTGACACATTTCAACATGACTACCTTTGAACCCCACTTTTTAAAGTAGACTATTTGTTACAATCCTATGGAAGTTTTTATCTCTTAGTTTACTAGTGATGAATGTGTCAGCTTTTTAAACTAGTTTAGCTATCAATTGGCCTGCATATTCTTGCTTACTTGAAATTACTTTATGAATCTGTTTGGTTACTAGGTGGGAGAAGTATCAGAATGAGGAGGAAGCAGCTCTTGGTAGAGGCAAACGGCAGAGAAAGGCTGTTTCTTATAGGGAAGCATATGCTCCCAACCCAACTGAAACATTGACTGAGGTAATCTGATTTCCTTCTGCTTGTAAGAAAATGGAGGACGGGAAAAATTAAGACAGATATTATTAGTTATTTATAACGAATCAAATATAAATATAGGAAATAAGATTTAAATCATTAGCGGTCCTTTTATGAAGCCCTTGAAAAATGTTGAGGAAACTTTGTGATTTGGGAAGTAATAAATACAAAAGGGGAAAAAAGTAAAAATAATAAATAAAAATTACTAAAACCACAATATTTTGAAATTAAATTTTCGTCACCAGTCTGAAATCAATTAACATGTTAGTCTAGAGGTATTTTGCTGCATCAAACCTGTCTTGCTAGGGATTTTTTCTGGGGTGAAACTGGCTTTACATTTTTTTTGTTACAGAATATTAGTATATGCATTTCTCATCACATCCTCGTTTGCTGTTATTCTTATATTTTGCCTCAAGCAGAGTGGTGAGGAGCGAGAAAAAGAGCCAGAACCAGAGCCTGAGCGTGAATATACACCAGCAGGACGGGCCCTAAAAGCAAAATTGTATGTATATACCTTTTTGAATTAAAATTTCCTTGCAGTGATTACACAGGGTATAAAAGACATGCTTGTGGCTTTGTATTGCAGTTTAGTGTCAATTATGGGGATGTTCATCCTAAATCATCTCATCCTACATATTCTGTAAATGATTCACATTAGGCTGTTACATTTTTAGCAAGTTCTAATTGTTATGGACAAACTTTTCCTTTCATGATTTTCTCTCAATGGGATTTAACATCCAAGATATTTGTGCTGGTTGTTACTGTTATTTGCAATGGCAGTTAACTTTATCACTATCTGTGTCCGTAATAATTCTGAAAAGACTTAATATTGACATTAATTTGAACAGTACTAAGCTCCGTGCTCGGCAGAAAGAACGGCTTGCACGGAGGAATGCAGTTGGCGGATCTCAAGCTGTTGATGGACTTCCTGGAACTGAGCCACTCCTTCAATCTTTTGCCAATGCAAAGAGTGCTGATCTTGGAACTGGACCATCAAATTTAGTTGGAGATGCTTCCATCAATTTAGAGGAGAACAAATCTGATATTCTTTTGGAAGCTCAGAAGAGCCATGCTGATTCCATTACAAGAATGGGCAGGCTATCAAAACATATAATGGGCAGTCTCACTGATGCTACAGTCAATAATCTAGACCATTCTCCACCTCATTATATGGGGTCGAACATCACAAACTCTATGCCAACTAGTAATATGTTACCTGTTTTAGGACTTTGTGCTCCTAGTACCAGCCAGGTTAAATCATCAGAAGGTAATCTTCCGAAGTTACATTGGAGACAAAATAGACGAGGAGCCAGACAGGAGTTTCCATTTAGTCTTGCACCCTCATCTGGGACAACATCCTTGGATGCTGATTTCAGAAGTCAGGAAGGAGCAGCAAATGTTAGACTACCAGATTCGCTGGCTCATATTTTGCAAGAGAGTTTCAAGAATAGAATCCCTGATCATAACCTCCCTTTTGTTCCTGTAAGTTCTCCTTGCATGTACTCTAGATTTTAATTTAATTCTATTGAGTCAGCTTTGTGCCTTTTGCTTACCATATAAATTTTACATGCATAGTTTCCATCAGCTTTTCAAGGAAAGGAATTTGATGCACTTGAAGGGACTAGATTCTCTGCTTTCAGGGAGAAGATGGCACTGCCAAACCTACCTTTTGATGAAGCACTGCTGGCCAGATTTCCACCCACAACTAAGAACATGCCAAATTCACATCTGGACCTTTTACCCAATTTGTCTTTAGGTGGTACCAGCAGCAGAAATGAAGCTTTGAGTGGCCCACTACAAGACCTTCCATCGATGCCGTTATTACCTAAATTCAAAATTCCCCAGAAGATTTATTCAGATTTAATCAGCAAGATGGGGATGTGCCTCCCACTTTGGGTTTAGGCCAAGGCTCCACATCCACTTCATTCCCTGAAAATCATAGGAAGGTGCTTGAAAACATAATGTTGAGAACTGGGTCTGCCTCAGGTAGTTTGTACAAAAAGAAGTCAAAATCAGATGGGTGGTCTGAAGATGAACTTGATTGCCTCTGGGTTGGTGTTCGTAGACATGGAAGAGGTAATTGGGAAATTATGCTTAGAGATCCCAAATTGAAGTTTTCAAAATATAAAACACCTGAAGATTTGGCGATGAGGTGGGAAGAAGAACAACTCAAGGTCTTTCAAGGGCCAGTTTTCCTGTGCCAAAACTGACCAAGATGTCAAAGTCTACTAAATCTGCCCTTTTTCCAATCTCTGATGGAATGATGGAAAGGGCCCTGCATGGGAGCCGATTTATGATGCCATCAAAATTTCAAAACCATTTGACTGACATGAAGTTAGGAGTTGGTGATCCTTCATCCAGTTTGCCACATTTTGTAAATGATCACTATGCACCTCTTCCTTCTTTTAATCATGATATAAACAGAGTGAAATTTCCGGGAGATACTGCTGCTGAACCATCTGATAGACCAGATACATCTTCCTATGTGCCTGCTGATAGGCCATTTTTGCTAGATTCTTATGGAACCAGTTGTTTAGCTTCTCTGGGTTTGAATGGCTCCGGAAGCATTAATAGGCGGCAAAAAGAGGATCAACCAGGAACTAGTAAACTTGAAAAATCACCTGGACTTCTTGATGTGCCTTTTAATGATATGCTCGATGCTCGAATCAATGCAGGAAATGGTGAGTCTTCTAGCTCATTATTTCCATCTAACCATGTTAAAGGAGCTGAACCTTTCACCTCAAAAGGTGATGAAGGAATTGGAAGTAATGCTTCAAAAGACAAGCTTCCCCACTGGTTACGAGAAGTTGTAAGCTCCCCTCGTAAACGCTCTGATCCAGAACTGCCACCCAATGTTTCAGCAGTTGCTCAATCAGTTCGCTTGGTTTATGGAGAAAACAAGCCTACAATACCTCCATTTGTTATTCCTAGTCCACCTCCTTCCCTTCCAGATGATCCCAGATTTAGTCTTCGGAGAAAGAAAGTTAAAAGAACTCACAAGTTTAGTGAGGTCCTACCAGAATTTCCTGGGGACATTAATGACCTCAGATCCTCCCAGAAGAGACATGGAAAATCTAAAAGATTTAAGCTCCATCATAGGGGCCTTCTAGATGTTGCCGGAAGCAGCACTGACGTCCTCCGTGACCTCCACATGGATGACAATGGTGCCTCATGCTGTAATCCTTTCGTCCCACCTTTACCTCTCCTTCCTCAAGGAGGGTTTCAGCAGATTGATTCTGACCTCGATTCATTAATCCTGCCACACTCATCAGTGAGCCAACTTAAAAGGACAAGTAGCTCAGGATTGTCTCCTTCCCCTGAAGTGCTCCAGCTGGTGGCTTCCTCTGTTGCTCCAGGTCCATTTATTCCACCATCCATTCCCGGCTCTTCAAGATTTCCCGAGGGCAAGCTTCCATTGCCTCGGCCTATTAAGCCGGCGAAATTCAAAGCCACCGAAGGTGCCTTTGGAAATGAGATGCCTAGGCAGGCTTCACCGAAAATTTTGGATTCACATGATGAGGAGCAGCATAAGGTAGAACACCCTGACAGTGGAGATTCCAGCAAAACTCAGTCAGATCCCTCTAGGACGAAACGGCCTGAACCTGATGAAGAGGTTGAGGTATCGTCTGAGGGGACCGTCTCAGATCATGCTTTGAGAGACATAGATGTAGTATCACATGAAAAAGAATGAGCAAATATACAAGTTCATGCTATTAAAAGCTCTTCACCATTGTGCTTGAATTTTTGTAGGTATTATTGACAGTGAGTGGACTTAGAAATTACAGGGTGGTTGAAAACGTGTAAAGTTTTCGTCAAGTAAAAAATGAAATATAGTGTTGTCTGTTTGGTATTTGAGGTCCTGCTTGCTTTTGTAGATGTGTCTTGTTTTCACATGGTAATTTTTTGAAAGTGAAATGAGTTTGGGGCCTCACAGAAGAAAGAAATATATATTGCAGGTCTTACTTTCAGCTTCAGGTTTCATCATGCAATGCCTCCTGGACTATCGCTTCAAGGCATATTCATTCCATCTTTAAAATATCGAGGTTTGAAGTTATAGAATAACCTGATCTTTTGGAGAATTCAATTTATTGACAAACTATCAATTATTGGGTCTGTTTGGATATAGCTTTTAGAATAACTTATGGGGAAAAGTTGAAAAAACTCTTATCAAAAATAGATCTTGGATAATAACTAAAGAAAAAGCTAAAAAAAAACTTCTAACAAAACCTAAATTTTCAGTTAAAAAAGATATTCTAAAAAAGTTGTGAGTATTTGTCTGACTTAACAGAATCCTGAGTTTTGACGGAAAAAACTATTCTAAATAGTTGTGAATGTTTAATTTGTTCAAATGCCGTAACAGATTGATATGAATCATATGATATGTTTCTTTCATTCCTAAACAGATTTGCTTTCTGTATCTCTAAACACATACCCACAAACACAAACGGTTATATATAGTGTGGGCTCCCAATTTAATAGCCTCTAAGAAAGAAATCTCTTTATTTGATCTTACCTCCACTTAAATCATACATATTTGATTGGAAATTGAAACAAACAAAAAATATTTAACCAAATAATTTATTTTTTATGCATATTATAAGAAGATCAATATCCTTATACAAAAACAATAGTTAGTACTATTCGTCCAAAACAAACATTCATAAAAACGACAATTTCTAGACAAAATACTCATAAAATGTGGCATCAAAACACGTCGTGGAGCACAATTGACCATTTGACAAAGGTAAAATAATAGCACTCCATGTCATAGCAAATCTGTCTTGTATCAATGTCTTCAAAAATATGATGCCCAAAGTGACATCTCATTCCTGAGTGATCCTGACACTAAATGTACCTAGATGCCGATCTTACATAAGGTAACTAATGGAACTTAATTACCAGTACTTTAATCTGGTTTGACGATGAAAGGATAATGGAGTTTGCTCCAAAACCTTCATATCATAATAAGAGTTCATGTTCTAGTAAAAATGGTCTCCTTCAAACTCAAACCTTTAGTTCATACATATACTCTACTGTGCACCCTAGCAATACTCAATATGTTCACACACAACCAATGAGCAAGAACTAAATAGTTTCGACGATGTGGGAACATGTAAAATAAATGTCAATTCTTATATATCTAATTATTTTGAATTTGGTTTGGCTTGTTTCTAAGTCGGTCTTTACTAAATTATAAACACCCTTCTTATAGAGGCTAGCTTCCATATTATATACGAGATCAACAGCTAGTAAAGACATTTATCACGTGCTTAGAAAATTTGACTGACATGATTCATCGTGGAATGGGTCAAAATAGACTTTTGAACACTAGCAAATTTAAAATTATGTTTTCAGAATTATATATGTTCAGCTCCGCATCCAATGTTTGCTCTCGTGATAAAACATAAATGTCATGGCATATCCTATCAAAAAATCTTCGTTTGTTACTATATCAGTATATGTATATATAGGACATACAGAAAAGTAACTTGTGAATTTCAAAATTTTGGATAAATAATTTGCAATTGATAGTATAGTTATGCAACTAGTTAATCTCATTGCTTAACTAGATAAAATCTCTTACCTATGAATTTTAAGTTTAGAATGTGTTTTTCTGTTATTTTCCTATATATATAACAATTATATCATGCACAAGTGGTAAATATTATAATCCACTTTTGAAATCTTAGTATGAAATTAGAAAAATACTAGAATTGAAAGGCATCATGTGAGTTTGTGTGTTGACCATTAATCACTCGTTTTGGTCGCTAAGAGATTAAAATACAATTTGCTCGGACAATGTAGCTGACCTGCACATGCCGAACACACCTTCCCTACTTCCAAAACTATGTGCCCAAACCAAAATCATTATTCATATTCTATATATAAATATGTAAGAATACAATCGTATTGCCATTGGATAGACAGCCAATTTCTGCAAGACCTGTTATCTTAGCCAGGAAAAAATGCTTGAATTTTGATGTAAAAATATTTCTTAAGAAGCAATCAATGAATTAGAGATTTATTTACTCCTTCTCTTCTCAAATGTAGTAGGGTGATGATTGCATCTCAAAAAATAAATTTGTGTTATTGATTGCACCCCAAAAATATTTTAATGCTTTTAACACCCTAATTGAACTCCAAAAAATAATTTCAGGTATTGGATATACCTTAAACCTACCTAACAATGTGGAATCCCGGCGTAGACCAGCTGGTAATTAGGGGAAGGTAAGGCATCGCGTACCCACCAGGTCATGGGTTCGAACTTGGGAAGTCGTCACCCCCAAAATGGGGAATCCCGGCGGCGACTTCGGATTAGTCGGTCCCTGAAGGGGCCGGACACCGAAGGCTCTAAGCAAAAAAAAAAAAAACCTACCTAACAATGTGAATCAATTATCGAAGGTAAAAAAATCAATAAATCATTTATATACACTAAACAACGAGTTCTGTTTTTTTTCCAAAATAATAGAAAGGATCCCAAATTTGTATTTGAAATGCCTTTAGTGAACCCAGTTGAGTATAGTGGGATAGACCAATCCACCTCATCAATATGGTTACAATCTTCGTTGGAATATGGTCACATTTTATGTTTCAAATGTTTCGAACAAGATTGTCAAATAACCTTATTCCGTGATTATTGATCTTTTTGGGTATAATTATATTGTCTTAGATTATCTTTGAAAACAGTTGGGGCCAAATATATGCATATACTCCCTTGATCCTCTTCATAGTGCAGACAAAAAAGACTTCATTTAGTTTTATTTACAAGACTCCTCATTAAATTTTTCAGGTAAATATACAGTTTTACCTTGCATTTATTTATATGTTAAATTTAATTTTTATTATGTAATGTAGTTGATATTAAATATGAACAAAATTAAAAAAATGGTTACATTTTACTCCCTCCGGTCTTAAATATAAGACCTAATTGATTTTTTGAAAAAACCTAAAAAAAGCAAAATAAGTTAATTATAAATTGATTTACCTAATATTTTCTTTTAAACTAGTTTATTTTACTTATAAACTAATGGATAATCTAAAAATATATTAAACATGTTATGATTTAATAGACTATTTTGCAACCTTAACCTCTAAAAAAAAAGTCATCTAGATATTATATTTAGGACCGAGGTAGTAGTAGTACTATATAACTAATGATATATATTCATGGTATTTCTTTTTTTTATTAAAAAGAAACAAAACAAAATAAAAACTAACTAAAAAATTAAAAAGTATTTCTTTATCTCTATATAACAAGTAAAAATTACCCTTTACATGAGACCAGAAGAGCATTCTTTTAATTTTTTTGCAGCAAAAAAATTAAAAAGAAATGTTGAATTATTCCTCCCAACTCCCAACAGTTAACATCCCTGCTGTACCAACCCAGCAAAAGGAATAAAATCAGAACCCCATTAATGATTCTCAAGAGTCACGAACTAAAATTAATTACACATAGGATACCATAGCTTCTGAAAACGAAAACCTAATAAATAAATAAACCCACATCTCCATTTTTTTTAAAAGAAATACAGTATAATAAACCCATACCATATGTATCCCTTTTACCACTAACAAAGTCACATGTAATAGATACCATGAACGCAATCAAAAATGCCAAAAACAAAAGAACTGGAAAAGAAACAAAGAAATAAACTGAAAGATCTAACATGAAATTGGATTAATTTTTTCCCTAATATACACTTTGTTCTAACTTCTCACCAATAATAATAATAAAACATAGTAATATAAATTCCTACAACTATTGAGAAACTGCTTCAACAACAGGAACAATGGGACAAGAAGAAGATCTCTTAGGAACATTAGCAGCAACAACAAACCTAGAAGTAAAAGCATAAAACTTATAATAACAATCTTCATTATCATCTAACACACTTCCATTTCCACTTCCACATCTTCCTCCATCGTCAAAATTCAACGAATAGCTCAACGGATCGTATCTACATTGCAGTGAACCTTGTCGAGTCGAAGACCTCAGCGATTTAGTACGTCGACGATGACTCTTTAGTTTTCTCATCAGTTTCGTGACCAAACAACATAAGTTGCAGCTTCTTGAATTTCCGGCGCCGGAAATGGCCGTGGCGGCGGCGGAGGACTTAGGGCAACGGAGAGGCCACATGAAGAAGAAGATGGTTTGTGTGAAAGAGCTGGAATCTTTGGTTTTTGAGACATGCGTTAGTGTGTTCTTTGGTTCTTTACTACTGTTTCTATTTATAGAGTGAATGAGTGGTTGGTGGTTTACTTTGTCACGCGCTAACCTAGGAAGTGTGATGAGAACATGTTTTTGGATATTCATGATGGATATTAATTACTTTTTTAATGTTAAATTTTATATTATGATGGTGATTGGTTAGGTTATATTATGAGGATTCAAATAATCATTTCATAGCCAAAAGTGGTTGAATTAAATGTTTTGGGTTGGTTTAAATTTAACTAGTAAAAAACTTGGTCAATATATATTCTCGTATTCAAGCATTGAGTATATGCATATGCAAGCACATTAATTTTGAGAAGCTATTAACACCAGATATTGATGGATAAATCTAAAAAAAATATTTGTGTATAAATTTAAAAAATAATTATCAGGTGTTTGGATCAATGTATTGTGTTTTGTTTTAATTAAATTGTGGCATTGTGTTTGAGACCCGGTGTAAGCTCACAATAATTACTTCACGGTAGCCATGTTCTTCTAATTATAGGTCTATATTCCCGTTAAATGGACTAATTAATTGCTAGTAAGTAGTAACCTCATTGGTGGATAAATCTAAAAAAACAAGGGAAATTTAATTACAGGTCCCCCACAAGGGAGTTAATACTGGAAAAGTCCCAAAAGTTGAAAATATTAATGCAGGGTCCCAAGGGACCTCACATTAATATATTTGAAATGTGAAAAGACAGTTTTGCCCCTAGCCTTAAAAAAAATTTACTTCCTCCCCCCCTCCCCCCTCCTCCTCCCTCACCCACCCCCTCCCCCCACCCTCCCCCTCCAGGCCGCCCCCCACCCCCACTCCAGCCCCCCACCTTCCCTCCACCCCCACCCCCTCCCCCCTCCCCCCACCCAGTTCGGCCCCCTCCCCCACCCCCTCCCCCCTCCCAGCGCCCCCCACCCTCCCTCCCACCCCCACCAGCCTCCCCCCCCTCCAGCCCCACCCTCCCCTCCAGCGCCCCCCCTCCCCCACCCCACCACCCCACCCTCCCCTCCAGCCCCCCTCCCCCACCCCACCCTCCCCAGCGCCCCCTCCCCCACCCCACCCTCCCCGTCCGCCTCCCTCCCCCTCCAGTTCCCCCCCACCCTCCCCCCTCCCCCACCCCTCCCCCTCCCCTCCAGCCCGCCCCCCCACCCCACCCCTCCCCCCTCGAGCCCGCCCCCCCCCACCCCTACCCTCCTCCCTCCACGCCCCCCACCCCCACTCCAGCTCGCGAGCTGGAGTGGGGGGTGGGGGTGGGGGTGGGGGGCCGACTTGGGAGGGGCCAACGTGGGAGGGGGAGGGGGTGGGGGTGGGGGCCGACGTGGGAGGGGGGAGGGGGTCGGGGTGGGGGCCGACGTGGGAGGGGGAGGGGTGGGGGTGGGGGGCCGACTTGGGAGGGGAGGGTGGGGTGGTGGGGGGCGCTGGAGGGGGCGCTGGGGAGGGTGGGGTGGGGGAGGGGGGCTGGAGGGGAGGGTGGGGTGGTGGGGTGGGGGAGGGGGGGCGCTGGAGGGGAGGGTGGGGCTGGAGGGGGGAGGCTGGTGGGGGTGGGAGGGAGGGTGCGGGGCGCTGGGAGGGGGAGGGGGTGGGGGAGGGGGGCCGAACTGGGTGGGGGGAGGGGGGAGGGTGGTGGTGGAGGGAAGGTGGGGGGCTGGAGTGGGGGTGGGGGGCGGCCTGGAGGGGGAGGGTGGGGGGAGGGGGTGGGTGAGGGAGGAGGAGGGGGGAGGGGGAGGAAGTAAATTTTTTTTAAGGCTAGGGGCAAAACTGTCTTTTCACATTTCAAATATATTAATGTGAGGTCCCTTGGGACCCTGCATTAATATTTTCAACTTTTGGGACTTTTCCAGTATTAACTCCCTTGTAGGGGACCTGTAATTAATTACCCCATTGTTTTTGACTAATCGATGAAAATTCCATGTTATTTTGAAATGTCATTGAAACATTTTTCTTATGAAAAAATTGTGAGATTCTATATATAATACGTAATAAGAAAAACTACCAGTTTTTCAAGTACAATCATTGTTAATAATAACGTTTCTAAACAATGATTATTCACATATTTGGAGTGGCAAGAATAAGATATGTGAGTAAGATCTAAATGAAGTGATCCCAAATGATGAAATCTGCCTTTTGAGAAAAGGGAGAGTACAATGAAAAGAAGAGAAAATAAGACATAAGTTGAGGGCTAGTGGGAGGGATGAGATCAGTCTCATCATTGCCAAAGTTATCATTATCATTTCTCACATTTTCTATTCACTTCTCTCTCACGTGAATGATGCAATCCACCAACTCACTTCCATTTCTCACATTTATTTACTACATTATCTCAAACTTAGCTCACCTCCTTTTTGCTTTTCCAAATCAAGGTATATTCAAGCATGTTTAGATATTCAAGCATGTTTAGATTTAAGAATTATGTTTTTGAATCCGAGAGATAAAGATTTTCGAGCTTTGACTCTAAGTGAGTTTCTTGAAATTTGAACTTATTATATTTTCCTCCTTATAAAGATGAGATTACTTAAGATCTTAACCAACAACTTAGTCTATTGGTAAATTATTCCTCCTTCCATTACACATTATTTTGTCCACAAAATTTTCCTAATAATAATATGAAGTTGCTCAATCTCATTGGTATTCTCGAGTAGTCATTTATGTCCGTTCTTCTATTCTATTTGAAAATAGTTGCACATGCGATTGCAAAGCTGAGTAATAAACATTCAACTCAAATTTGCGCGCGTAAAGACCAAATGAGGCCGAGTTTATCCCCAATTTGATGTTTGGTTTAAAAACATAACAACTTCTTCCGACCAGAAGCCTTTGCCTCTCAAACTGATTGCTTGCTTATAAATTTTAGAGATTGGCATATTTTATTTGGAAAATTAATTACAGGTCTTCTATAAGACACATAATTAATGTGAGATCCCACATGTTGTAATTACAACTTCTAGAGTTAACAATAACAATTTATTGACCTCACATAACAACTCGTGGGACCTCACATTAATTATGTTTCTTACATGGAACCTGTAATTAATTTTCCCTAATTTATTACTCTAGCCTCAAAGACAAAGATATTCTATTACACATATCACTTGATAACTATAAATATATACCCCAAAAACACTATTGAAATAATTTAAAAGGGAGTTGCTTGTATTGATATCTGAATACTCTGATTATTTTAGCTTAGCTAACACTAATACTTTCTTGATATTGTATTAGAATAGTCTTATCTATGTTATTTCATATATAGCCAAACAATTACTTCACCTGGATGCTATATTTCTTATTAATTAAGAAAGACAAATAATTAAAATTCTTAAAACTTGTTATTAATCTTCAATCCTTGATTTTAAGTAGTTAGTAAAGTCTGGCATTGTATGAAATGATTGTTTTTTGGGGTAATTAATTACAGGTCCCCCACAAGGGAGTTAATACTGGAAAAGTCTCAAAAGTTGAAAATATTAATGCAGGGTCCCAAGGGACCTCACATTAATATATTTGAAATGTGAAAAGACAGTTTTGCCCCTAACCTTAAAAAAATTTACTTCCTCCCCCTCCCCCCCTCCTCCTCCCTCACCCACCCCCTCCCCCCACCCTCCCCCTCCAGGCCGCCCCCCACCCCCACTCCAGCCCCCCACCTTCCCTCCACCCCCACCCCCCTCCCCCCTCCCCCCACCCAGTTCGGCCCCCTCCCCCACCCCCTCCCCCCTCCCAGCGCCCCCCACCCTCCCTCCCACCCCCACCAGCCTCCCCCCCCTCCAGCCCCACCCTCCCCTCCAGCGCCCCCCCTCCCCCACCCCACCACCCCACCCTCCCCTCCAGCCCCCCTCCCCCACCCCACCCTCCCCAGCGCCCCCTCCCCCACCCCACCCTCCCCGTCCGCCTCCCTCCCCCTCCAGTTCCCCCCCACCCTCCCCCCTCCCCCACCCCTCCCCCTCCCCTCCAGCCCGCCCCCCCACCCCACCCCACCCTCCCCTCCAGCCCCCCTCCCCCACCCCACCCTCCCCAGCGCCCCCCTCCCCCACCCCACCCTCCCCAGTGCCCCCCTCCCCCCCCCCACCCTCCCCAGCGCCCCCTCCAGCGCCCCCCCACCACCCCACCCTCCCCTCCCAAGTCGGCCCCCCACCCCCACCACTCCCCCTCCCACGTCGGCCCCCACCCCCACCCCCACCCCCCTCCCACGTCGGCCCCTCCCAAGTCGGCCCCCCACCCCACCCCCCCACTCCAGCTCGCGAGCTGGAGTGGGGGTGGGGGGCGTGGAGGGAGGAGGGTAGGGGTGGGGGGGCGGGCTCGAGGGGGGAGGGTGGGGGTGGGGGGTGGGCTGGAGGGGGAGGGAGGCGGACGGGGAGGGTGGGGTGGGGGAGGGGGCGCTGGGGAGGGTGGGGTGGTGGGGTGGGGGAGGGGGGGCGCTAGAGGGGAGGGTGAGGCTGGAGGGGGGGAGGCTGGTGGGGGTGGGAGGGAGGGTGGGGGGCGCTGGGAGGGGGGCCGAACTGGGTGGGGGGAGGGGGAGGGGTGGGGGTGGAGGGAAGGTGGGGGGCTGGAGTGGGGGTGGGGGGCGGCCTGGAGGGGGAGGGTGGGGGGAGGGGGTGGGTGAGGGAGGAGGAGGGGGAGGGGGAGGAAGTAAATTTTTTTTAAGGCTAGGGGCAAAACTGTCTTTTCACATTTCAAATATATTAATGTGAGGTCCCTTGGGACCCTGCATTAATATTTTCAACTTTTGGGACTTTTCCAGTATTAACTCCCTTGTGGGGGACCTGTAATTAAATTTCCAAAAACAATTATAAGTAGTAAAAAGGAACTAAAGCAATGTAATTTTAACTGAACCTATGTTTTCAACCCATTGAAATTTGTCACATAGGTTTTCACCAGAGTAACTAGGTAGATACTTTTTGACTGCCAGAGTAACTAGATACTAATAATGCGCCTGTATGCATCTCTAAGATGCGATAATGTCTCTAAGCTTAAATGTGATATTTTATATTTAATAATATAAAATTGAATTGTGATTAAAACTACAGACTAGCGTTACAAGTTTTGACTGCTTTAACAAGAAATCTTGAGTTTAAGCACATGTTGATGTTGAAAAACGCCTTTGAATGAATCTTTTCTAATTAGATCTGAGAAGACTCAAATTCGATATTGTAAAGTACTCCATTTGAAAATGTTAAAAATTAAAATATACTAGTAGAAAGTATAATTGAAGGTGCTGGGAGGATATGGTCGTCACTAACTGGTGACTGCATGCTGAGTGTTCAGAGAAAACAATTTGACTGAAACTCAAAGGAGAGAAGGAAACCAAAAGAAAATGCCTCGTTTGGCTCAACTGAGTGGGTCCCACTCCAACTATCACTATCCATCACCTCCTTTTTTTCTTCTTTACCTTCCTTTTTTCAAGAAAAAATTATTAAAAATCCCTTTGCTCAGTTCTACTGTCACACTTCCATTTTCTTTCCTTTTTCTCGCAGTTATAATAATTATAATAATTATATTAAAATTTGCTTTGACCACATGCCTTGTCAGATCAATCATGTTCTCCCCAGATTTTACTCCCACTTCCTTCCCTAGTCTAAATATTTTAGATATTAATAATAGTATGTAAGAGTACCTACTAATATTCAATTTGGCCAATTGCCCAAAAAAAAAATTTCAATTTGGCCAAAAGAAATGATGAACATATTCAATTTTCATCAGTCAATTAAATCAAATTTTATATTCATCAATGAAGAAGGATGTTTTTTCAAATGGGATCCAATGATGATTCGCTCATCTCATTTCTTAAAGGGCTACTTTGCATAAGATAAATTAAAGTATGTTATACTCCATTGTACTCTACTTGACTTAGTTAAGAAGATGTCTTGTTCCAAAATACCCTGTATATTATTTTTGCCCATATATTTCAAAATGAACCTCACTAATGCCCCTTAATAATATTCGATTGATAGAGGGGAAATGTAGTTAAGAAATATGATTGGAATGGTCTGAAGAAATGGTGCTATATAAACTAATTTAACTAACATTTCTAATATCATTAAATTAGATAAATTACCATGTATTTTGAAGATGGAGTAACATATACAAAATTAAACCATCCAATACCAATATCCTGAATTATTAAGAGCATGTTCCAAGGAATTTTTCATACATCTTTATTTTAAAAGTGTTTCTAAAAAACAAGTACTCCAAACTTATAATACTAAGTGATATATTACAAAAGTATTTAATGGTAATAAGTGCACAAATGAATGTTTTATGACGTAAAAAATACTTAAAAGTAAAAGTTGTTATGTCAAGACTTGTGCGTCATTTGAGAAGTTGTGCAAGTTAGTGTATGACATAAACACGACAAAATAAAAACTAAAAAAAGAAATAAGGTAACGAGCTTCGGAACAGAAAATGAAAGAGAGAGAAACTTTTAACTCAAGAGATATTTATGAGAAGATTCTCCACAGAATGGGCTCCAAAAACGAACTCAAATGGGTAAATTCAGAAGAAAGCATCTTAGGGAGAAGAAACAAGCTTTAAGACAATGCCTGTTCTGTACAATGGACAGTGAGGAAGGAGGAATTATAATTTTCTTATATTTTGGAGGGCTCATCAACTCTTGGTTTTTTAACCTCATTTTCCCATAACAAGTGAGAGAGAGAACTTTCGTCTCACAAACTTATACTAGCATGTAACAAACCTAATTAAATGAGGTTTACCATTTACCTTGGCATGAGGTTTAGTATTTAACCTTACCCTGACATCGCTCCTAACCAAAGACAAAGCACTGCTTCTCTCATTTTTTGTTTTGTTTTTTTTTTTTGATATTTTGAACTCTTTGCAACTTTTTTCATGGCATCATGTTACACCAACAACTCAATTTTTTGGAAAACTAATGACTCCCTTGTATATTAAAATATGACATATTCATAGAGCTTATCTTGACCCTAAATATAAGATATTCTAATTTTTGTATTTTTTCTAATTTATTTATATCAGTGCTCCCTCAAATCAAATAAGAGATGTGGGAGGAAAGAAGAGCACGCGATTAAAGTGCTTAAAAACACAACATACTAATGAGCATATTTTTTTATTAAATTAGTTAAGTAAATCTTATATTTAGGATTGAATGGAGTATACTCTTAACTAGTTCATGTATCATATCTTAGAGACACATCTATTTGAGGCTCTATTAAAATTCTAATATTGAATGTATTAAAAAATCAAATATTGTCACCTCTCTCATTCTTATGGTGGGATGGAAGATTTCTATCCAGTGTTTTCTTTTGTATTTTGTTTGGACTATAACCCCAGCTGGTAATCCAAGAAAAATAAAACCAACTCTCAAACAAAAAAGCATGGTTAGACACCCCACCACCCCAAATTAAAAAGTACAAGCCTTTTTGAAACAACTACCAAGATTAGGCCCTAGCTAAAAACGACTACCAAAGAAAATATACTTCATTACTTTCCAAACATTTTTGGGAAAATTCCATTTAAATCCCTCCGAATATACAAAAGGACAATTTAGGAACTCAAACTTCCAAAAGGACCACGAAGGAACTAGGACCTAGTTGACATTTTAAAATTGTGTGAAAAAACAACATTGCCCTAATCATAAAAACCACCCTTACACCCACCATGTCTTTTCACACAATTTTAAAATGTCAACTAGGTCCTAGTTCCTTCATGATCCTTTTGGAAGTTTGAGTTCCTGAATTGTCCTTTTGTATATTCGGATGGATTTAAATGGCATTTTCCCAACATTTTTTGCTATGAAATACAAATTATTTTCTGAATACCATAAATATTTACTACGTCTTTCTAAGAGTTTCCGAGAATGATACTTCAAATTATTCAACCCGTCTTAAAATAAATGTGGGTTTTGAAAATTGACCTATCTCATATGAGTAATACGCCTAACTCTTTTTAAACCATTATCATACACGTTAGTGCTCTAATTGAGAATATTGTAGATGTTTTTATTAGTATATACCATTATGCCAATAAAGAGATGTATGCAAGGATAAAGAAATTAAGTAACGAGGCATCTAATAGGATAAACAGGTAATCCATCAACACCCTCACGCTATGTATTAGACAGAATACTGGTTCGGGTCTGACTAATCTTTAGGTAGGGTATTCAAAACAACTTAGTTTGACCTAATCATAATAATTTATAAACTACAGTTTTACAATAGGTATGAATCAATAACAACTTATATACCAATTTTTATAAAATTTTATTTGGTGGATCCGAAAGCCATATTATTTTTACTTATGATTTATTTGTTTATCACATTATGTGAAGCACTCCATCCATTCCATCTAGCAATTGCTTTCCAAAAATATTATTAGTAGGCCAGCAGCCTAAGCCTAATAACCTGGTGGACAACTTACATTCTCATTTCGGCCTTGAGCCCAACATAATCGGGTCATACTTCAAGTCAAAAAGTCTAGCCCGTCATTTTTCGGACTAGACTTTGAGTATATATTAAGTTCTAGCCAATATCCAATCTGTGTGCATTCTTTTTTTGGGCCAACAAGCTGTGTACATTCCTAATCTATTTGTATAGTGTCTTTAACATTAGTTTGGTACATATATCTTCTTATATCCTCTTATTGGATATCATTATATATTTTTCATTAAAAAGCTCAAGCTGATTAAGTGTCCGGTAACTCATTTGAGCCAAAGTAAGCTTCTCACCTTAGTAGGATTTAAATTTTACAGTCTAAGGCTCGTTTGGTATACTGGAACTGATTTTGATGAAATCAGAAGAAACGGAAGTGAATATGGCTATGAAAATAAGGTATAAATTCTATTTCATATCATGGAAATAGTTACAAAACCAAAATAGCAAAACACTATATAAGAGTAGTTATTGGCTCTCCACATGTAATTGTTTGTGCTACTGTAGTAGTTAATATGATTTCATAGAAATAAAACTTCTTCTAAGTAATGAAAAAACAGAGGTAATAAATCATATCACAAGAGTGATTATTAACTTTTCATGCGGTAATTAACTGTGTCCTCTTTTGTTCTTTGGCAATTTCATAATACTCTTTTATCTTTTTAATATTCAGTTCTCATTTTATTGAGAATTTTTCATAAATAGTAACTATTTAATTAATTATAAAAATTAACCCATTGCTTAAAATTGACCAAACAACCACATGTAGTTAATAGGAGTTTAATATATAGTTTTTTTTATCGACGAATAGGGTATCTCTTCACTCGACAAGTGGAGGACTAATCTTCAGCTGATTTGTACCCACCTTAAAGGGTTGAACAATTGGTTGAGAGATATGATGCTTCTCCATACTCAACGCTAAGGATCGAACCCCAAACAATTGGTTAAGAGTAGTTTCATTTAACGGAAAATGCCAACTTAACAATTTTCAATGGTTAATCTAGGATTAAATATCACAAAATGCTTAAATTACAATATTTTAGTGTAATTTTCTAATAGTTTCAAAACTCATCATTTTATAACCTATTTAATTATGAAATAGTATTTTCTTTTAAGTGAAACTAACCGCAATTTTCAAACATAAAACACTAAATTAATTTATAAAAAAAAACACTAAATTGAAATATTGAAATTCGATATAAACATAACAAAATATACTTTATCCATTTTACATAGGGAAAATCTCAAATAAGTCTCTCCGAATACCCAAAAGGACAAGTGAGGAACTTAAACTTCCAAAAGGACCATGAAGTAACCAGCACCTATCTATCATTTTAAAATTTTGTGAAAAAACAA
This sequence comes from Mimosa pudica, assembly GCA_029929735.1. NCBI lineage: Eukaryota > Viridiplantae > Streptophyta > Magnoliopsida > Fabales > Fabaceae > Mimosa > Mimosa pudica. The sequence continues at coordinate 10,528,695 of JAKELP010000037.1, read as the reverse complement.
AATTACCCCCATCCTAAAACACAAATTGCGAGAAGGGTGCGGGTGTTAGGGTGGGGCAGGAAAGAATTTGGATATTATTTTTTTCCATTTATATATTATTTAGTATTCACTTATTATTATTATTTTTGAGCTGTCTTCTTGTAGCTAGCTGTGCAGTTCTCTTCTCTCCTCCTAACCTATCGTCTATCGCCGTCTCCATCTTCTTCTCCCACAACACATCACAAGCTTCAATTTTTTGTTCGACCCAAAATTCGCCTCACTCTCCTCTTTCCAAAACCCTAAAAAATGGCGGCAACGGCGACGACCTCGGTGGTGCCGGCGAATCGGCGGCGGATGCAGAATCCACAGGAGGACATGGAATTCGAGACGACGGAAGGCGTGGAGCCCATCTCCAGCTTCGAGAAGATGGGAATCGGCGAGAATCTGCTTCGCGGCATCTACGCCTATGGCTTTGAGAAACCCTCCGCCATTCAACAGCGAGCCGTACGGCCCATCATTGAAGGCCGTGACGTCATCGCTCAGGCTCAGTCTGGCACTGGCAAGACCTCCATGATTGCCCTCACTGTTTGCCAAGTCGTTGATACTTCCATGCGAGAGTATGTTTTTTTGGAAAATTAGGGTTTGTGGATTTCGCTATTTTTTTTAAGTAGGGTTTGGTTAATAGAAATTCAGTTTTGAGGATTTTTTTATTTTATTCTTGATGTGTGGAAATTAAGCAGGGTTGTGTTTGTGTTGGGTTGTGTTAGACCTTGACAGACAATGTAAAATTATGTTACATGACTATTGATTGAGCACAATAATGATGTCGTGCAATCTATGTAGCTGACCCCACGTAGTTGGGATAAGACTTTGTTGTTGCTGTTGTATTATTGATGTGGGGAAAACGCTATCATTACTGGGAATTTGAGGAGTTTATGCCTTTGTTTTTGGATTTTGGTAATTGCCTTTATTTGAAGAATTAGGGAATGGTTGATAGGAATCAGTAAATGTTTTACAATCATTATTGGAGATTTGAGGTGTTGTATTTGGTGTGCTTGGGGTGTAACTGATTGTTCTGGAAAATAGGCTGTTGGATACTTGGGGATCTGGTCTGTTTTTATCTTTCTGGATTGCTAACTAACTTTTCTTAATTAGGTCTGGTTCATAGAAATTAATAGATGTTTTTATTATTATTGGAGGTTTGAGGTGTTGGCTTTGGTGTGCTTGTGATATAGCTGATTCTTCTGGACATTTGACTATTGCATAGTTGGGGTTGTGGTCTGAGTTTATCTTTGAGAGGGAGATAATGGGTGTTGGAATTGAATGAACTTAACTTTTCGAAAGAAAATATTATGCTGTAGGGAAAGACCTTTTTATTGGATATAATGTAGTCAGGTTAAAGGGAGCTGGGATTGGTCTGTTCGGCATGGAGATTATTTGTGTCTATTTTGTCAGTTGTAGCTTGTAGGTGGGAAGTCACATGTTTGGTTGTAATTTCAGTAGTTTCCAATGTTAGGCTTTAGGATTTCAGATATGAGAACATACCTGCAAGATAACATTGAGTTTGTAATGTAGTTTTTAGGGTTGGAGTATTGTTAAGAATCTTCAAGACTTCTGCTATTATGGATATATAATGAAGTTTCTAAAACCGATAGAGGATAAATTAAACCGATATAAATTTTATATCATTGAGAACTTTCTTACTTTCCTTTTACTTTGGGATGTGTTTAATTAGTTAATAATGATCCTAGTTATTGAAGCTGTTTTTTTAGCATAAGAGATTGAATATAGAGCATGCCCACATTGTGGTGTTTGCAAACAAAATGATGGAATTATACTATTTATCTTGCAACTTTTAAAATCGCTCTCTTGTTGCATGACGTATTTCCTTGTATTCTTTTCTGTGCATAGTTTATGCCTCTCACATGTCATAATAGTTAAGGTTATGGTTCAGTTCAATTCATTAAGGTTGTCATTTGGTAAACTCATGGTTCAATCATTGTGTTGCGATGTAATTGTTGAGGTCTTAATTGTTGATATGATATGTATTCTTTTGTTTGTCATCTTAATAAACATGTATCACCATCTCATGATCTTGAACAATTCTGTGACAGAGTCCAGGCCTTGATCTTGTCACCAACAAGAGAGTTGGCCTCCCAGACTGAAAAGGTTATATTGGCCATTGGAGATTACATAAATATTCAAGCTCATGCATGCATTGGAGGTAAAAGTGTGGGAGAAGACATAAGGAAGCTGGAGTATGGGGTTCATGTGGTTTCTGGAACTCCTGGACGTGTTTGTGACATGATAAAAAGGAGAACATTGCGAACTAGAGCTATCAAATTGTTAGTCCTTGTAAGTTTAACGCATCTCTCAGCCCTTGACTTTATTTTGTTGGGCCTTTTTTATTTTGTCAAGGGCTAATATCATTTTGATAACAGGATGAATCTGATGAAATGTTGAGCAGAGGATTTAAGGATCAGATCTATGATGTGTATAGATATCTCCCTCCAGAACTTCAGGTTTTTTTTCTCCTTTGCTATCTTTCCTGCCTTTCACGTTTAATGAAATATCTTTAGTCACAGAATGCTTTTGAAATCTTTTCTATTTAAAGAATGGTGTTCTTCTTTGTCTTCTCGACTTTGAACTTTTAGCGAATTGTCTGCTGATTATGATATGTAGCTTATTATATGCATTTTTGGGGAAATTAGATAAGATAAATACTTCATATGTGAATTGCCTTTGTATTCAAGCAATTGATGGTGCATGGAGTGTTAGCTATTTTATGCATTGTGATTTTGCAAATTCTGAATCTTTATGCTCTAATTGTAGGTTGTCTTGATCTCTGCCACCCTTCCTCATGAAATACTGGAGATGACAAATAAGTTCATGACAGATCCTGTAAGGATTCTTGTAAAGCGTGATGAGTTGACTCTGGAGGTAAGCCATAGTTTTGCATTATCTTGATTCCTTTGAGAACCTCCTGGATGTTGATTCAATTTTTCTCTTATGACAGGGCATCAAGCAATTTTTTGTGGCTGTTGAAAGGGAAGATTGGAAGTTTGATACCTTGTGTGATCTTTATGATACCCTCACCATAACACAAGCTGTTATTTTTTGTAACACTAAGAGAAAGGTAAACAGAAGCTCTCCATGCTTCATAGGATATTCCTTTATCTTTCTGTTCACTCTCTCTCCCCTTTAATTGTGGGGCATTGTTGATTCTTGATACTATCTGTTGTATATTGTTTAATGATCTTCTGATCTTTCATTTCTGTTTTCCTGCACTTGGAATAGGTTGACTGGTTGACTGAAAAAATGCGTAGCAACAATTTTACTGTCTCAGCAATGCATGGGGATATGCCACAGAAAGAAAGAGATGCTATCATGGGAGAGTTCCGTTCTGGCACAACTCGTGTTCTTATCACAACAGATGTTTGGGCTCGTGGTCTTGATGTGCAGCAGGCAAGTGTTTTTATTTCCTTTCCCATTCATTAGCCTGTTATTATGTTTTCTGTTTTTCAATTATTTCAGAGCTCATTGTTGAAATAATGACAAGTATAAATATTCTGTGATCAGGTTTCTCTTGTTATAAACTATGACCTCCCAAATAATCGAGAGCTTTACATTCATCGTATTGGTCGATCTGGACGTTTTGGACGCAAGGTACATGACCCAGAACCTATTATAATTATTTTGTTCCCAGCATTTTACTTGCTTTCTAATCTCACACACATAATTATGATTGGCCCTTGTCATGGTTTGCAGGGTGTTGCAATCAACTTTGTCAAGAGTGATGACATCAAGATCTTGAGAGATATTGAGCAATACTACAGTACACAGATTGATGAAATGCCAATGAATGTTGCTGATCTCATATAAAGTGCTTTTTGTGTGCGGTTGTGTTGGGTGTGAAGTGGAGTTGTTCATGCCTTTCCTAGGAAGTAGTGTTTAACTGTGGATGAGTTCATTTTGTTCATTTGCTGACATCAGTATTTTTATTTGCATGCTTCTAAACTCACCACTTGGTGAGTTCATTTTCTCGCTATACATGGATATACCAGAGTGGTAGCAGTTCTTGTTGATTTGGTTGAGATTTTGATGTATAAATTGTGGGACAAAGTTGCTTTCTCTGGCCGTGTTTCTTGACAATGGAATGTAATTTAAGCTTTATGACTGATGCTGATGATATTTTTAGCGTGTCTTAAAACAAAGCATGTGCACTGAACACTGAACACATTATCTGAATCCTGCAAGAGAAGATTTATCTGCCATTTCCATCTCTCCTGTGCATTTCCAATTTTTCTCATTGCCCGGGAGAAGTAATAATTGTACAATCAGAAAGTCGGAAAGGTGTAGTTTTGAAAATTAGAAATGAAGAATAGAAATTTTCATCTCAGAAATATTCTAGTATTCTGTACTTTAGCATTCTTTCTTTCTCTTTCCATTTTGTGAGAAGTGAAGAATAGAAAAGGGCAATATATGAGCTCTTGTGTGAAAGCAAAGAATGAGTTGTCACCTTCCTGATCAAATAGGCTTGCTTGCTTGCACAACGTTATGCGTAGTTTAAATCTTTCAAAGTTATGGGTTGCAAGTATCCCTTCTGAATAAACAAAACTAAACAGTTTTCTTTACCAATTTAGTAAGAGAACCAAGGACGCCAGGAGTATGCACGAATTTATCTTGAAAAATGTAGTAAGATGGAAGAATTTCATGAAAGGAGCATTGATGTATACAAGGAATTAATGACATTTCAAGTTCAATCAATTCTGAACTTTTACTGCAAAGTTTGAGGAAATTGAGTTTTTACCTTTGGATGATGAATAATTTATCTATTGATTAGAATGTAGATACTACCTCCATTCCTAAATATAAGATCACTTTGGCTAATTTGGAGAGATTAAAGAAGGCTTTCCAATGAATTAGGATTACATGATCTTCCCAAAATACCCCTCACTTAATTTTAAAAGACAAATAGGGATTTGAGAAAAAAGTGAGAGAGCTAAGTATAGGGGTACTTTGGACCAAAATTGAGACAAAATAGAAAGTGATCTTATATTCAGGAACTTATCCACTTCCCCAAAGTGATCTTATATGTAGGAACGTAGGGAGTATAAAGCAAAATATTACCCCTTATTTTTTTTTACCGCTTGGAAAAATTGTTGATGCCACAAGGATAGCTGCAAATTTCTTATAATTAAGCTAATAATTTTAAAAGGTAACCATATACATTAACTTTGGAAGGTGGATCATTCAGTTTTAGTATAGATCTTAAAAGTTGATTGCAACGTGAAAGAAATTTAAGAAGTCAAATAATCAACTTCCAAATACCAGTGACAGTGAAGTATATTTAACAGTGATTTATATTTTAGGATGAGTGGCTGTATAACAATGCAAGAATCAAACTCTCAAATTCGCTCGTAAAAATATAAAAAAATCATGACCATATATTCGTCATCCAATCAAGCAAATTGGATAAGAAACATATATTGATGATACAAGCAAATGTCAAATTTGTTTGGTGATATGTACGAGACAAATAACTCATGGTACAAACTCACAAGACGGCCGCAAAAATTAAGAGCACAAACTAAAACTAGAATGTAATCTCTGAAGGAGCATGAAATGTTCTTCCTCGACAGATAGGTTCTAGATTTTCACCGGCATATGAACATAATGGCGATACTTCAACACCTGAATAAGAGGCAACTACGTTACACACTGACTAACTATTGAATAGGATAATCGTTGTCATTAAGAAAATGTTAATTTTTGTTACCAACTGACTATCTATTTATTGAGTAGGATGATATTTTCTGAAAATAATTATTTTGTCTAGAAAATGATAGTCAATTTATGTTTCTATTGTTTTGAATGTTGTTGCCTTTCACGTTTCCTTGTCCAACCCCTTGAAGTGCTCCGAGCAAAATTCGCTCTATTTCAATTTTCAGACAGCTTGTTTATTCTACACCCAAAAAAGTTCCCCATCTTAAATTTTCTTTAAACTATTTAAGCTTACTGAATAAAATTTTGCTATTCCATTTCACGAAACAAAAGGTCAAAGCCAAAATAAAAGATTAAAAGTGTTCTCAGATTTTATTCCCTTCCTCAGGGTTAGATGAAAAGGGGCAGAACTAACCAGTTGCATATAACGGCACTGAGTGTGTTAAGAAGCCGCCTGCAGCAACCACCCAACGGCTATGGAGTCGAAGAACAAGAAGCCTTGCACTATCTGGAGTGTCATAATTGGATCCATTTGCATTTTTCACTGGTGCAAATTCTTCTTCCCGTAGTACCTTATACAAGTATGCACAATATCCGTAAGCAATACAAACCTTAGGCACTTAATTTCTGGCCAGAAATAAGAGAACTAAAGCTACCTCATAAAGTGCAGTCGTTGGAGCATATGGAAATGCATCAAATATGAACTGTTCCAGCTTTAATCCCATTGTAAATCCATGTATGGAAGGGATTTTCTTCTCTGCTAGATGGTAACTGCACATAAAACCCATGTGTGGATCAGTACTACTGTAACAAGTGTATGTTATAAGCTAAGTGCATGCATTGCATTAAGCAGAACTCTGAAAATCAGTTTTCAGTGGGAGGGGGTCACTATGCATGAAATGCAGCGATGACTTGATACTTTCCTCATATATTTTTTAACAGGTTGTGAAGTTTACATTCACACCGATGAATTTCTCTTAGACTTGAACTTCGTTATATAACATTTAAGAATAAAAGATTCAGAACACCATAAGGAAATAAATGTATGGGAGAAGGCAATATACGTACATGCTGTCTTTCTCAAGGCCATTAGCGACTTGATTCAGAAAATCCAGAGTGAACATATGTAAGCACACCTGAAATTACAAAGGGTGATTATGAACCAGGAAGAAAATTTCAACAGCACCCAACAAATATTACAATCAATTTTCAGATGGAAGTTAAAAATCTTTCAGAATACGAAATAATAAAGGTAAAGAAGTTAATTCATTCAGTGGTTTAACTTCTTTACCAGTACTACTTTGCGCTTCTGCATTGCTTTTTGTCTCTTCCATGGTTTTAACCTAGCCTTTTTTTTTTTTGCAGTGCATCCTTCGTCACTCCTCCTATCTAATTAGGCCATTTTTCTTCGTGTCCAACAAGCACTCAATGCGGAAAAGGGTCAATGGAAATTAATAAAAGTTAGGAATGTGCCCTTTACCGCAAAAAATTGATTGAGCCTTGTCATCAATACATAAAAATATTCCACTTGTGGTTCATAAATAACTTTGGTCTTAAGCACTTAATTTTTAGAGCACAAAACTCAGAAATAAGGAAAACAAGATCATTTTCATCATCATATAACTTCTATGCTTTCTGTCAGGCTACGTTTTTCAGCCAGCTAAGAATGTGTAATAATATAAAAGCACTAACTCCAGTTCAAGTAGCGGCATGTTTGTGTCACTGTCAAAAATTCAGTCCCACTGAATTAAGAAGCGCGGGTAGCCAACTCTAAGGATTAGCAATTATATAATTGATAACTTTGATCACTATCTTTTCATTTTCAAAGACCATAACTAAAACTTCAGAACCTACAATCCATAGCAAGCAGAACAGCCCTTAAAACAGCAAGGTTTGTGGGAAAAAGAAGGTTGAAGAACATGAAACCAAATAAAATGGCAAAAGACTCACATTACTCCAACAGAAACGAAGACGACCAGTTTGTTGATTGACTGCAGAAGCTAGAGATGGATCCAACTCACTGTATTCAACTACAGTAAGAGGTCCACCCTTCCCTCGACGTACAAATACACCAACTTTTTCTTGGGGATATGCCTGTTATATGACAGAAGAAATGGAAATATAGGAAGCATTAAGAAATGGATTACAAGAGCAACAAAAATGACAGGATTGATAAATTTAAAAATTATTTCATCAAGAAGACTAAGTAACTAGTCATGAATACTTGATTGGCCAGTAGTTACCTTGCGGACAACTTTGGCTGCGGCAGCAACACCTTTATCAATGAAGTAACCCAGGAAAGCTGGATCAGCAACTCGGACCTGCATTGAAAGTCCTAACAATTAACTCTTCAAATAAAAGGGAATGAGCCACAATTGACTGGGTAACATGACAAATTCCAGTTCAAAACAGAAAATAAGGAAAAGTCACCAGTGCATTATCAACTCCATAGCAATCAATATACTTAATTCCTCTTGAGGCCATATCTTCCAATAACCTTGAATATTTCAGCGCTGATCAAGAAAAGAATATGATAGTTCAATAAATCAACTCATGCAGTATGTGAAAGTAAAAAAGTATAGTCGACGTTAACATCTTAAATTTAAAGAATATTTAAGAATTCAATAAACTACAGTACCTGCATAAACTCCACCATTCCCATCAGGAGCCTTTGCTACCTGGCTTTAGAAGTTTGAAATATTAAACCACCAGTATAGCAAAAAATATTAAGAATTCAAGAGACACCTAATGTAAGAGAATCCAATACATCGAAAAATTTATCTCGTATGCTAATTGTCAGAAAATACATTTGCAGTTATGGGGGAAAATAGAGGGAGAAAATCAGGGGATATTTTTAACATTCCCTTAATATTTAAGATTTCAAATATATTGACGTGCATATGTTCCAATGAAAATGTCAAACCTTAATTGATCTGACATACCCCAACTATTTGGAAGCTACTGGGGAATAAATGAAAGTTCCAATTATCATCTGCCACACAAAATTGCCCAATTTGCATTCACCAATAGAACTGACTGGGCAACACAGACAAATCAATAGACAGCACTGCACGTAACTGTCAAGAGTGGTACAAGACTGTTGAATATGCTTAGTGCTTAGAAGTTTTCAAGCTAATGCAAGGATGTACAGGTAAATTTGAGTAGTACACATAATGCTACCGTGTATCACAAGTTCTATACTTCTACCATAACAAGCTTCAATTTAACCACTTCAAACATGCACCAACAAACAACTTCAAATTTGGACCAATCCTACCGTGACAATAAAAAATTTAATTCAAATGTGAATTGTCGCCCATAAAAAATTGGAAGGTTGACCTTCCAATTTTTCTGTACCCACAATAATTTTTTCCGTAAATTTTTGATTCAAACTTAAAGAGGAATGGAAGTAAGAACAAGTGCAGGAAAGTATAAAAAAACACAAGGATTAAGCTCATTAAAAGAAAGAGACCATACTCTGTACGGAGTTTCCATTATAAATCTACCGTTCTTGGAAACACAAGGGATGGTCCCTTGCTGGAAGAAGGTAACCTATAACAAAAGGTGAATCCAAAAGTAAGCAACCTTGTCAACTGAAAACCAAGTAGTAATAGCGCACAAGGAAGGGCTTTGAGGCTTCTTACTTGGTCTGGGTCAAGACCAAAAAATCTATGACTCTCAAAGAATTTCCGTGTTGTGTCATCGGTGAATGGACTAGTCATGATGTACCAGTGTATTTGCACTGAAGAAGCAGAACCTACATATGTAAATTGGTAAGGGTGACAAAAGCAATGGTGTATGCATAAACTTAACCGAGACAAACGATACCTACTCTCATTTGTAGCTTGAGCAGCCAGTCTCTGTACACACAAAATTCGCTCTGCTTGCAGTTGAAAAAGTGACTTTCCTGATGGAAGTCCAATATCTAAAAAACAAATTTACAACACATAAAAGACCAATAAATTTTTATGATTGATTCTTAAACAACATTCATGCAACAAAAGTACCATTATCTCACAAGCAATAAATAACTAAAAAATACATAAAAAGGAACACATGTACCCGTTGCACATAAAAGTAAAATTGTGCTTCACTTTCTTTAAGCCCCATGCAAGGCAGAAAACTTGTCCCCATGTTTGATATTGCAGTTAATATGCATCTTTCTTTGTAGAAAATAAGAGAAATGTGATTTTTCATTGCATTCATCAGTAAAGCTTTGGGGCTAATATTTGCATTTTCATTAGTACACCCAAATAATTTCACTTCTCTTCAAGAAGCATCTATAAAAGCCTAAAAGGTCATATTATACAATGATTACCCCATAAAATAGAAGATCCAGTATATCAATGGCAAGCCTTTCATTTCATGTTAAAATCATCATGATTAAAAGGAATCAAGAATATTAAAAGTTGAGAAAAAACCATCGATAGACAATAATTGCAAATTGGATCTCAATATAATTATTTATAGCATGTGAAGCGGTGGGCTTCATCATATTAAAAAAAGAGTTTAAAAAAAAGAGTAAAGTAATAAAACAGCAGAGTGAATTCCATATTTCCCAATTCAACAAAATTGCTATAAAAGAAATTTGAATTAAGTTACTAAGTTGTTTCAAAATTAAGATTACTCACTGAAACATCCTTTTGGATCTGAACTTCCAAGGCGAGTCCCCTGCATTTACAGGTTAAAACATCCTTTAGACAGCCATACATATGAATTTGGTGTTCAATATTTAAAATTAAAATGTATTTTCAAATATTATAATTTATTAGAGCTTATCATCTGGTGAGCAAGAAGGGGCAAGTTTATGGAAAATTTAATAAAAATGTGAAATATATTATTTATTATTATTTAGTAGCTTATTTTAAATTTTAAATAAGTTAATAAAAAACTAGAAATCTCGAATGGCAAGACAGAAATTTAATACAGACTTCTTTTATATTATTAGAAAGAAAATTAAAGTTCACATGCATGGCAATCATCAAGACATCGGTGTAATAACAAAGTCAATGATAAACATGAAGAATAAACTTAAAAGGGATGATAGTTAATGATTGGGTGTTGATTAAAATATGGGAGACAATATTGATAGAAAAATAGAACAATAACAATAACAACAACAACAATAATAATAATAATAATAATAATAATAATAATAATAATAATAATAATAATATTTATTATTATCCCACACCCACATATACAAATGTTGCCGACGCTTTCTTCTTTTGGGCAAAACGCCATTACACAAATAAAAGTGATTTATTTTAAATTTGGAGAAGCCCGATGAGAAAAGAGTAGGGAACCCTATAAAGCAACTTTATCGTGCATCATGATTACAAATTTACAATAGACCAAGTGCACTTTTCTACAAGCAAATCAGACACATCACACATGTAGTTACAAGAGAATACCAAAAAGTTAAATCAATCATAGTGGCCTCTGGAATAAAAAATGCACCACGATTCACAGAAGCATTTTTATCAAAGTAAAAAAGCATCTGCTTTTAAGTGAAGTCAGCAAAAATTTTCAGCGAATGATGCTGTGCTTTAGAGACAATCAATCAATAGGGATACTAAACTGCTCATTTGTCCCAAATGTAGATATTTACCAAAAATAGGCAACATCATGCCAAAACATTGTTTCAGGTAGTAAGAAAAATAAAAAGAGAAACCACATTGTGAATTATCTCTGTCATCTAAATAATGCCCCTTTCAGAAGAAGTACTAGTAAATTAAAGCCACTGCACCATAAGAAGGGATAGACAAATAGAGAAGATAACTGAGCACATGATTGAACCAAAAAGCACTCTGCCCCCCACCAAAAACAGAAAATCAAAAGAAGGATTAAGCCAAAAGGCATCAAGGATCTCTTCAGCATCAGAACATCTGGAAATCAAATCACTCCCTCCTCCTACATTACTATGTAATAGTAATACCCAGTTGAATTTGTTTTAGAAATCAAACATCACTTATCTTTTTTTGGACTGAAACATCACTTATCATTAAATTATATGTTGCTACCTTTTATATGTCAAATGAACTAATTTGAAGAAATTTTTGAAGCAAATTCATATAAATAACTTTATTAACTTTTATACGATTATCCACAAAAGTCAATTAATTCCTATATTAGAAATCAATTAACTACAATTTTTAATGAATTGCAGAAATACCTGGCCACCGGATAAAAGCAAGACAGCTAACTTGCCATCTGAAACAGCCTTCAATCCCATCTTCCACCATCTCTCTCTATCTTCTAAGTTTCTCTCCTCCACCGTCGACACCGAACTCTCCGGCACCGGCTCAATCGCCGCCGTAGGCAATCCTAAAAAAAATTCCACAAAAAAAAATACACCAATCAAAATCTATTCTCCTCTCAAAATAAACATGCACAGTAGTATAACTATATAAACACACCTTGAGATCGAAGTGAACATCGAATAATCCTGTCAATCCTCGGGAGATCCACATTCTGCAAAGTACAAATTCAATCCACCACATCCAAAATTACAAAAAAAAAAGCTCAATCCACAAAAAAGAAAAACAAAAAAGAAGCTGTCATCTCGAACATATCGCACACATCAATCAATTCAATAACAGAAATCTCCAATTCATCTGAAAACCGTAATTAAATCCAATTACAAAAAAATAAAAAAAAACAGTAATCTCAAACATATCAAACAATTCGACACAGAAAAAATCTCCATCTATCTCTAATTGATCTGAAAACCGAAATTAACATCCAACACTAAAAAACAAACAAAAAATTCCAATCCATTAACTACACTTAACAGAATCAAACACCAAATCTAAACATACTACGACAATAATCCAAACACAAAACAAGCTGAACAAAAAAAAAATCAACAGAACATAATATGTTCACGTGAAGTTCCACATCCGCTGTGGAGGAGGAGAACGAAAGGTGCTATATAAATAAAAGCATGGATACCTCCCCCTCTCGACGCGTTTTTAGCCGTGAGGGGTGAAATTCCCCAAAGCGCGGACAATTTCGAGAGCGAGGGCGCTGAGATGTTACAGTTAAGATATCGGAATCAGATAAATGTAAGCTGCGAAATGAAATGGCGGATTTGACCTCTAAGTCCTTGACAAGAAGGTCGCGTTCCTGAGGAGAAAGCTCATCCCAAAGGGCAAAAGCGTCTTCCTGGCCATAATCCTTAAGCCGCTCCACCAAATGCTGCGGCGGCGAAGTGTAAGAAACGACGCCGTTTGGCTCCATTCCCACCGACGAAGGCTCTATCATCTTACTTTCTCTCTCTACTTTCTCTCTCTTAATCTCAATCTCTTGTTGTGTGAGAAGAGTGTGAGTTTTTGTGTGTGTTTTGTTGAAGGAACAGTGGAGAGGAAGACAAGAATCAAATGAGAGAGTAACAAACCTCACCTGCAACTTCGTTGGAGGGGAAATGACGGGAATGCCCTTTGAATTTTGCTTTAAATTTACATTACCATCAACCTTCGTCGGCTGGCTACTATGGAAACTGCCCAATCTTAACGGCATATACACTACTTCCCTTACATAGAATATCCCACATATTATTATTGGATTACTTTGCATTGATTGCACTACAATTATTGATTGATTTATTCCCTAAACTTTCAATAATATACCCTTTGAGTCAAATGATTTTATGTGTCTATCTAATAATGTCCCTCTTTTAAGATTGGAAATTGGCGAGAGTGTGGATATACAATTTGTTTGTAAAAAGTACGCGTAAGAGTATTTTAATTTGGGAAAAATAGACAAACATATGAGACAAAGTAGATAAGAGTCTTATGATTAAGGACAAATTGAATCTTAGAGATGGAGGGAGTAATTAATTAGTGTCATTGTCCAATCCCATATATTATTGGATTGGATTGCATTGCAATTATTTTGTAAACTTTCTATTATATGCTCTATCTTGTCCTAATTACCTAATTTGGATATGTTAAGAAAAATAATTAAATAATTTTATGTGTCTATCTAATAATTAACTCTTTCAAAATAAAAAGTCCACAATTTGTTTGTAAAAAGTATACATAAGGGTATTTTGGGAAAGGATGGGTGAATATATGAGACAAAGTGGATATGTCATATGAGTCTTAGAATTAGGGGCAAATTAAATGTAAGAAATGACTTTATATTTAGGGATGTAGGGAGTAATTAGTTCATGTTTATTAATATACTTTTTTAAATATCCTTTTTATAATTGTTTGATGTATAAAGAATAGTTTTTAAATTATTATAGGAAAATTGCAGATAAATACTTTCCATTTTTTTGGATGGAGTACTTTCCAGATTTCAAAAATACATATGAGTGATTTACAGTTTTGTTGAGAGAGGAAGGAACAGTGGAGAGGAAGACAAGAATCAAATCAGAGAGTAACAAACCTCACCTGCAACCTCGTTGGAGGGGAAATAACGGGACTGCCCTTTGGACTTTGCTTTAAATTTACATTACCATGAAGCTTCGTCGGCTACTATGGGAAACTACCCAATCTTAACGGCATATACACTTCCCCTACATAGAATATCCCACGTATTATTGGATTGCTTTGCATTGATTATTGGACTACAATTATTGATTTATTATTCCCTAAACTTTCAATAATATACTCTATTTAGTCTTAATTATTATAAGGTCATTTTATGGATATATTAAGAAAAGTATTTGAGTAGTTAAGTGATTTTATGTCTATCTAATAATGTTCCTCTGTTAAGATTGGAATCGGTGAGACGGTGAGAGTGTGAATATATAACTCAATTTGTTTGTACTCATTAGAGTATTTTGGGGAAAATAGGCGAATATATGAGATAAAGTGGATATAAGTCTTATAATTAGAGATAAATTAAATGTAAGTAAATAATTATTGCTACTTTCTTTTTTTCTACTACATTAGTTTTACTTTCTTTTTTATTGAAGTTACACTTGACACCCTTGTAATAGTATAATATTTTCCCTACATCCATATTTATGAGAATTACTTTTAAACTGTAAATAAGAAATATGAGTTAAAGACAATCAAGTTGTAAGCTTTCAACATTTTTGTCAAATTACACTATTTTATAGTGAAAAAAAGCTAGGGAAATAGAGAGAATATTACTCCTTGTGCTCCTAATATAATATATATTTAATTAATTCGATTAGAAGAAGAATATTAAATGAATTAATTAAAATCACATAATATTATCAAAACATTTTAAGCATTCTTATTTAATACTCCCTCTGATTCTAAATATAAGACTTAATTGACTTTTCTAAAAAAATCATTAAAAAAGCAAAATAAATTAATTATAAATTGATTTACCTAATTTTTTTCCCTTAAACTAGTTTATTTTAATAATCTAAAAATATATCAAATATGTCATCATTTAATAACCTATTTCGCAACCTTAATCTCTCCAAAAAAAATCAATTAGGTGCTATATTTAGGACCGGAGGTAGTAATTTTTATTCATAAGTAAGGGAAACCCCCTTATCCACATTTATTTCTATTCTCCTTGTATTCTTGTAAATTTTTTAAGAGAATTAATGAGATAACCCGAGGAAGATTAGAAATAGGTTTTTATATTTCGGAAATAGCTCATCTCATTAAATATGTTTTCTATTAAATAAGGGAGTTTGAAAAAATTAGGGAAAAAGATAGATAAAGACTCCCGAAAGCCCAAAAGGATAAATAGGGTGCCTAAGTTCCCAAAAGGACAAGGAAGGTCACAAACACCTAATTGACATAAACAAATGTGGGCAAATAACTCAAAATGTCAGACAAATTTTTTAAGGGCATTTTGAGTCATTTGCCCATATTTGCTAATGTCAATTAGGTGTCAGTGACCTTCTTTGTCCTTTTGAGAATTTAGACACCATATATGTCCTTTTGAGTATTCAGAAATTTTTATCTGTATTTTCCCAACAGATTTATTGTGAAATAGAGGGAGTTATAGAAACATTAACATATACTAACTAATAATAGTATAGTTGTGAGTTGTGAGTGTAAAAAAATCGAATGAAGGGAGAATTAATGGAGGTGGCGCGTTAATAATGTGTTTGTCGCAGTACCTATGCACATATATTAAAATAAATGAGTTCGGGACAGGCAATGACCACTCCAGGTTGTTTTTGTCGGCTTCATCAGATAATGTGCACGTACCTATACATAGTAGAGTGTGTGCGTGTCTTAAAGGAGTATTTACCATTTGAAACTAATTATTGTTAGTCATAGCATAACATTTTTCTTAAACTGTCTAAGAGTATTTAGTGTCCTAAACTAACAACTTGTCCAATTTTGCTTTGGAGGCTAGTGTCACGTGCATGTTGACCACTTTTCCCCTGAGGGTAAAATATGTTAGTGTTACTTTCGAGGTAAATATGCTTGATTCCCTTATTGGTTTACACTAGATGGTTTCTTAGCATATGCGGCAAAAAGGGCTCTTGCCCTTAATTAAACAATGATTGTTACAAGGAGTGATGCAAGGTATAATACTAAGTACTAACATATCAAACTTTTAAATTTATTCTTTGCATTTTTATATACGTAGTAGTATTTCTATACGGATACTAAAATGCAAGTTACTTCCAAAGAATGATAAAGCTTTTATTGACTATTTTCGTCTTTTTATAAAAAGGTGATGGTTGCTTGCTTTGCAAATTGTTCTTGAAAACTACATGCTAACATCTTGGGAGTTGTTATTATCTTCGTTCTTGTTTAATTGTCAAATGCATGAATAATTTTCAAAAGTTATAAGAAGTGGGTGGAAGTGTTAGGTAAATATAAAATAATAGTTATTTTGAAATAATAGCTATACATGGACAAAGCATAGACTAAAAGCTATCATGCACTAAATTGATACTAATTCAAATTATGAAAAATTATAATTAATAAATTAATAATTAAAATAATTCAAACAAACAAAATCATATAAGATTAACTTACAGTATCCATGTGATCATTATAATGATGAATACAATTTTTCTAATTCTTTATCTTTGAAATAGGTCTTTCAGACATAATATTTCCTTTTGAATCTCGTCTTGTGATCATATAATCTAATAGCATATAGAGTGGTACAGGTGACGAAATCTAATATTTCTATTTCTCATAATAGCGAAAAGTAATGTTTAATCTTGTTACTGAAAAGATTGATATTTCTTTGACCGTAATCACGTAACTTGTTCATGAAGGTAAATCTTTCGCGTGACTTCCAGAGAAATGGATGATATAGAGGAGTAAAAAAATAAGAGACGTTTTCATCCTTGGTTCAAGTCGTTAGCTAGAATTACATATACGCTGACATCTACATGGATTTGATATATCATTCTACATTAGTCTGATAACATATACGCTAAACGCTAAACATTAAGATGCATTTGATATCATTCTACATTGGTCTGATAACATACTCCCTCCGTTCCTAAATATAAGATCACTTTGGTTAATTCGAGGAGATTAAGGAAGACAATAAAATTACATGATCTTCCCAAAATCCCCTCAATTACTTAACTTAAAAAGGAGGAGGGGTTTTCAATGTAAGGAGGGAGTATAAGGGTAGTTTGGGCAAAACTTGAAATAAAATAGGAATTGATCTTATATTTAGGAACTTATCCACTTCCCCAAAGTGATCTTATATTTAGGAACGGAGGGAGTATATGCTAAACATTTACATGAATTTGATATCAATTTAAATGTGTCTAACATTTCAAGTCTCTCGCCATAACATTTAAATGGTATGTTAGAATCATGAAACTGGCAACTAACATTTAAAGTCATATATAATTATTTTTTTCCAATTCATTAGTTGGTAGAGAAGTTCATTCTTATTAGATGCAGTTATTATATAATTGTACTTAATAATAAGGATTTAGTAGATCAGGCCCTAATTGTTAGGTAAATAAGTACATTCCAATTTTTTAAGAAATTCTTGTTTGTCATGAGGTGGTGAATGATTTTATTTTTAAAAATTAGACCAGAGGTAAACAAAGTGTAGTAATAACAATATAAACTAAGTCATTTTATTCATACCTTAAATAATGTGATTTCTCAAGAAAAATTATATTATAGATATAAAAGATTACATTGATAGATCGTAAATATTATTTTCTCTTTAGAAAAAAATTATGGTCAGATTAGGTCTATCATTTTTTCGGCCAACCAATCAGGTCTCTCTAAATGTGACTAATATTATTGGTTGTCGCGATGACACATTATGGAACTTATTATATTTTGAAAGTGATACCATTTACTTTTAAGATTGTGTCTTAGGAGTATCTTTCACCAATAGGAAATAGTCGTATAGATAAATTAAACATGCATGTATATTAAAATATTGGTAGAAAATGATAGTATTAATTTTGACTTTGTCGTTTTCAAAATATAAAAATTGTCAAATCAAAATCTTATATTACCAGTAAAAGTTCTTTTCCTAATCTACGGAGTATTATTTTGGTTCGACTTAATAATCTAACCATCTCAAGAAAAACAGTTACGAAATTAATGGTTCAACAATCCTATTCTCATCCATCTTGACATTCCGATCTGCTGACTGCTGCTCAAGCTAAGCAAATAAGCGAGACAAACTTGTCTTACGCCAAATTTTAATTTGTGTTCATGGCTTGCCTTAGCAACGATTTCTCGTAATGAATCCTAGTGCTGTTCTTGCTAAAATGTGTACTTTCGGTTGGAATTCATAACTTAGATTTCATTAGCAACAAATGGACGCAAAAGCAAGCTGGAACTATTTTTTCCTGAGAAGCAATTTATTAAACTAAGTTGTTTAATGCTTCATCAATAAATATCATTATAAGCTGTAATAAAATAAATAAATAAATATTCTTATAAGGAGGACAGTATACATTCTCATCACCCTCTTATTGGCTTTCTCCAATATTCATATTATTGGACTAATGCAACCTTCTTTCTTTTATCATTTCATTCCTTTTCTTGCCCAATTTCTTTTTCTTCACTTAAACTTGTGTATGATTTTCCCTAATAATACCATTCCATTTACTGTTAAAACAGAGGTTTAATTTGGTCAGTCTATTATAAAGTATTTTCCTGATTATTGATTCATTCAATAGCAGCCATTAAACAATAATGGATTTGCCTGAAAAATATGTTATAATATGAATGAAACAGAAAATAATTTATAGAACTAGATTAACCACAATATAGTGTATGATAAATACAAAATACGCGAAAACATTAAAAGCTCTAGAGTCTAGAGCACATTAAAAGCAAATACTTCATGTTAGGTATAACCTACCTTACCCAACAAAAAAAAACTTGCAATGCAAGTTATTAGGCGAGGAGAAAAATGCCATTACTCCATTACATATTTGACTAAATAATGATAGAAATACGTAACTATATCAATTAAGCACATAATCGAGGTTTATGTAGCATGCATGGGTATGTGTGTCTTCCAAATAAAATAATGTTTCTGCATGCACGATATACTGTAATGAACGATCAGAAGCAATAATGGTACTCTCACCTTATTTCTTCTACCAATACTCACTTTTTCCTACTTATTTCTGCACCACCAACACCAAAGTCATCGTCCCAATATCAGACGAAGCTAACAAGTCTCATCTATACACCCCTTGATTGTGCTTTAATTTTCTTTTTTCTTTTAATGTTAATCATTACTTCCCTCGAAGTAATTGAAGGAGAGGGCAGTGGGGGCATTCACAATTTTTTTGGCTCAACATAGTGACCCAAAAATGTAAAGAATGACCATTATGTCGACCAAATTTGCTATTGGAATAAAAAACAATCAATGAAAGACCGATAAAAATTTAAAACAAAGCAATAGGGAGAGACACCATGAAGTAAAAGGTAAAGAAACCTCTAAAAGGATGAGGCAAAACCACATGATAGACATCTCTCCCTCTCCCCCTCCCGGCCTCCCCCACGATACATGCCATGCGCTGATCATAATGTAAGATTTAATATTGCCCACGTGGAATCTTACATACATGGAATAAGCGCGGTTAGTTAATACTACCTCCAGTCACTTTTTTTTTAGAGATTAAAGTTGCGAAATAAGTTATTAAATTATGATATATTTGATATATTTTTATATCATCCATTAGCTTATAAGTAAAATAAACAAGTCTACGAGAAACAATTAGGTAAATCAATTTATAATTAACTTATTTTGTTTTTTTAGGATTTTCCAAAAAAGTCAACTTGGTCTTATATTTAGGACCGGAGGGAATATATAGCTATATAAGTTTGGGACGGAAGGAAAAGACAATGATATCAAAACAGAGAAGAGTGAATGTGATTTTAGCCACTTCATGTATTTAAATTTGTGAATTAATGAACAAAAGCCAGAACTTGTAACACAGCTAGAACTACATTCTGAGACCAATGACTGTGCTAATAACTTCCTTACAAGAATAACACATAACGTGTGTGTGTTGGTTTTGTTGAGAGTAACTAACAGTGGAGAGGAAGACAAGAATCAGATCAGAGAGTAACAAACCTCACCCGCAACTTCGTTGTTGTGGGGGAAATGACGGGAATGCCCTTTAGATGAAGCTTCGTCGGCCGCAATGCCTTTTGGAGATTTTTAACCCCTAGCTACGACATATACACTCCCCTCCTACACAGAATATCCCCATGGATTGGGCTACAAACATTTCATAAACTTTCCATATATAATTATTTCATGTTTTTTTAAAAAAATACATTTGTATAATACTCTATACAATTCGTAATATAAGAGCTCAATTAACAAAACACACTTCTTAAAAAACATGTAAAAACCACTTGAGTGTCTGAAGTTAATTATTCTTTTTCAATTGTACCCTATTTTTTCTAAATATTTTAAGAGAGAGAAATATTATAGCATTAATAAATATGAAAAAGAGTTGGGGGTAAAACATAAAAAATACATTAATTGATAAAAATGTAAGGGCTAGCTCACTATTATTTTAAAGTTAAAGGACAAATGTGATACACTTTTGTAGTGAAATTGGCCAAAAATACTTTCGGGGCAAATATGATATTTTGTGCATAGTTCCAAGTCAAATATGACATTTAGCCCACTATTTTATTCTCCATTCTTTAATATAGAATTTAGTTACCTAATTTTATTAAGCTAAGAAAATTGGTTAAATTAGTTAAAATAACATGATGCTATTAAAGAAGTCTTACTATCCACATGTTTTCCCATGCACCATTCCTTATTTGTTCATCGTTGAGGAGTATTAATAAGGGAAATTTGAGAATTGAAGTTGTGTCTTATATTTAAAAAAACAAACTCGCCTCCCCAAATAATTCCAATATTTTTAGAAAGTGAGCAATAAGTACTAACTATAGTTGTACATATCATTAAAATTAAAAATATACTATAGTTGTACTTTTATATATGCTATCAACAAGATGTTTTCTAAGAACCCTTTAGGCTGGCATTCGAACAAGTAATTATTAGTACTTTTTTATCATGTTTTTTATAAAAAAAACGGTCACCTCTTATAAATCACCTAATTATTACAAAATAACACAAATTTTGACTAGTAAGTTGATCTAATAATAACATATTTCATGTCTTCTTTCATACAATTTATCGTTTATTTAAACAACTCTTATTAAACTAATCACCTTTTTCTTCTTCAAACATTCTCCATTCTCGCGTCCACCTCCTTTATAACCATCGCATCGTCTGTGCAATACACAAGGTAACCACATTAATTAACTCTTATTTTTAAAAACTAAGAACCTCCTAGGCTCCTAATAACAAAATTATCTAAGTTACTACAATTATTTCTTAACTACATATTTAGCCAATAAAATTGGGAGTGGTCAATAGAAAGACATCCTTCATCTCAAATCTCAAAAGTAAAGGAAAAAAAACACATGGAAAAGGAAAAGGAAAAGAAAAGACAGAATGAAGAACATGCCAATTATATGCCATGTACATACATAATTGAAAAGTGGGTATGTGATTATTATTATCATTATCATTATTAGGCTAAATTTAGAAAAACAAAAATGGCCTTGTGTAGTTTGAAAGTGGTAAACTTTGGAACCCAATTCACAAAACCCATCAATCTCTCTCCTTTCTCAACAATAAACTTCAATTCTTTTTCTTCTTCTTCTTCTTCTTCACAAAGGGTTTTAATGGCTTACGAGAAGGAGCTTATTGCTGCTAAGAAAGCAGCCACTCTCGCTGCTCGTCTTTGCCAGGCATTATTCCTTTCTTTTCCTCATTCATATTTTGTGTTCTTCCTTTCAATTTCATCTGGGGGGTCCATTTTTGTGATACCCATC
Source organism: Mimosa pudica (assembly GCA_029929735.1). NCBI lineage: Eukaryota > Viridiplantae > Streptophyta > Magnoliopsida > Fabales > Fabaceae > Mimosa > Mimosa pudica. The sequence continues at coordinate 10,506,715 of JAKELP010000037.1, read as the reverse complement.
AAGGAAAGTTTCAAACTTTGGATGATTTTGTGGTGGGATTTTGTACATGATTAAGAAAATTGAATCATTTCTGCTAATAATTGTTAATGTAGGTAGATTTGATTGTACAGTTTGGATTTTTACATTGAATGTGGGAGTGGAGATATAATACTTTGTTGGTTACTAATTATAAGACCACTTTGACTTTTTTTTTGAAACTATGGATGCAAATTTAATCAGTTTGATTTGCCATTAGCTATTTTTTCTTCAAGATTCATTTATTCAACTTGTAAACTAACATATCATCTAATTACATGTGACATATGTTATAATTTAGTGACCATAAAGAAGTCAAAGGGATTTTATATTTATGACTGGAGGGTGTAAATGATATAGCTAGTGAAGTATTGAAGGGATAAGTTATGAGTTGGTTAAAGTAGTGGTAACATTGATATGGATGGGAGGCAGATGGTAGAACTATCTCATTCATGATGAGATTGACTTGAAGTACTGAAGCTCTTTTCTTTCTTTCTTTTTATTTCTTTTACGATTCTCAAGTTTACTTTTGATGGTTTTGTCCAGAAAGTGCAAAAGGCTCTGCTGCAATCTGATGTCCATTCTAAATCAGACAAGAGTCCAGTTACAGTGGCTGATTATGGTAAGTTGGATTACTTATATCAGAATGCTGCCTAATCATAACCGTTAGTGTTGATTCTGACATGAATTTTTCCCTTGTAATTGTTCATGTGGCTGAGCTAAATCTAATTAATACAATGATTTTAACAAATGTCATTGTTCCTAAGGCATGAATAGGATAACTTATTTTCCAAACTCTTAATGCACAATTTGTACACCAGTTTCTTTCGTGAAATCTAGTTTTAGTCTATCAGTATAATAGTATATATGTACAGTGTTTTCCTTTCTGCTGTCTAATATGAATACTTGTGCTCTGTGGATTGCATCTAATACAAACTGAAGATGCGTATGGGCAGTGGTGTGCATTATCTGGTATTTTATTTGGATGACTTGCTACATCTAGTATGTAAGATGAGAAATAAGGATCAGAAATATCCATATCATATGGTAAATTGGCTACTAGCTTCTGTTAGTAATATATTTCAGGTTAGGTGTGACAACCAATAATTCAATGTAGGAACAGACTAAATTTTACAATTGGAAGGCATTTTCTCAATTCATATGGTAGAATGCATTCGTCCTTCACCTCCTATAACAAAATGCATCCCATTTTGTCAGATAGCTTATGCTGGTTTATTATTGATATATAATTGTAATACAGAATAAAAGTTAGTTAGTTATTGAGTTAGTTTCCTATTCTTCTGAATTCTTCAATGCAGATTTATTAAATCTGTATCAACTATGTACATCCGATGAACCCGTGCTTTATAGTCCATGTGGAGCAGCTTATAATGAGAGATTCACATACAAATATCGCAGCTGCTTTCCATTTTGATTGCTTGTTACTTTTACATTCTTTCAGTCAATGAATTTTATCCAATTACAAATTTAAATTTAAGTTTAATTTTCCAGGGTCACAAGCCTTGGTTAGCCTTGTGCTGGAGAGAGAACTTCCTTCTGAACCATTCTCATTAGTAGCCGAGGAGGTGAATTTCTAAGTTCTCCTTGAACATGTTGAATCTTCTTTTTTATTCTTCTGATTGTAAAATTCAGTCATAAAATTCTAGGATTCTGGGGATCTTCGTGAGGAGAGTGGTCAAGAAACATTAAAGCGCATTACAGAGCTTGTGAACGGTACTTTAGCTAGTGAAGGATTAGCTGGTTTTTCTTCTTTAACAGCTGAAGATATTACTAGAGCCATTGACAACGGTAAGTCTGAAGGTGGTTCTAGTGGTCGGCACTGGGTTTTGGACCCCATAGATGGTACTAAAGGGTAAGTATCCTCAAAACTAATTTGACATGAACAGTTTCTTTGACATGCCTAACTTATATTCAGCTTCTTAACTTGTCCCTGTTCTGTAATATCTTTTTGTTTCATTTTCACAATTTCTGTTCTGTTATTGTGCTTATGATCACCAAGTAGCTTATGCTTGTGTGATGATGACATTGTAGATTTCTTAGAGGAGATCAATATGCTATAGCATTAGCTTTGTTACATGAAGGGAAAGTTGTCTTGGGAGTTCTGGCTTGTCCAAATCTTCCACTGGCGTCTATTGGTAGTAAGCTGCAGCATTCTGGTAATGAAGTTGGCTGCCTTTTCTTTGCCACAGTGGGAGAAGGTGCATACATGCAGACTCTGGATGGTTCCTCAAAAACTAGGGTTCGTGCTTATCAATTAATACTATCGACATGTCATTGATTGTTGTGCTAAGATTCAGTACATTGCTATCATTGTCCAGGTGCATGTCAGCGCAGTTGAGAATCCAGAAGAAGCGTCATTTTTTGAATCTTTCGAAGCTGCACACTCTTCTCATGACTTGTCAAAGTCTATTGCAGAGGTAATGTGATTCATGTAACCTGCCATTTCCTTTCCCCCTTCTATTAGCTGTTATAAGCTAACAGTCCTATAACACCATGATTAATTCATGAACAGAAACTTGGCGTCAAGGTGCCACCGGTTAGAATTGACAGCCAAGCAAAATATGGAGCTCTGTCCAGAGGAGATGGGACTATATATTTGCGATTTCCTCACAAGGGATACCGTGAAAAGATATGGGATCATGCCGCAGGCTGCATTGTTGTGACTGGTGTGTAAATTTTATAATCCTTTGCTCTCACCTCATAGTCATCCATAGTTTGTATGTATGAGCATGTGCCCGCAGAATATCACTCAAAACAAAAAAAAATAATGTCTGCAAGGTTAAATATGTCGGGTTCCTATGTCACTCACTATGTTTAATAAGTAGTAAATGTTACAAGTATTGTCTAGAAGGTCCAATGTTCCTTAAAGACTTGAGCGGTTGAACCCTAATAAATTGTTTTGCTCTTAGGCTTCAAATATAATAAACTCATTGGATATCACTTATTTGGTCATCATCAGATTATTTGATAAAACGATTACTATGTGTCGAATTTAGTATGGGCAGTCACTAATGATTGAAAGCTGAACCTAAAACTGTCACCAATTTTGGACCAAATTGTTAGTTAAGTCTATTTAAAAGATTTGATGGTTTCCTTGTATATATGATGCATTTGACATTCGAAAATGTGCAGAAGCTGGAGGTATTGCCACAGATGCTGCAGGAAATCCTTTGGACTTTTCAAAAGGAAGGTTCCTTGATGTTGCTTCTGGCATTATTGTCACAAACCAGAAACTGATGCCACATCTTCTCAGAGCAGTGAAAGAATCCCTCAACGAGAAAGCATCATCCCTGTAATTTCCATTAGAAAAAAGGATGTTTTCATTTAGTTCCATAAACATGTAATTCAGTTAACCTGTAATTTCGAGCCACTACTGTATAAGGAGATGTCCATTTGTTACCCATCTGTAATTGACAAAGTTCAATAAAGGTATCCAGCAAAAGAGAGATGAAAACAATAAACAGGGTTTTAAGCATGAGTTGCCAAACATGATCACCTGCCATGGTTTGACATACCCTTTGGAAGAAGGCAGATTGGAAGTAAACAACAAAACTTGACCAACAGAATAAGATGATAAATTTATGCATAAAACGGTGGAAGGCATTAAGTTCAATTTTGAGGTCTCTGAACAAAAAAACTTCAAAATAAGGGTGAATTTTCTTTACCTGAAATTCAAAGGCACTTATTCATATTTAGGTGGCAATAAATATAACTAAATAGGAAATATACACGCCAAGATAGTGGCTCAATAGTGATATCAAGGATTCAAGGGGACTTTGAAATGTTTGAGTCCATTAGCTTCACCCAACTTAGCATTTACGTGAACCAAAAGTTAATAACCTTGTATTATTCCGGATAATAAACTGAGTAGGGAATAATTGTATGAACTTAACGAGTATAGAAACACACTCAACAATTTGCCACCTTGTGAATAGTATGAAGCCATGTATAGAATTGGCTTGAGTGCAACACAGTTAACGATGTTTAAATTTGATTTTGATTGACTTGACTCGATCAAAAGCAATGTTCAATGCTAATTTCTAGAGATTCCTTTTGATATGGGATTCCAAAACAATTTGATATTGTTTCTGAGAAGTCCTTGAAAATCATTCAGTTTTCCAAATTAAAAACGGTATATCATGACAATCCAAAGGGTATCAGGTAAAAGGTTCACACTAGAAATAGCTAGAAAACACATGGAACAAAACAGGCAGCTGAAAGATCACAAAATGAATATACGGTTGCTTATTATGCTTGTTAAGTGATGTGGATACAAAATATTCGTTTCAGAACTATAAAGTTCATTGCTATACATGATAAAATATAACAAATGTGCTTAAAAATATCACCCCACTAGATAATTGTGAACTGACAATTCCATCTCACATTTCCTGGGAACTCATTTTAACTAAGACTCTTCACATTGCCTTACTTGAGATGAGAGGCTTAGGAGGGGATAACGATCTAACTTCAGGTGCAGAACTTGGGAAAAGTATGTTCAGCTTGTGCATCAGGATATCGGCCCTCGATGGAATCTCGTTAAGAAGAAACTGCTGAACAATCGGTTTCTTAAACCACTCCATGACTGAGTCTCCTGGAGCTCTCAGAACCACTTTACTGACCTCAAATGGAGACTCTACTGAGCTCAACATCTGAGCCACCACAATCTTCAAAGTCGGTCCAGTCACTAATTTAATACGCCTCGGAATAATACCATAATATAGCATGCGCTTTCTAAACCGATGAAGAGTGTGCACCACAGCAATAAGAGCAGCACCAACCGACAAGTTTCTAACATCAAGGGACCATGCGATGTGCTGATCGAAAACTATAGCCTTCGGGAATAGTTTATTCTCATACGCGACCTTCCAAACACATCGAGCTCGATTTATCTGCCCCATAAGAACTAGGTAATTGAGGAGAACATTGACAAAGTACCTCGTGGCACCTTCCTCCAATTCATAATCAATACCTTGAAAGAACTCCCTCACAAAGGATAGCACTGGTTGTTTCCTCTGTTCAGGCCCTGTGAATAGTCCACACATAAAAGCATGTGCCTTGTGTTTTGTTGTGCCAAGGATAGACATCAAATGCCGCTCACTCTGCTCTTCTTGACACCTTACAAGATGGGCTAGAATGGACGTGTAAAGTACGAGATCAACTTTTGCAGCTGAGTTAACATAAGTTTCAAGTAGAGGCTTGGCAGATTCATATAAGCCATTTTTCATGCATGACTCAAACAACTGCCTTATTATAAAATTATTCGTCCTAACCCCTGATGAACCCATGAAACGCAGCCATCTCAAAGCAAGATCTGTGGAACCTTCCTTAATATAAACCATCAAAACATCGCTAGCTGTCACATCAACGGAATATCCCATGGCCTTCATCTCGAGTAAGATCTTGGCAGCAACATCGACCAGCTTCTTATTCGCCAGTAGGGTCAAGAGAGCAGTATAAGTGCTTAAACCAGGCCTCAGACCTGCATCAATCATTGAATTATACAGCTTCATGGCATGATCTACTTGTCCAGATGCAGCATGCATTTCTAAGAGACAAGAATATGTAGATGGAGTAGGTAGAAATCCAGCCTTTTCCATATCTGAAAAGGCAGACATAGCAATATCAAGCTTCCCCGATTTTGCATGTGCCTCAATGATCAGTGTATACAAGCCAAAATTAGGCCTGTATCCAGCATTCTTCATCTCATCCCAAATCCTAAGAGCAGTTTCTAGCTTCCCAGACTTCACATAAGATTCAATTAAAGAAACATATACAGTTGGAGGAGGCCTATACCTAAAACTTTGCATCTCCATGTAAACCTTCATTGCACCATCCAATCTCCCAGCTTTCCCCATCGAATCAACGAGAGAAGCAAAGACATTTAAACCTGGCCGGAAATTCCTATCTTTCATTTCCTGAAATAGCTTGAAAGCAGCGTCAAGACGGCCTGATTTCGCCAAGTTTGGTATCATCAATTCATAAGTTGCACCATTCAATGAGCAATTCGTCGATGCCATGCTCTCATATATCTCGAATGCCTTATAAGGCAACCCCTTATTCATAAAGAGTGTGATGAGGCAATTATATGTCTCAGTATCAATTTTAACACCCGTGTCTTTCATTTTCTTAAAGCAACAAAATGAGACCTCCAACTTCTCAGCTTTGGCCAAGTGTTGAATAACCCGATTATAAGCACTGAATGACGACACTCCGCTATTACTACAATCATTAACCATCTCATCAAACAATGACTGAATTCCATCAAAATCCCTACGCTGGTTCAAACCATCGAAAAGTAGAACATAACACACATCATTAGGTGAATACCAAGATTGCCTCTTAGCCCACCTAAACAAACTCAAACACGCATCACTTTCACCAATAATCTTCAAAGCTTGAGTAATATGAACCATGTTAGGTGTAAACTGAAGCTTATCTAATTGATTATCCAACTCAGGTCCCCATTTCCACCTCTTAACAACCTCAACAAGTTTTGCCACTGCCACAGCATTTGCAAATGGCTTCTTAACCTCACCAATCATCACATGATCATCAAGCCCTGGCTCCACCGACCTTATTCCTTTACCTTGATAAATAACATTACCAGCCTCATCTAAATAGTCTATCTCCTCAGTCCATTCCACAGACTCATTACCATTAACATTACCATTACAATAACTTCTATTACAAAAAGGCAACCCCATTAGATTAAAATCTCTACAAGAAGCAGACTTTCTCCAAAACCCATTATTGTTTACAACATTAAGACATGGAACAACATGTGTGAACCTCTTTGATGAGCTAAAAAGACTTGAACTTTCTGAACTAATGGAGTTTAAATGTGGGGAAAAAAGAAGGCTTTTGGTGAGTTTGTGGAAATTCTTAGAAAGTAAGTTCCAACGATAAATCATTGATATTTAAAAAAAAGGGGTTGATAAGAATGACAATAGTAATGAAGGGAATAACAATGGAAGCTAAGAAATGAAGTTTACACTAAAGGGTCAATAAGTAATCTGATTAATCACTTGTGTTTCTGTGTTTTCCTCTAATGAAAAAAAAAGAGATATTAAGAAGTGAAGTATATAAGAGTGTTACTTTGATTTTCTCGGCACAAGTGTTTACCTAAATGAATGCGACGGCGAGAGTGGCGGCGGCGGTGAAAGTGGAGAAGGCGACTGAGGAGTTAGGAGAAGGAAGAGTGGAAGAGGAGGAAGGCTTTTAGCTATAGGGGCAAAATTGGAATAATGAAAAAAATGCATGGGTAGTTTTGTCAGATGAGATATAAACTTTCTCTCCCCCAAAAACCACTTTTTGGAGGTGAAGAGGGAAGGAGAGGGAAAGGGTTAAGTATCAATCATTACATTATTATAAAAAAGAAGTACCATAAAAAACATACTCCCTCCGCTCTTATAAGACCTAGTTGACTTTTTTAGAAAATCCTAAAAAAATAAAATAAGTAAATTATAAATTGATTTACCTAATATCTTGCCTTAAACTAAAATATTTAACTTATAAACTAATGACTAATCTAAAAGTATATTAAATATGTCATAATTCAATAACATATTTTGTAACTCTAACATCTCCAAAAAAAGTCAACTAGGTCTTATATTTAGGACTTTTAAATTTTCATAGATGGGCTCTCATATTACTATAAACTTTTTAAAAGGACTTAAACTTGTTAACACCTTTAAATTTTCATTTAAGAGCGTTAGATGAAATCTTACACATCATTCATGTGAATTATGTGACACTGTTTTTGTAAAGGTGACATTTTTTATAAATAGACTCTTATATACCAAACAAAGTCACATAATTTCCTTTTTTTAAAGAAACTGTTAACACCTTTAAATTTTCATTTAAGAGCGTTAGATGAAATCTTACACATCATTTATGTGAATTATGTGACACTGTTTTTGTAAATGTGACATTTTTTATAAATAGACTCTTATATACCAAACAAAGTCACATAATTTCCTTTTTTAAAAAAAAATTGTTCTACATAATTCGTATCATAAAATGGGGTGTAAGAGCACATTTAACGGTGTTAAACGAGATTTAACGATGTTGGCAAGTTTAACGGCTTTTAAAAAGTTTGTACGCATATAAAAACACATATATTAATATATGTATTAGATGGTACTTAGCCTATGTATTTTATAGACGAAAATGATTGTTAACCCAAATTTCCAATAGCAAAAGTTACACAAAGTTAAGTGGCAAAAAACACAAATTTAAAAATTTGATGAGACCAAAACCATCGATCTTAATATTTAAGAGTTAAAGTCAAAATCAAGTAAAAGTTCATGATCAAAAGTGGTATTAACCATTCCATTATTACTTCCTAAAATTGCTTAAAATTATATAGGTAATTAATTGCAAGTCTAATGTAAGCAATTTAATTAAGATGAGCTCCTACAAAAATCATGTCATTAATTTTAGGTCACTATCAGGAAATTATTTTATGTAATTTTTGGCCTAATAATAACAAATTTTAGCCATATGATAATAACTTCTTAACCCTTTTAATAATAACTTTTGAGTTTCCGATAACAACTTAATGAGTAGGTGATAATAACTTCGTGAGACTTGAGATAAATTATGCGATTTCATGAGACCTAATCTTAATTAAGTTCCTTATTACTTGAGACTTGAAATTAATTTTCCCAAAATTGTTTGTCTTCAAAAATAATCTTTTAACAAAAGCTGAAACGGCGAAACCTCAAAATTGTATATCTCACAAAAATTTGATATTGTCTCGCCAATTTTATAATGTACCAACCTTTATTCATTTACACCGATCTTATTGATCTTATAACATAATTTCCCATCATATATGAAGATTCGTTTTGGTAAGAAGAGACCAAAACGCATTTTTCGTTTTTCGTGATGGCGTGATTGAGAGACATTTTGAGATGGATCTTATTGAGTATCTACTGAAGTCTGAAACATTTTTACCAATGCAACCAAATTCTCCCATGGTAACCTTAACCGTGGTCCTCAAGCAATGAAAGCTAGAAATCATGTGCCTCTTGGAACTGTTGATACACAAATTATATGGTATCAAAGAAAAGAATAGTATCTTTATTTATAATGAATGAGTGGACAAACCACAATAATAGTACAAGAGATTAGTCGCCTAGACCTTAGTCGACTAGCGAGAGAAAGAAATAGAAAGTACCAGATTCCAAAGATATTCAATGCCTTTTCTACATAGTTGGAACTTCTATATATAGATTACAAATTTCCTTTCTCGTTGGAGTAATTAATCTCTCTATTTACAGCTTTTTCCGTTTTGATCCTATAAATGCCAATTAATGTCCTGCTGTTACAAAATATTAACGGCATCTTTGACCAAAAGAGTAATGACTTTGACCATCCCTGTTGCGTTAGGCCTTTTCTGAGTCATCATCTGTTTTGGGCTTAATGGGTCTGCTTAATGTAAATAATGTCATAACAGGAACAATGGTGGATACATGAGTGGTCCACTTATAATTTAATTTCTTTTAATTCGGTGCTCAAATTCTATCCTGTTGTTAGAAGTAATATTAAAATAAGCTGACTTATTTTTAAGTCAGCTAGAAAACAAGCTCTAGGTTGACATAATTTTATATTTGGATGAACTTTGAAAAAAGTGAATTATTTTTCCATTTGACTTATAAACATGTTTGGATGACTTTTTGTTTAATAGTGGCTTATTTTGAAATAAACTACCCAAAGTGGCTTCTGAATAAGCTGACTTATTTAAAATAAGTTGGGTGAAAAATAAGTCCAGCCAAACATAGAATAAAGCCACACACCCAAAATAAGCTGGCTTATTCAAAATAAATTGGCTTATTTCTCAAAAATAGTCCAGTCAAACACATGCACTTTGTTTCAAACACACTTTGTTTGAAATATGATGCACTTCAATTCATCTTCTACTGCATTCCCATAGCCTACTTCACAAGCTTCAATTGTATAGATCTCATTTTCATTTTAAATATAATTGATATTTTTTATTAAAAAAAAAAGAGAATTTGAGGGGTATGGATGGATGAATTGGTGATTCCCGATCATAAGAAAAATTCCCTCCAAGAGAGACCTAAATGCCCCTCTACCATAATCTCTCTGATCTTTGCATGTGATATATTTTTTGTGTGATATTACTAAAGTTCTATTTGTAACTTGAAATTACATGAGTAAGCTAAACACTTGAGCATATATAGCCACGGGTGCACCCAAAACCTTACAATTTACAGTATATATAATGATTAAGTTGTTATGAATTGAACTCGAAGGAGTAAATTAATTATTGAAGAAAATTTTAGAACTGGAAGTTGTATATCTCTTGAAAAAACATGTTTGAATCATATGTTTTAATTTAAAAATAACATCCATAAGAACAAGAACAGATAAATGAAGAAATTTGCTCACAAAAATAATGTTGAAAATGATTTGAAGTTCATCCGTAGACAGTGACTGAGACGACTCTAGAATTTTTTTTCCTTTTATATCTAAGATATTGCCCACATCCGTCTTTTCCTTTTCTTTTTTCCTTTTTCTCTTGTCATCAACGTGATAACTTCATTCCAATAAAAGGAAAGTCAAGATAAGGGATTCCAATACTCCTTATTAGTACATCAATATTAATAATCCAAACTGAAATGGAGGATGGGCGTGTTGAAAACAAATCAAGTGTGCTCATCCTCTATCTGTCGATTGGTCCTGTGTAACATAGTGGCATGGAAAATTACGGTAAGCAAAAGATTATGAGTTCGATGCCATTAATAATTGTAGCCGTAGTTTGTTCCTCTAACTAAAAAATAGGGCGAAGGCCCAAAAATGATACATAATTATTGGCCAAAGAATTAACAAAAGTAATACATAACTATTTCAAGGTACACTGATGATACACAACTTTTTACCAAGGATTAAAAATGATATTTTCACTAATATAATAATAAGATTACACATGAAAAGTCCAAAATGTCCTTATAAATAAAATAAAATTAAACATCCTTTCTTCCTCTTCCTCTTCCTCTTCCTCTTTTCCCTCCACCCTCATGGCCTCTTCTTCCTCGCTGAGATAGACACCATTGGCCACCGTCAGCCAACAATCTCTGCTCGGACAAGGGTGTTACTTTTGAGGCCAACTTTATTTACTAATGACAATCTGAATAAACATCCCATAGTCATTATTGCGAAAATCAAGATTATTATTCACATTTTATTAGGGTGAAGTGGGGTTTTCTGTATGTCCATATCATAATTAGATCTGAAATCATCATTTAACAAAAACAGAGCCCAAGTTCTTTCCTTTCCTCTTCTTCATTCAAGCTTTGTTTTTTTGTTCTTGTGATACTTCTCGTTGTTAAAAAAAAGATCTTATCTTCATTATCCAAAAATGGCGAATCGATGGTGGGTAGGCAATGTGGCAATGAGATCAACAGCAAAAGACCATCTCTCACCTTCTCAACCAATCCATCTTCAAAACCCAGAAGGCAACCAGCCCGGTCTGAACCGGTTCAACCCGGTTCGAAATCAAGGCTTCCTAGAAAGCACAAACAACACAACCCAAAGCAATAGCAGCAACACCTCGCAAAGCCAAAACGCCGCCGCCGCGGACGACGGTGACAGCGGCCGTGACGCCACCGATCGACGACCCCACCGCCGCCACGGAGCACAACAAGGACTGCAGCCCACGTGTCCGCCTGCCCGGCTCAAAGAACAAACCGAGATAGTTATGGAAGGAGAAGAAGGGATGTTTAATTTTATTTTATTTATAAGGCATTTTGGACTTTTCATGTGTAATCTTATTGTTATATTAGTGAAAATATCATTTTTGATTCTTGGTAAAAGTTGTGTATTATCAGTGTACCTTGAAATAGTTATGTATTACTTTTGTTCCTTGACCAATACTTATGTATCATTTTTTGGTTTTCGCCTTAAAAATTAGAAGAATGATGTCCATTCTCCTCACTGATGACATGCATGATACTACTGCCATACGTTATTTTTTGTAAATAGAACATTGCAGGCTCATTCTCACTTATTATCACATAGGCTATTAGCTAGAATGATACTCGTCCTCATGGATTTATAATTAGTATAGTTGACTACGGAAATCAGTTTTTTACTCATCAAAATATGAGTCGGGAGAGCTAATAAACACATCTAAGTCGTTTAGATCGTACCTTGAGGATCTATGATATAGATTTTATTTTATTGAAAATATTTTAATGGATATAGAATCAAAAAAATTAATTTATCTCTTGTATATTTGTTTAATTCTTCCCATTCACCTTTTTTATGAATAGGGGGATTGGTCGTTCCAATTTGCATTTTCTTCTCTAAAATTCTAAGTAAATATATGGTTAAAAGATTAGGTGGTTTCTCTCATGAGAAAGTCTTCAGTGACCGTTCTTTAAATTCAAATCTACTTGTCTAAAAAGATCTTTGATTTTATGCTTGTAAGTCAACTGAGACATTAACAAAATCATATAAAAGTATTCTATGATAACATTCAAAGAGCAAGAAATAATAAATTAACGTTAATTTTAAAATTAACTTAAATCAATATGAATGAATAAAATGGTCATACCATTTTTTTCATAAGAAAATTAAAGGCACTAAATAAATTACGTTTCATCGTGATTGATCGCTTGCTTGCAAACAAAAGTTTGAGTGAACAGAGAAAGTGAATCCTCAACTACTTTAAGGACCATAAAAAATGAATCCTTCCTGCTTATACTGGAGCTCCACTATAACTTTATATTCAACATATCTGTTTTTACTTTTAAGATATACTGTGTGTGGATTAACTTATTCCTGTTGTTGGCCCATTGTGTGTGCACATTTTTTGGATTCCCAAAGATAAGTTTTTGTCATTCCCGAAAATTTTTCTATATAGAGAAACTATGCATGATACCACAAATACTCAGATTTATAGAAATGACTTAAATCGTGTGCAACAAAAGACTACTTAAGAAGATTTATATATAGAGAAGTCAATAAACACCTAAATTCTTCAAACTGTAATTAGATATACCATGAAAATACTTACTTTATTTGTAGCTCACCTAATTCGGAATTAATTCTTCTAATGAATGTAATAATATAAGGACGGGTCAGGTCCCACTAAATTCAGATCATGGATGTATTATGTATATATGCATAATCAATATCCTAATGATGCAAAGAAATATTGAGAGAGAGAGAGAGAGAGAGAGAATATTACACTTGAATAAGAGAAAAACTAAGAAAAACCATATATATGTGCTTGGGGCGAGAAGGTCAATTATGTGTGTCTATGTCTACATATATGTGATTGTATTAAAGCATCCAAATAAATCATATAATAGATGTTTATGAGAGAAATCTGAAAACGTTCAGTAATGTACCCTAAGAATGAAGATTGAACTAAATAGAGACTATGTGATCACAACATAAGAATGAAGGCCTGGAATGTATCTCTCCTATTCAATTTACTAATTATATTATATAGGAGAGATACAAATATGTGAGCGCGACACACACGTGTGTGTATTAATCAAGTCATTGATCTATATATGTATATTCTTCAGATATAACCTATAGGTCATATATAGCGATACTTCTAAACAAGATATATATATATGATGAGAGAAAAGCTCATCATTAAAAACTGATACCAACATGATTAATTTCTCAGCATCAATTTCTAAAATTTGGATTCTCTCTACTGGAAAATCTCTGATAAGTAAAAATTAGCGTGAACTTTGACACAATTGTGACAACTAGCTGGCATTAGTTTATTAATAATCTATGTTGGATTGGATGTAAGCATTGGCTAATTAGGGTGTTAATTAATAGGTCTTTATGCTCACAATCGATTCAAACATTTAATCCAGATACAGAAACTAACTGAAAATTTTTGATGGAGAGATTATAAAATTTAAGAGGATCCAAATACAAATTTTGTGGTAGCGTTTGGATATTAGTTTAGTACTTATCATAAGTTGTACCCTAATTCATCAAAAGAAAAGTTTGAAAAAAAAAACAGAAATTGCAAACCATCTTGATTCCCTTGATTACACTATTCCTTGTAAGCTATATAAAAGATATAGATTAAATAACATGGGGAAAATTAGGAGCAATATGTATACCCTCCATAGATGTTATATTGGAACTCATCTAGCAAGAACCAAAAGTAAATATGTGTGTGTATGTCTATATGCGCGCGCGGGCGCGTTCTTCTAACTGTGTGCTGTACATATAGCTTAATTATACTTCCTTTGAACGGAAGAAGATCATGAGAGAAGAAAACGAAAAGACATGAAAAAGGAAAAAAGAGAAACAATAAAAGCGGTCCCTCATTGCTTTTCTTCTTATACTAGGTTTTAACTAATTTAGATTAGCATTTTAGCACATTTTTTCTACATGAAATATCCCAAAGTACATGTCAGAAGATTAAAAGCACCTATCAGGAAGAGAAAACTGAAGAAAATAATCAGAAACAAAATACCTTCAAATACCATACATATGTAGATATTTTGCACCCAATTTCATCCAATAACCTCGAAATTATACTATATATAATGATCATCATCTCATAATCAATTACAAAGCATAGATCATCTCATGAACTTAAGGGCAACAAAGAGCAACCCAAATGATATAACCGACACGTTTTTATGTAGATGTATATTATGTATCTTCTTCTGTATGTATATATGTGTGTGGTAGGCTCAGCCTTTCAGATTTTATTGCTAGAGCCTAGAAGTAGAGGCTCATTTACTTAATTGATAGAAGAAAGCTAACACTTCTCTTAATACTCATTAGGAAGAGAGTGAGCCCCTTTTATCTATTCACAAGTTGGTTGGAATCTGCAAAAGGCCTTCCATCTATATATGCATATATATATGTATGCAACCATGTATGGATACTTAGCTTACTCCAACTGATGATCGCTTGAGAACTGAGAAGTTAAGGCAGAAGTTGTAGGGATCCCATTGAAGACCAATCTCATCTCCTTTCTTCAAGTCCCTTCTCCTCACAAAATCTTGATTCCATTTTCCAATAAGAACGTAGTTCTTGATGGATGACCATTGCTTCAGAATCAGCTGGTACATGGACTTTGTTTCCACATCCCAAACCCTCACTAACCTTCCTAAATCCTCATTATTATTGTTGTTGTTTTTGTTTTTGTTGTTATTGTTTCCCATCAATGAAACTAGCATGTCCTCCATGGGATTCTCTGTGCTCAAAAGAAGCCTATTAAGCTTCCCAAGGTCACTTGTGGTAAGAACCTTTTTTATCTTCCATGGATCGTCGTAGAGCCTCAAAGCAGTAGAGCAGCGCCCATGAGAAAATGATGATGATGGCTGCTGGCTAATAATATTACTACCATAGTGAGGATGATAAACTTTTGTGTTGGAATAATAATAATTTGGAGCTATTTTCCTCTCTTTATTATTAGCAATATTTCTCTTGGTTTTGGATTTGGTGAAAGAGGAGGGTTCAGGGGAGGTGGAGAAGGAAGAAGAAAGAGACAATTCAGTGGAGACTTCTAGGTTTAGAGGAGGAGATGATGATGAAGAAGATAATTCCTGCAAACCCTTGGAAATGATAAAATTATTTTCGGAGAATACGTTTAAGAAATCATGAGGTTGTGGACGAAACTGAGGATGAGGGTGAGAAGGATTCTTTTCCATCTGCAAATAGAAGAAAGGATAGAGAGAATGTAGCTTTTGATGAAAACCTAAATATATAAATATATATAACTAAACGCACTTCTTACACGAGCATAGATATATAGTCTACCCCAGATGCCCTAACATTTATATAATATACTCCCTCCGGTCCTAAATATAAGACCTAATTGACTTTTTCTAGAAAATCCTTAAAAAAACAAAATAAGTTAATTATAAATTGATTTACCTATTTTTTCCCCTTAAACTAGTTTATTTAATTTTACCTATAAACTAATGGATAATCTAAAAATATATCAAATATGTCATCATTTAATAACCTATTTCGCAACCTTAATCTCTCCAAAAAAAAAGTCAATTAGATCCTATATTTAGGACTGAAGGTAGTATATATAATGGACGAATAATCCATTTCCTACAGTTGGCATGGCAGTATATATCATAGTGGAATAGCTGAAATACACATGTGTATATGTATATATGTATCTACGTGACTTTAATTTAATGCAACTTTTTGTCTTATCATTGATACGTACTTGTGATCAATGATGATGGTAATTAAATTGGATATACAGAACGTAGGTTAGATTAATTATATACTTTTGGCGCCTAATTAAAAATAGTAAACAGTAGTGTTATCAGATTTCAGAAGTGTATTACAAGTACATATTTTACAATAACCAAAAATAACAAAATAATAGGTTTCAATATGAAACTTTTATATATCCTGGCAGGTTTACGTTCTAATTAAAAACTTATACAAAACATTACAAGTGTCTTTAGATGGATTTTCAAGAGCACATATGTCTTTAACTACTAACACAAATAATAACAAGTGTGATACATTTTTGTGTACCGGGACATTTGTGGGATAAGGTAATTATAAGTATTTCAAATGTTAAAACTATGGATACCAATTAAATTTCACTGTCTTATTATCAGCTTAATTAGTCTAAAACATTTTATAATTAATAAGACTCAATTTTGCATAGAATAATGGCAAAACTTAAAAAACAGTGAATTATTTGTGAAATTTAGCGACATTCACACAAATAAAGACAAAAATATTTAACTAATTAATTACATGGGAAACTTCGTAACGAAATTTTTAGTAATTGCCTTGAATTATTTGATTAATTCACTTTTTTAGGACTATAGATGAAAAGATGAAGAAGGAGGTTGATCCAATCTTATTTGAGGGGTATTACTTCTTTTCTTCTCCTTCAATCGATGTTCGACTACTGTGCTAGTTTTGAGTCCACGAGTCTACACGATTCCATTTCAAACTGTCGATTTCATCACCAATCATTGTTTACATTGTATGAGGGGCTAGCTTCTTGTTGTTCAGCTCATTAATTAAACTGCTATTCCTTTGGCATGTGAGATAAAATTAACTTATTTTGTTTAGATTAAATATAACATTTCTTTTTCTAAAACACCTGAGGTTCGTTAATATGAAGGAAGGGGAAGTCAAATTATCATGAGATGTATTTGAAAGAAAGGGTTATGAAAAATCGCAATATTTATATGTATTTACATGTTAAAGATGAGAATATTAACATAACTAAGATGCAATTTTGGTTCTGTAGGAAAATACCTAGTCCACACTTGGTGGATTAGGGCCCAAATCCAGGCCCAATAAGAATTGGGGCAATTATGTGAATATGGGAAAATTATGGGTTTAAGTGATTAATTTTCCCAAATTGAATATAACTTCCACTCATGTGTTAGTTATAAATAGAGAGGATTCTATCAAATGAAAAGAACGTGCACACAGAAACCAAAATCTCTCTCTTGAGAGAGAGTCATTTCTCCTCCCTTTTCTTTTGACTTTTCTATCAAATGTTATCTGTCGTATATCGTAATTGGATCCCAAATGGTGGTCCAATTTCACGTGGGTACTTGAAGAATCCTACGGACTCCAGGTACGCCCGAAACCCAACAGGTCCGTTAAGACTTGATTCGATATATATCTTGACCTTTAAGCAAAAATTAGCTTAGGAATTTGATCAATTGACCGTATTGATTGGATTTGAAGCTATTTGATCATTTTCCTTCTCTAATTTCATGTGTTGGGTTGCAAAGATCAATTTAGAGGAGTTGGGGACAATAAAATTAAAGAAAACTCATCACCCCAAATTTTTGTCCGACCAACTGTAACTAGCAAAAGCAGTGAGCCAAACCCTTCTTCTATTCTTCCTGTTGGTGCATTTCTCATGGAAGGCAACAACTAAGGCTCCCAAATCCTTTGTAATGGAAGTTGGAGCATGAGGAGTGCTCTTTAAAGGGGAGTTTTTTGTTCTCTATAAGTCTCTTTCGGTTGTGAGATTAGGAACACCTAAAATTAACAAACTCTATTGTACTTAATTAACTTAGAGAAATTATTATGCAGGATTTCAATACTAATTCACCTAAAATTAACAAACTCTATTGTACTTAATTTACTTAATGAACAATCGTAAATATTATGACGACTTCTGAACGTGTAATCATTCAATACGAACAAACAGAGAAAAACGTTGAAACATTGTTAAATAATAACATGCTTATCGGCAAATTTACACCACCTTCCAAAAAAGTAATCATTCAAAAGTTATTTATGTGGGGCAAAAAAATAACATATATTTAACTTTGTCGACATCATTGTTAAATTGCCATTTTTAAAAAATTATCTGCAGTTTTGAATTCTTTACGTAATTGTGCTGAATGCCTTTAATTTGATTTGATAGAACTATTTGTTATCAAATTAAAATTGCACTTAACCCTTATAGTATTGTCATTGTGAATTGTGACATTAAGACTTTTTTTTTTCAACATTTTCTTTTCTTTGGAGGATTGATGATAGTATTTCTTCATATTTTTCTTTTCTATATTTTGTTTTCTCCCAATTTCCTTCTTCCTAATCTCTGTCTCCATTTAAATGGAATATTATTATTCTATTCCAAAAAAATATTAATGTATAAGTTAGGTAATCAATTTCTTTAATTACGTACTCTTTATTTAACTTTCTATCCATCCAGTTAATGTATATAGTTTGATCCTCCTAACACCGGAACTATTATTGTAGCTGACAATAAAGATGATTTAAATAAACATTATATATTTGAGAAATATAGTGAAGAAAACAGGCATTTAATTTAGCTTGCATTTCATCAATTCAAGTTTTAGCTTACATTTAGGTTTTTGGAGTATGTTCAAAATATATAGATATATCAACACGTATATTTTGGTTATTTTTTGTTTTTTAACAATTATATAATATTTAATATTAACAATAATTTTTTTATTTATTTTAAAAAATTTTATTGTTAATATTAAATATCATATAATTGTTAAAAAAAATTAAGTAAAAAAAGATAATATTTTTTTTAAATAAAAAAAAAATTATTGTTAATATTTTTTTAAATAAAAAAAATATTAACAATAAATTTTAGTTTTGCTTACCACCTAGTCCTTATCATAACTAAGTCCATTTTAAAATACCATATATTAAGAAAAAATAATTTAAGTAAATAAATATGTTCAAAGTCGATAAAATTTTCAAAGTTTACTCTTTTTAATAACATTCTTTTTATCTCCTTCTTTATAAAAATCATTCTCACTCACACCTATATATCTTTATTTGTCTGTAATCCTTTTTTCCTTTTTCTAATGAAAATCAAATAAAAATAGAATTATAAAACATTCATTAATAACATTCATTGGTGAGCTTCTTATTTGACTTATATAAATGAATTAGGTAAATAAATTTTATGTTTAGAAAAAAGTAAAAGCTCTCCTATAAGTAAAAGATTGCGGGTAAAAGATTAGGTATATGGAGAAACATTAAATCTCTCAAATCAGCTGTCTCCACCCTTTGAGATGCCTAAAATCAGCGGAGGATTAGTCTCTCACTTGTCGAGTGGGAGGATACCTTGATCGTCGATAAAAAAAGTAAAAGAGTGCGGGTTTCACTCCTATACTTTAAATAGGTACATTGACACTCTAACATCAAAGAGAATAATGTAGATTAGAAATTATGATAAATTTTTAGGAGCTTAGAAATTCTTCATCCAACTTGCAATAAGATCAGATAAAACATCATTCATTCTCTAGAGAGAACAAATTGCAAAGTAAAAGTGGCTCTTAATTAATGTGTGTCGTCTATACACACACACATATTATATTCACATGCAGATCTCTTAGCTAATTATTTGGTGGTCATCACAGGCCCCTTTTGTTTTGGCTTAATACTCCCTTCGGTCCTATTTATAAGTCGTCAACCGCCCGAATTGCACATACCAAAGAATGAAGGTTAATGGAAGTTGAGTCATTAAATTGGTCTTATTTTTTTGTCTTTTCCATTTTTGCCCCTATCACCTTTATTACTATGACTCACTATCTCTTTCATCTTTATAAGTATACATGTGACTTTTTCATCTTCTCTCTCTTCTCATCTTCCAATGTCCATTTTCCAATGATAAGGGTATATTAGGAAAGTTATAATAAATGAGTTAGTTAATGTTAGTTATTGACTTATATTAAAGACCAAAATTTAGTGGCGGTTGGCGACTTATAAATAGGACCGGAGGGAGTATATGTTAGTACGTCTCTTCAGAAGCATTCCTTCGGAAATAAAGTAGTCGACGAGTTGTCAACCAATAAAGAAGGACGAAGGAAAGTTTGACGCGTTATACAGAATTCCAAAAGTTTGTGTGCCATGTGGCAAATGATGTTTGGCACTCCTTATTTAAGATCATGATAGTATATATAAAGAAACCGAAAAATCTAGTGTTATCACATATTCCATTTAATTTCCACTGCCTGGAGCAATATGTTGTTCTCTTGGGACCAGGCATCTATGATCAATTTTGGCCTTCTTCTCCAGTAACATTGATCATACAGAAAAGGAAAAAATAGAGTTGAAGAATATAAAAAAATGATAAACAAGCCTGGCATCTAATTATATTTTGGAGATGACGTGTATATATACATTTAATTAACAAGATAATTGTTTCCTAATCCAATTCAAGACATGCAAAATTTTTGTGAATCTTTATCCTCTAACAAATTCTAGAACGAGGGAGCATCATATGCTTGTGTCCACAGAAAGGTCAATATCCTTATAAAAGATCATTAAAGAAAAGATTCAATACAATGATTTTGCCAAAGATCGATGGTTCTGTATATATCCTTCCACTTTCAGCCACTCCCTTCATCCCTCACCATGCACAACCACACATCTTGTTTGTGTGTATGCATATGGCTAAAATATATATAAAATCTAAGTAAAATAAAAGAGTCATTAAGAGTCAATATTACATCTTAACTATGTTTAAAACTTCATTTTAGCTCAATAAAATCATACAAATTTTAGGATTTGTTAGTTTCTATTATTTTCAAATAAATTGGTCTAGGAGTTTTGATCACAAGAGGAATTTCTTCTACTTAATCTTCATCTCATGTATTAGTTTTATGAGTAAGTTTGTTTCTATGAGATCTACTCATGGAGCTTCTTTGAAAACCAATTTGATTGGTTTATTGCCGATAAAAGGTGTGGATCCTTTGGGATGGTTCTTTGAACAACCACTACTCAATGGTTTTTCTACCGGTGACGGTTCTTTTTTCCCACAAATTCTGATGAAGGAAAGATGAAGAAGATGATAGGGTTTTTGCGGACGGTGGCAGCTCACTCCTATCCATGTTTACCTTTTTAGGTTTTCTATATATTATCATTTGAATTTTTTTTTCAGACCTATTTTATATTCTAATATTCTAATTTAATAAAATCATTTATGCTTCCTGATAAAAAAAAATATGAGCATTACATACTCCCTCCGGTCCCTAATGTAAGAGCCCAAAATTTGAATGGTTTTGGTCCCTAATGTAAGAGCTCACCCCATATTCTCTCCTCATTTAATGCATTTTTTTCTACTTTACCCCTAACTCTCTTTCATATTTATTAATGTTTATGTATTTCTCTCTCTTAAAAATACCATAATAAATATGGGCAATTTTGGAAAAGAAGCATTAACTTCAGACACTCAACTAACATTCACATGTTTTCTTAAGAAACGTTTTTTTGGCGGTTAGCTCTTACATTAGGAACCGGAGGGAGTAGCTTAGTTCGTTTAACGGAATTTTTTGTTTATCGTCTAATCAATGTAATTAATGTCATCATCAATAGTAGTACGAATTCAATGTTGATGGCTTTTATGATATCAGATAAATGCTATAGGTTGTGGGGTGGGCATAAGGAACTAGAATGACCATGTTGTATGTGGCTTTGTTCATATAATTACTGCTGGTTATAGCTTTACCGTTGGGATTGGGGGACTTTTTAAATTTGGGCCTTGAAAGTAGCATGAGATCAAAGGCTAGGGCCGTTTTATAATAAGAAAGGAAAGTAGAGAAATAAAAAGTGAAAGGGTGAAGATGAAAAGTAGAGGAAATGATGAAAGTAAAGTTTTGTGGGCCAAAAAAGTGTTAGATGGAGAGAAGACTTGTGGACCTTAGTATATATATAAATCACAAAAAAAACCTCACTTTCTTCACTTTCACTTTCCTTCAACCTTTCTTTGGGCAACCAAACGGGAAAGGAAGTTGAAGTGAAAAGTGAATGTCTTGAGATAGTCAATGTTATACTATAGGTAGGGGGAGGAGATGTGATTATTTGACAATTTTGGCTGAGATTCAAACCATGCTATGTGGTTGAACTATAACAATTAGCTTATGTTATAGAAATATGAACTTAGTTGTGGACTTACTTGAACATGGGCTATATGTTGAATAGGTTGCTCATTTGTTCTTGTCTTGATGCCATATGGAGTTAAAAAAATCAATAGTAGTATAAACACAAAATTTATAGGTTAGTAAAGTTTTTGTTCCATGCCTAAAAAAACATGTGCGGCTCCTCCCAAGCTATCCTATACCACAAGTGTTCTATTATTTATACTTTTACGGGCATATGCAATACTTTTATTTTATTCCTTAAACATTTTCATGCACATTTTAATTAATTGATTTAACTTTTTTAATGTGTGTGTAGGAATAAATACAAAGATATATAAGATATATGGAAACTTGATAGTAACTTGACCAAAATTTATTGGTTAAAGATATTCTACATATGTTTGTTGGAGACTGAATTATTGGATTCTTTCTTCATAAAATTTAGGCTAAAGTATACTTTTGGTCCCTTATGTTTGCATCAATTTTCAATTTAGTCCTTTATGTTTGGAAAATACACTTTTAGTCCTTTCTTGTTAACACCGTTAGTTTAATTTAACGGAAAATGCTAACTTTACAATTTTAAATGATTATTTTATAATGAAATTGGACCAAAAATGATAAATTTTAAAAATATAAGAATATTTACACTCAAATATTTTAATATGAACATTTTTCAGTATTTAATAATTATTTAAAATTTTTAAGTTAGCATTTTCCGTTAAGTTAAACTAACGGTGTTAACAAAAAAGGACTAAAAGTGTACTTTCCAAACATAAAGGATTAAATTAAAACTTGATCCAAATATAAGGGACTAAATGTATACTTTAGCCTAAAATTTATATATAACAAGTCAATGAGCATCACATACTTTTGTCCCCTGACGATTTACTCTACTTTCCAAAGAGCCGAAAGGGCCTTTTTTTGTAAAAAAAAAAAGAAAGGGCCAAAAAAATATACGCTTATATATTCTGACCAAAAGATTATCATGATCGTATTCATATTTTTCCACTCTAAAAATATAAACCTCATATTTCTGCTCCGCATCACTATAATATTAGTTTTCATATAAATCATCTTCATATTAATATTCCTTTACTTTAGCATTTAAAAATTATATATGAGGATATCCAAGTATGAAACTTGTGTTGATGCATGTAGAATCCCCATGCCGAATAAAACTAGGATTGGTAAGTAATACATATAATTGTGGAACAATTCATATAAACTGATCAAACAAAAGGTTTTGAAAATGCCGGGTCGATTTCATTGCCTAGTTCCCATTTATTCCCCATTATAGGAATCGTTCATATAACATTTATGGGAATCACTTTCCATCCTCTTAATAATGACCCGTAATGGGCTCCCACACACTTTGAATTATCTAGATTTAATATAAACAATCCAAGTTTAATATTTTTATTTTGCGCAAATTAAAATAGTTAATTACTAAATTAGCGCTTTTTGCCCATTAAAATATAAAAAATAAGTACTTCAAAGGATTGAAATAGAAATAAAATTTCTGAATGAAGGTTTTCTACATTTTGAAATGATAAAAAAAGTTATAATAACATAATTTGACAGTATGAAATTGCTAATGTACCACTTAAATTTGTTGATTTAACATTTTTTAAACTAACTATATCTAGATTAAAGAATTAAAAGTAAATTTTATAGATTTAAGTGGATTAATTAATTTTTTGTAATTTTAGAGGATTGCATATACTGTAATATTATCCTGATTTAAAGGTAGAAGTGTAACTTTTATTTTCCAACTTCATGCAAAGTTTTAGCTTGACCAATTAAGTGGCAGGGTCAGTTGACCAATTTGTTTTAACAAGATCAAGGGACTACGTCAAAGATTGGGTGTGAAGTTAAATAATTAAAGTTGTACTTTGGGCCTAATTTAAATTCTGTTATTCGGGCCATTATTGGGCTCGATGATTTAGGGCTTATTTGCGTTTCTTTTATCTTTTTGCTTTAGTTCTCCAAAAAATGGTTATGCCAAACGCCCATTCTTTTTTTTTTGTTACAGCCGAATGCCCTTTCTGTTGTTAAATTTATTACATGATAATTAATCAATTATCTAGATTTCTAGGTTGACCCAACCAGTCATTATCAATTGTGGTTTTACCCAGAAATTTTCTAGTATCGGGCAATCAACACTTTCTTTGGTCCAATATTTTGGGGTCTATTCATAAAACTTTAAATATGTGACTTTTTTTTGCATGATTAAATATGTGACTTTGAACTTTTGATTTCTCAAATTTAACCCATTTTAAAACATATGTCCTTGAAATTTTAAGAGGACTAGGATTTCAAAAGTCCTTGTAAATATCTTATAACACCATTAAATATAGCCCTGATAATTTAACTTATAATTTATTTATAACCTCACTTATCCTGAATCATCATAGATCATGGGAGAGGGGAGGTTATTTAGATAGTGGTGGAGATGCATGGGAACTATATTTCATAATTCGTTAATTTCATCAAAAATTCACTTAATTTTCAAAAGTTTGATCATAGTAAATCAACTATATCAACTGATTTTAATTTAAGGGGTTATGATGAATTCAAACTTTAGGTCTTTTGCTGAAATCAAATACATGAACGAAAAAAACAATGTTTTAGAAAACACTTTTTTCCTTTTAGAAAGCACACTTTCCAAAATTAAGGGACTAAAATATGACTTTGTTTAAAGTTAAACGATCAAAAACACAATTTTCAAAGTAAGGGACTAAAACATGAATTTCTCAAAAGTTAGAAGATCAAAAACATATTTTAGCCAATTTATATTTAAGATGTATAATAATGCTAAAGATTCAGATACAGAATCCCAGGTTTGTGCGACATGTGGCAAAATCGAAGATGCTTGGCACTTCCTTTTCTTATAATGATAGTAGATACTCTTAACTCCTATCTTATGAAATGCTGAAGTTACTCTTATTACATGAATTGACAAAAGTAAAACAAAAATAACAATACCAATGAAGTTGAGAATCTGCCAATGCGTTTTCACAGGAGAACAAGATCCCTTTCTTATTGTTTTTTTTCACCAAAATGAGGGTGAGGGTAGTGAGCATCGCAATATTTGTGTCCCCAACAAGATAATTCTATATATTTATAACTTTATATTTATCCTTCTTCCTCTCAGCATGTCCACAAGAGTCTTGTGTAGATGGTAATCAAGAAATATAGCAGATTCCCATCTTTTTTTCTTCCTCGTCTTATATATATATATATATATATATATATATATATATATATATATATACACACACACACACACACACACACACACAAATCCAAATTGATCGTCTGATTCAAGAAATGTTTTACCTCTCGCAATTATTTGAAACTACAAGCTCAAATCATGCTGCCGAGATGTGAAAACTTTAAGTGGATGATCTAAAAATATATTTATATAAGTGGGTTTTGAACTTGGAGACATGATATATATGCCCTGGTGAGCTAACATACAAGGCAAAAGGAATAATCGCATCCCAAAAGATTAGCATGTTAGTAGTTTCTAATATTATAGTATATGAAATACCTTAACTTCAGACTTAATCTCACTTGAAATTAATTACTAATAATTGCAAAATGACTACTAAAAATACTAAGAGTGTTACATTCATTTACTATATATACTAGGACTAGCATAATTATGAAGTTTTCATCAACTCTACAGCATTGAAAAAAATATTAATATTCAGCCTGAAAATTAATGTACTTACTTCATACTTGAATAATTATTGACAACTAAAATTAATTACAACTAAGGATGCGAGATGTCTAAGATTGACCTGAAATTTCTCTAATTTAATTTCTATTTGAAAGTTCTAACTTTACCTTAACCTGAAAATAGGTTAGTAGATCTTATGTAATCGATCTGCTATTCTGCTGATCACAGGCATGTCTCTCAGTTGACGGTGATCAGTCCCCCACGAGGGTGTGTTCTTATGCAAAGAAAACTTTTCAAACTACGATTAAGGAAACGTCCTCTTTGAAATGACATTTCACTACTAATGTTTTTGGTTGGCATCAAGTGTACATGTATGAGTAATGTGTGCTGCTTATTTATCCGTTTCCCTTATAAATACTTCGCCCCTATCTTACATCCACTCTTGTCCTTTATGAATGATCTAATTATAAAGTTAATTTTGGTTTTAGAGGTAGGATATATATATTTTTAATTTTGGTCACTTTTTCAACCATTAATAATCAAGTACGAGAAATCAAAAGGGTGAATAAAGGAAGATGATTATTAGGATTTAAAAAAACATATTATACTAACTATCTTAATTAACATTATATTTTTAATCTAATCAAATTAGATTAATAAATCATATTTTTTTTATTATAGTACATAACTACACATACAAGTATTATTGGCTAATTCGAAACTTCAAGCTAAATGGGTGCATTAAGCTGAACAGAAAGTAACAGAAGTGAAGAATGGACACTCAGTTGCAAAAAGAAAAGATGCGACGTTACGGTGACGTGTAGAGAAAACCTTATGATGACATGTCTTTATTTTTTATTTCCGGTCAAATGATGACTTGTCTTTATAAAATTAAATAACTAAAATGCTTCATGAACGAGGAAGCTAAGAAAGAAGAATATCATAAGCAAAAACTGACCCAACCATGCATGTAGCTGATTCAATTGCTTAAATATTTTGCATCTAATTAAATATGTTATTATGCAAGGGTTACAATTCAATTCTTCTACAATACAAGTATTAATTAGTTAAAGAGGGAGCGCTCACATATACTCCCTCCGGTCCTAAATATAAGACCTAATTGACTTTTTTAGAAAATCCTATAAAAAAGCAAAATAAGTTAATTATAAATTGATTTACCTAATTTTTTCCCTTAAACTAGTTTATATTACCTATAAACTAATGTATAATCTAAAAATATATCAAATATGTCATGATTTAATAGTCTATTTCGCAACTTTAGCCTCTAAAAAAAAGTCAATTAGGTCTTATATTTAGGATTGGAGGTAATATTAAAATATATCCCCTTCAATCCTAATTGTAAGAGTCATGTGACTTTTTTTAGAGATTAAAGAAACCAAAATTTAAGGTTGTTCAAGTACTGGGACGAAACTGGGACACCCCTTTCCCAAGTCCCAGTACCAAAAGAAGTCTGAGATAACATCTGTGTCCTAGTCCCAATACTAATATTGAGGGAGTTCTGGACCCCACTGGGACGAGATCGGGATAATAAGGATCAGGACCAGGATCGGGAAATACCATTTTTTTCTGATACAATCTCATTTATAAAAAACGAAGCACCTATGCATATGTATACTTTATTTACTAATAATATAATATATTTAAATTTTAATATCACATAGTTACTTATATGTTAACACAAACTGAATCATATAACAATTATTTGGTCTAACGAATCCTTTTAAACTACTTTCAAAGTCTCCAAATTGTAGTAACTAAACAAGACAACCACCATAATAAAAGTTTAACTATCCAAATTCAAAGCAACATGTAAAAAGAAAAACAAAATTTAAGTCATTTGCCAACAATTTAGCCATTATACTCCCTACTTCGATCCTTAGCTTCCTCTTTATCCCCATTTGAAACTTAAATGATGGAATCAATCTAGGGAAAATCCCAAATAAATCTCTCTCAATACCCAAAAGGACAAGTGAGGATCTAAACTTTCAAAAGGATTATGAAGGAATCAACACTTACCTGTCATTTTAAAATTAAAATTGCCCCCATCCTAAAACACAAATTACTACCCGCACCCTAAACTCACCCTAACATCCACCCACTTCTCGAAATTTGTGTTTTAGGATGGGGCAATTTTGTAACACCCCAATTTTCAAATTAGGGATAGTAAAGAATTAATTAAAGTCTCAGGATATCATTAGAGAATTACAAAGCAATTTAGAAAAAATTAAATGAGGATTATAATTATAAATTAGGAATTTTAGAAATTGGGTATACAAATTAATTATGGAGTATAGGAGTAATGAAAGAAAATAGAATTTGAGGGTAGTCTTATTAAAAAAAATTGGAAGGGAAGAATAGTCATTAGTATATAGAAAGCAAATGACACAAGTGCCCTCTTCTCCTTATTAAAAAAAAAACAAACAAAACAAAACACACACACAAATACCCATCTTTTTTTTAAAAAAAACTACACATATATATACACTCTCATTCTCACTTTCTCATTTCCATTTTTTTTCCATCTTTCTCTTCTTATTTTCGTCCTCCCTGCTGCCCCTCCATAAACATCACATTTTCCAGCCACAAACCTAGCAAAACTTGGTCCAATCTCACATGCAATTGGTGATTTAGCTTCAGGTGTGAATTTCCTTACTTTCCCATATAATTTTTCTTAGTTTTGGTGAGGATTTGGGAGATTTCAGTTTGTGGGTTTGCTAATGGACGAAATTAAAAGGGTTCCTAAGTCTATTTAATTTAGTTTTAGTACATGCATGCTAGTAACCAATTGATATGTCAACAATATGTGAAGGAGTAAGCATTATGTTGGCTTGTTGGGGTAAATAAATATTGTGTCTTCTTTGATTTGATTTTTGCTACTTTCATGAGTATGGAAAAAGGGTTTAAATTGTCATGCATGTGTGTTTTCTTTATATTAGGGGCTGCTGAAATGGTGTATGGGTTAGAGAGTTGATGATGGAAATTTCATAAATAATGTATATATCATTGCACATAAGGTGTTTGTTAAAATGCCTAAAAGAAACTTTTAGTAAGTAGTGATAGTTTTCTTTCATTTGGGTATGATTCTACATTGTTTATGATTTAGGAAAATGAAATGAACCTTATGTTGATTATTTTGTTGATATTGTGACTCTTAATGTTGTTTATGGTGAGTTGTGTGTTACATGTTAATTTGGAATATGATTTTCCTTTGCTACATTGATTGAAAAGTATTGGTTATATTTTGGGGAGCTTAAGTTTCCCAACTTCAAGTTTGATAATGTATGCTTAGAAGATAGAAGATTGCATGTAGTTGGGAATTTCTGTTTTAAAAGATGTTTAAGAAAAAGGTTTGAAATGCTAAAGAGTTGTTGAATGAATGTTTAAGAACTTGCTACATATTACAATATTATGGTTGTTTGCTTAGGAAATAAATTTGTGAGTACATGCTACTCTTATGCTCTCATGGTTTTCTAAAAGTTAATTTGAACTATAAACTAAAGTTTTAATTCATTTCCCTTTACATTAACTCAATGAAGAGTAAACAAAGATTTTAAGTTTTTTTAGGTGTTCATGGATAAAGATTATGTTGCTGGAAATGTTATTGTCTTATTGAACATATGTGAGAGGTATAAATAATTGAATTTATTATGCATGCAACTAGGGAATTTTCTAATTTGTTTGCAGTGACTAAACTTAAGTGAGAATTTCTTGTTGAAAGTATTCTAGTTGTTGCTGAATTATATATGGAACTATAAATAGATATGCTTTTAGTCTTGACATTCTCTATTTTGGAGATGGTGTGAAATTACATGGATAGTTGCTACTTGACTTAGTATTTATTGTCATTTAATATATGGTTTGTGTGATTTTCTGAAATCTAATTCAACTGAGAGATTCTTAGGTAAAGAAGTCATCATGTTAACCCTGTTTAAATTGTTTAAGGAGTTGTGGATGAATGTATTTTGAGTGGCTACATGCATGATTGAGTTTATAGTTTATTTGAGCAAGAGTTTTGTTTCAATGTGTATATGCATGGTCTATTACATAAACTGATTATTGATTAAATGAAATGATTGAAGTGGTAGTTTCATTTAGTCCTTATTGATTTGGATTGTGGTATGATTTAATAGAACTATGTGAACTTACTTTTGGTTTGATGATTAAGGAAGTAAATGATAGGGTAAAGATAAGTGGGAATTTGGTAGTAATATAGGTTCGAGAGAGACGTTGTTTCATGTATAAGAAATTTATTTACAGTAACTATTACTTTATGTAATACTAGGAGGAATTAGAAGTCAAGTAATTGGAGGCAGCAAGAAGAAAAGGAGGAGTATTGGTAAAATGAAGGACAGGTAACAGTTTAATTCAATAGCAATAAGCGCGCATGAATATTTTATTTAAAGCATGATAATGTTGATCCTAAGAGGAAAGAGGTATATTTATCTCAGATAGATAAATAAGAAAGTAGAGTACTCTAGGCATCAGGTGGGTCGCTCCCCCTATGCCAAACATTTTCAGAAACCCTGCAGGTAAAGAATACCTCCATTAATTAACGAACATATCGTTAAAAATGGTTGGTATAAAGAGGCAGGTTCCAATAAGAGATTGGAAAGAGGCAGGTTCCAATAAGAGATTGGAAAGAGGAGAATATTATCATGATTTAAAGGTAAACTATTGAAATAAACTGTTATTGGGATTCTTTGAATCTCACTGTTGTTTTAAAATGTTTTTACAGATAAGCCGGGAGAAGTTAATTCCGAGGGAAGCTCTAGGAAGGTAGGAAGGATGCTTGTTAGGCCCGAAGCTCAATAGTTAGATATATTTGTATTATATATTAGTTGTTATATATATTCTTATACAAGTTTATAACTTGTGATGTATATAGGTATAGGCTATCACCTGCGATAGCCGAATTATATTATATAAAATTGTAATAGTTAGACTCAAATATGTTAAGTATTTAGTAACAATAGATAGTATAGGTGTATAAAATAAAACTAAGTAGTGACTACTAATTTAGCTATTTAATGAATTTATAATCCGCTGCGAATTTCAGGAAACAGATATAATTTCATAAATTGTTTAGGAGCCCAAGTTTATGTTGGAAATTCTTTTAATGTAGTTTTTGAAATAGAAAAGTTTTAATTTATTCATATTTTTGGGCTTCTAACATTAGAAAGTGGTTATAAATTGATTAGAAGGCTATAAATATAGTTGAAAAAGCTAGGATTTTACATTTGGTATCAGAGCAAGGATTCTGGCATAGATTAGCTAGAATACCTTATTCGTACATCACATATTTATGGATACCACAAGCACACAATTAGAAAACCCTAGGTACCACCACAATAGTAATAGATATAGTGGAATTAGAAGTGTATTTGTGAGGAACCCAATGACTAAGAGAGTGTTAAGTCAAGTTGACATGATGTAGGATTTTATATTGTTGGAATTTAATAGACTATACCAGTTAGTTAGGCATTATAGAGTTTGGATGACAAAATAGTGATTTGATGATCATGTGAGTTTAGAAATCAAGAATTCCAAAAATCATTTAGTTGATAGAATAAATTTTGAATAGTTTCTTGTTCATTGAGGTTGGAATAGATGATCGAGTGATTTTAGAAGAACTTAGTTAAGCCTTTGAATGAAATTGAGAATAAGAGACGTAATATTAGGAAATGAGGTTGAAATCATGGATTATTTGCTTATTTAGGGTAAAGATTTGAATCAACTTATTGGAATTGTGGAAGTCAAATCTTAAGGTTTATAATTATATAGTTGAGTGTGGTTTGATGGCAATGTACTATAGGATTATGAGGTTGCAAGGGCCTAGCAGAATTCTTATAGAATTATAGGAAAGTGGAATTTTAATTTGTGGATAATATTGTAGAATACTTTAAAGATTAGAAGAAGTAGATGTTGAGGGGTGGATAAGAGTTTGGAAGAAGATTGACGGAATAAGGATTTTCTTTGGGGTCTTGAGTATAATTATGATCCGGACATAATCATAATCAAGGCATCATTGAAAAAAAAACCTTATGAGTCAAAAGGGTTTAGAGAGATTTGAAAGCAATAAGAGATGGTTAATGTAGATTAAAGTAGGGAATATTGAAATTTATAATAATGCTTTTGTTCTATTGCTGTATGATTGTTTTTGAAATTGTCAACTTGAAAGTCTAATTTGAATTGAGAACTTAGTTGAACAAATAAGAGTGGTATATTAGGAGGCTATGATGATGTTTTGTTGTGACACTTGAATCCATGCTTTTTATTCTGTCTGGATGTTGATTTTGTGTATATGTGAAGTGTTAGCATGAGGTATTAGATGGTGATTCTGAATTCTGATTGGTGTGTGAGAAATTGTTTGTTGTTTTTGTTACAGTATTGTAAGAGTTCTAAAACAGCAGGGTAATTTTTTTTTTTTAATTTCGAGGACGAAATTATTTAAGGGGGAGAGAATTGTAACACCCCAATTTTCAAATTAGGGATAGTAAAGAATTAATTAAAGTCTCAGGATATCATTAGAGAATTACAAAGCAATTTAGAAAAAATTAAATGAGGATTATAATTATAAATTAGGAATTTTAGAAATTGGGTATACAAATTAATTATGGAGTATAGGAGTAATGAAAGAAAATAGAATTTGAGGGTAGTCTTATTAAAAAAAATTGGAAGGGAAGAATAGTCATTAGTATATAGAAAGCAAATGACACAAGTGCCCTCTTCTCCTTATTAAAAAAAAAACAAACAAAACAAAACACACACACAAATACCCATCTTTTTTTTAAAAAAAACTACACATATATATACACTCTCATTCTCACTTTCTCATTTCCATTTTTTTTCCATCTTTCTCTTCTTATTTTCGTCCTCCCTGCTGCCCCTCCATAAACAT
Source organism: Mimosa pudica (assembly GCA_029929735.1). Lineage (NCBI taxonomy): Eukaryota > Viridiplantae > Streptophyta > Magnoliopsida > Fabales > Fabaceae > Mimosa > Mimosa pudica. The sequence continues at coordinate 10,473,690 of JAKELP010000037.1, read as the reverse complement.
CACATTTTCCAGCCACAAACCTAGCAAAACTTGGTCCAATCTCACATGCAATTGGTGATTTAGCTTCAGGTGTGAATTTCCTTACTTTCCCATATAATTTTTCTTAGTTTTGGTGAGGATTTGGGAGATTTCAGTTTGTGGGTTTGCTAATGGACGAAATTAAAAGGGTTCCTAAGTCTATTTAATTTAGTTTTAGTACATGCATGCTAGTAACCAATTGATATGTCAACAATATGTGAAGGAGTAAGCATTATGTTGGCTTGTTGGGGTAAATAAATATTGTGTCTTCTTTGATTTGATTTTTGCTACTTTCATGAGTATGGAAAAAGGGTTTAAATTGTCATGCATGTGTGTTTTCTTTATATTAGGGGCTGCTGAAATGGTGTATGGGTTAGAGAGTTGATGATGGAAATTTCATAAATAATGTATATATCATTGCACATAAGGTGTTTGTTAAAATGCCTAAAAGAAACTTTTAGTAAGTAGTGATAGTTTTCTTTCATTTGGGTATGATTCTACATTGTTTATGATTTAGGAAAATGAAATGAACCTTATGTTGATTATTTTGTTGATATTGTGACTCTTAATGTTGTTTATGGTGAGTTGTGTGTTACATGTTAATTTGGAATATGATTTTCCTTTGCTACATTGATTGAAAAGTATTGGTTATATTTTGGGGAGCTTAAGTTTCCCAACTTCAAGTTTGATAATGTATGCTTAGAAGATAGAAGATTGCATGTAGTTGGGAATTTCTGTTTTAAAAGATGTTTAAGAAAAAGGTTTGAAATGCTAAAGAGTTGTTGAATGAATGTTTAAGAACTTGCTACATATTACAATATTATGGTTGTTTGCTTAGGAAATAAATTTGTGAGTACATGCTACTCTTATGCTCTCATGGTTTTCTAAAAGTTAATTTGAACTATAAACTAAAGTTTTAATTCATTTCCCTTTACATTAACTCAATGAAGAGTAAACAAAGATTTTAAGTTTTTTTAGGTGTTCATGGATAAAGATTATGTTGCTGGAAATGTTATTGTCTTATTGAACATATGTGAGAGGTATAAATAATTGAATTTATTATGCATGCAACTAGGGAATTTTCTAATTTGTTTGCAGTGACTAAACTTAAGTGAGAATTTCTTGTTGAAAGTATTCTAGTTGTTGCTGAATTATATATGGAACTATAAATAGATATGCTTTTAGTCTTGACATTCTCTATTTTGGAGATGGTGTGAAATTACATGGATAGTTGCTACTTGACTTAGTATTTATTGTCATTTAATATATGGTTTGTGTGATTTTCTGAAATCTAATTCAACTGAGAGATTCTTAGGTAAAGAAGTCATCATGTTAACCCTGTTTAAATTGTTTAAGGAGTTGTGGATGAATGTATTTTGAGTGGCTACATGCATGATTGAGTTTATAGTTTATTTGAGCAAGAGTTTTGTTTCAATGTGTATATGCATGGTCTATTACATAAACTGATTATTGATTAAATGAAATGATTGAAGTGGTAGTTTCATTTAGTCCTTATTGATTTGGATTGTGGTATGATTTAATAGAACTATGTGAACTTACTTTTGGTTTGATGATTAAGGAAGTAAATGATAGGGTAAAGATAAGTGGGAATTTGGTAGTAATATAGGTTCGAGAGAGACGTTGTTTCATGTATAAGAAATTTATTTACAGTAACTATTACTTTATGTAATACTAGGAGGAATTAGAAGTCAAGTAATTGGAGGCAGCAAGAAGAAAAGGAGGAGTATTGGTAAAATGAAGGACAGGTAACAGTTTAATTCAATAGCAATAAGCGCGCATGAATATTTTATTTAAAGCATGATAATGTTGATCCTAAGAGGAAAGAGGTATATTTATCTCAGATAGATAAATAAGAAAGTAGAGTACTCTAGGCATCAGGTGGGTCGCTCCCCCTATGCCAAACATTTTCAGAAACCCTGCAGGTAAAGAATACCTCCATTAATTAACGAACATATCGTTAAAAATGGTTGGTATAAAGAGGCAGGTTCCAATAAGAGATTGGAAAGAGGCAGGTTCCAATAAGAGATTGGAAAGAGGAGAATATTATCATGATTTAAAGGTAAACTATTGAAATAAACTGTTATTGGGATTCTTTGAATCTCACTGTTGTTTTAAAATGTTTTTACAGATAAGCCGGGAGAAGTTAATTCCGAGGGAAGCTCTAGGAAGGTAGGAAGGATGCTTGTTAGGCCCGAAGCTCAATAGTTAGATATATTTGTATTATATATTAGTTGTTATATATATTCTTATACAAGTTTATAACTTGTGATGTATATAGGTATAGGCTATCACCTGCGATAGCCGAATTATATTATATAAAATTGTAATAGTTAGACTCAAATATGTTAAGTATTTAGTAACAATAGATAGTATAGGTGTATAAAATAAAACTAAGTAGTGACTACTAATTTAGCTATTTAATGAATTTATAATCCGCTGCGAATTTCAGGAAACAGATATAATTTCATAAATTGTTTAGGAGCCCAAGTTTATGTTGGAAATTCTTTTAATGTAGTTTTTGAAATAGAAAAGTTTTAATTTATTCATATTTTTGGGCTTCTAACATTAGAAAGTGGTTATAAATTGATTAGAAGGCTATAAATATAGTTGAAAAAGATAGGATTTTACAAATTTTGTCTTTTCGCAAAATTTTAAAATGAGAGTTAGGTGCTGGTTTCTTCATAGTCCTTTTGAAAGTTTAGGTTCCTCACTTGTCCTTTTGGGTATTGAGAGGGATTTATTTGGGATTTTCCCATCAATCTATCGATAAAATTAAATAATTCTTTTTTTCTTACCATAATTAAATGATTCCATAAAGAAAGAGGAAATATAATATTTGGGTAGAGGACAAATTATTTAGGAAAAATCCTAAATAAGTCCCTCTCAATACTCAAAAGGACAAGCGAGGAACCTAAACTTTCAAAAGGATTATGAAGGAACCAACACCTACCTATCATTTTAAAATTTTGCGAAAAGACAAAATTGTCCCAATCCTAAAACACAAATTACTACCCCACCCTAAAGTCACCCTAACACCCACCCTCTTCTAGCAATTTGTGTTTTAGGATGAGGGGTAATTTTGTCTTTTCGCAAAATTTTAAAATGACAAGTAGGTGCTGGTTCCTTAATAGTCATTTTGAAAGTTTAGGTTCCTCACTTGTCCTTTTGGGTATTGGGAGCGAGGGATTTATTTGAGATTTTCCCAATTATTTAATTGAAAAAATAAAGCAAGAAATGCATAATTGAATTAGGAAATAAATAAATAAATACTTATATTTATGGTGTCAAGACGAGACCGGGAATTCCAAAGATGTAACCAATCAGAGTGTCATCCTGCCTTCAATTTGATCTTGGTACCGTTGACCCCGGTAACGAATTTTGTTGGTCCCAGGAAAATCCTGTCCCAACAGGTACAAGACAAGACTGGGACAACTGGAACTGGAGCTTTATGAACAACTCTAAACCAAATAAACCACTAAAATTTTAATATGCACTACATGTAATTAGATTATATGTTAGTTGTTATAAAAAAAGATTATATGTTAGTTTAAAAATAAAAGAAATAGGTTTTTGATAAACAAATAAATAGAAAAAATTAAAGTGCTATATTTTGCACTATTAATTTTTTTTAAATAAGTCAACTCACTCTTATATTCGGATGATATAGGAATTACTTTTATTGTAAGGATCTCTTGAGAATGGAAAAATTAAAGCAGAAGTTGTAAGGATCCCACTGAAGACCAATCTCATCTCCTCTCTTCAAGTTTCTTCTCTTGACGAAGTCTTGATTCCAATCTCCAATGAGCACATAGTTCTTGAAGGAAGCCCATTTCTTTAGAATCAGCTGGTGCATTGACTTAGTATCTACATCCCACACCCTCACTTCCTTCCCCGCTATGAATAATTCATCTCTATTTTCATCATCGTTGTCATCATCATCATCATTATTTATGCGCACTAATGAATCTACCAGGTCCTCCACGGAATCCTCTGAACTCAACAATAACCTATTTAGCTTCCCAAGATCGCTTGCCGTTAGAACCTTCTTGATCTTCCATGGATCATCGTACAGCTTCAAAGTGGTAGTAGTAGTAGTGAAGCTATTACTACTTGGAGAATTATGGCTCATATTACCACTCTTGTGATTGGAATAATTATTATCATTGTAAGAAGACTTTGATGATGTCTTAGTTTTCCTAATGGTGGAAAAGTATTGATGATGGGTTTGGTTCGGGGACTTGAAGGTTTTTGTGGAGGGTGATGAAGAGGATAAGGAAGAAGAAAGAGATAATTCTGTAGACACTAAAATATTTGTAGATGATGATGATTTCTTCTGAAGAGCCTTGTAACAAATATGTTTTTCTCTATTTAGTGGTTCGTTTTGGGAGGATACGTTGAAGAAATCATAGGGCTGTTGGTGTTGAAGATTATGGTTCCTGTCCATCTTTATTTGAATATCAAGTGTATGTAGCTTCTAATAATATGCACACATACACTTCCACCTCTCATATATATATATATATATACACACACATATATATATATATACACATATATATACATATATATATATATATATATATATATATATATATGTATATATATGTATATATACACACACTCACACACTTGACACACGGGTTAGTGTTATGCCTTTTAATTTGCGTGCGTGTGAATCTATTGGCAAACGCTGGAACACCAATATCAATGTATATAAGCAATGTTTTATGAACCGTACCGTACCGTACCGTACCGTACCGTACCGGACAATATATATAGCCCAAAATCTCAGCGGTTCACTGTTCTCTTAGTTGGACCAGTCTTACCAACGGTCAAACCACTTTTATAATTATTAGGCAAAAATATATTATATGTATATATAATGGTTTTCAATATATGATCTAAGTGTTAAAAACTCATGATAATTGAATGTTTTTTTCAACCATAATATGTCATATTAGATTCATATCAAGTGATAAATTCTTATTTTAATAATTTTTATATTTAAAAAATGTCAGTACATAGAAATTAAGAAAATCAACGCACTTTAATTTGTTCTTACAAACTACCCATTTAACTACTTTTCTCATTCTACTCAAATTAGTTAAGAAAATCTAATTTTACCAAATTTTGTACTCCTTTTGCTTCTAAATAAAGACATAACTAGGAAGTTGATCATTTTCCTAAATGTATAACCTATTTCTAATTTTTGTCATCTTTTTTAAATTATCCTAAATGACACTCCTTAAACAATGATCGAATAAGAGAGTAAGAGAGGGAGTTAAGGAAGTTGAACATGGTGTGGTAGGAAATAAAGCATAGCATGTCAACTAACATCTTTAAATCTAGTTAAATTAGATCAAGACTTATAGCATATGAGGGAGTAACATGCAATTAAAGAAATATCTTATTCCCATTTACTAAAAAAAACTATCTATAAATTTCAAGCAAGGATTTAGTGATTTAATCCAATTATACACATATATAAGACCTTTGAATTTGCGAAAATGCAATCAAATCTTCCTGATTCTAGTTATAATTGAAACATTGTAATTTACATTAGATCGAAACTTAAAAATTGAGGCATTGAACATGTCTGAAGTATTGAACATTTCATATGGTTTTGATGAAAATTTTACCGATTTAAGGACTTCTTTGTGTACAATTTTGTTATAAGAAAATTATACATGTGATTTTTCATTTATAATATTTCTGATAATAGAAATGCTTCTTCCAACTTATGATCAGGAAAAACATTATCCTTAGTTTTAATAAAACGTTATTACAATCCATTGATCTAAATTTGAGGAGAGATGATTTTTATTAAAAAAAAATCTCGTAGCATTCAGCTTACTTCAATTTGACTTATAATCTTCTTTACTAATAATGAACCACTTGTTTATGTTCTTTCTTTGGCTTGGTTCTATGCCAGTCAACCTTAAGAAATTCCGTCGTTGATGTTTGATACTTCCTTTTCCTATATAAAATAACTATAATATATTTATAATGAGATCAGACAAATTAAATTACTTTTTTTACTTGAGAAGATATATAGAATAAAACAAACATATCAATAATGTTCTTCAAGATTCCACACTTTTGCAATATGTTGATTCCGTCTGGACCATCTCGGCATCTATAATCAATTTGCATATATTTTATGGCTGTAAACTGAGTTTATAATGATGGGAAAAGCCGAGTTAATAATATTTAAATAATTATTGTTTCATTTTTTCAAAAAAAAAAAACTCTAAATTGAAAATACTAAACATTGACTTGATTTTATCTGTCATTGAATCCCTTTCTCAATCATAAGTTAATCACTAAAAACATTATTCATATAGTACGAGTGCGACCATTGAATTTACAAAAAAAAAATACAAAAAGGCTTTAAGATAGCTTGTGAATGGAAACAAATGTGTGTATGTAATGCAGTATGAAAATAGGGAATTAATACATTTCATCCCCATGGTACACACACATACTTGCACTATATATTCATTCTTCTTCATTTCGAAATATAGAATATATACAGCTTCAGGTAGAATATGCGCAATAGCAACAACAATAATTGCAATTGGTGGATATGCACACTCAACTCTAGAGAACAAGGTTCTTTGTTTTGTATATATACTTTGGAAAGAAACATGCTGCGATTCTTTTTTTCGTTTTTTGCCAATAATATGCAAGAGAATGCATACAATGAATGTGGCAAAAAAGTGATTTGGTGTGTGTCTTCTTCTCTTCCACAAATAGAGTATTCTCTTGGCTTATTGTTTGCTTAAAATTTTACATCAATAGTGGTGCGACAACGTACGGAAACAAGTTTAAAGGAAACCCTCACTCTCAGAAGATTATGTTATTGAGGGAGAATCTATTAATTTGTAAATCACACTCACTCGATCTTTTATTGGTCAAAATCCTTTATAGATATCTCTTCCTAAATATTGATATCGATCTCAGTATGAAGCTATATTTATCTTGAACACAAATCTAAAAGGAGAGTCCAATCTCAAAATGCCGAAAAACGTATCTGAAAAAAGAAATAACGTCCTCATTAGACTTAAACTTACAGACTATATTTAATATATGATGAGATTCAACGGGAAACTTTTAACATAATAATAAATAAAACATCTACTAATAAAATTAATTGATTTTACCTTAAAATAGTATTATATATAGATCATATGATGTGTACTCCGATAATTAACTGATGATATTTTTCAATCAATCTTTATATTAATTACATGAAAATCCAACACAATGGAATAAATTACAGGGATGCATGCATTGCATGAATATCAAAGCTCAAAACTTGTTAATATCGGCCAATTTGATCGTACGCAGACATTTCTGTTTGAAGAAATTCAACTATGAATATGGAACAGGCAACGGGTTACATAATTGGTAGGTGTATTCTTAACCGTTTTCGGACCAGAAATTGACAGGCAAAGTTGTGTTGTGTAATGTAGTGATTATTGATTATGTCACCAACAATTTTGTATGAGAACGAATTAAAGCAGAGTGAGATCAGAATTTGATTCTTTCTTCATAATATTAACATAGCAAGCGAATGACCACGAGGATCCACGTGATTGTGTCCCATATTCATTGATTTTGTGATGATCATACCATATTCTTCCACTTTCAACATGCAGCTTAGCTCACCAGGCCACTACATACTATTAATTTCTTCAGCAATAAAATAAAATAAAATAGCTCTTAATTACCATTACATATTTGTTTGATTTATTAAGAAAACAGGACCATCTAAGAACCATTCTATAAGGCCTCCGTGTGACAATATTACAATATATTGTTAATGCAAAATATATAGTATCATTATTACCGAAAAAATAAGTACGTAGTATTATCAGATTGTGAAACTGTGAAAGTAATGGAACAATTCATGTACATATTAATACTTCCTCATATCATTAGTATGAGAGTTAATTGCGGTTGAATTTAGCTTTGGAAAAAACTTACATCTAGTGCAGTACATCAAGTACAACCAGTGCACCACTGATTAAATGACACGTGCGTGTCCAATCTTTCATACATCCACCACACCATATCACTCTCCCTATATTCTCTCTCTTTCTTCCCCACTCTCCTCCAACCATGCCCTTCTCTCTCCTCCTCTCTCATCTCCCTCCCTTCTCCATTCACGTCCCTCAACCATGTCTCTCTTCCTCCATTCTCCCCCCTCTTTCTCACTCCTCCATATATAACTTTGTCAGATCTAAATTCAACACTCCATCCATATCACACAGCAAAATCCACCGCTGGTTCACCGCCCCGCCGAACAACATCCGCCACGCCGTCAAAAAACGGTAACCTCTACTGCAACGGTACACGCAGCGGCACAAGCCCTTTCAACGCCACCGCCTCGCCATATGGTGCCAACAACGGCAGCGAGATCTGACGGGCTGCTAACGGCGTCGGTGGATAGTGTATCGGCCGCTGCCGGAGGACGTGGTTCGGTGGCAGTGGTTGGAGAAGAAAACGGAGAGAAGGTGGACAATAGTGGTGCTTGCTCACTGAGATGAGGAATCGCATGAATGGATGAGAAGGCACGTGAATGTAGGAGGAGAGAGAAAGAGAGGAGAGAAGGTAGGGAGAGTTATATGGTGTGGTGGGTGTATGAAAGATTGTACACGTGTCATTTAATTAGTGGTGCACTGGTTGTACTTGATGTACTGCACTGGAGGTAAGTATGACCCTTTAGCTTTATCATGTTTTTCAAGCTATTATTATTGATGACACATCTTATCGGAGCTAGTTTATATCAAGGGATCACTTTAATGCCAATAATGCTTTAATTTTAAAGCATTATTAAAAGGGTATTTTAGGAAAACTATCTCACGCATTTTACAAAACAGCAACAACTTTAACTTACATTTCTTATTCTACCCAAATTAATTAAATATATTTTATAATAAATACTTGAGGTGGAATTCACTTTCCAATATACCAACTTTTCAAATTACTCGGTTTGTTTTCCAGGTTTGCAAGAGCAGTGCTTTGGTGTTAGTCCAATACTCAATAATTGGATTTCTCGGACAGAAAAAAACATATATAATACTACCTCCGGTCCTAAATATAAGACCTAGATGACTTTTTTTTGGAAATGTTAAGGTTACAAAATATGTTATTAAATTATGACATATTTGATATATTTTTAGATTAATCATTAGTTTATAGGTTAAATAAACTAGTTTAAGGGGCAAAATTAGGTAAATCAATTTATAATTGACTTATATTTTGCTTTTTTATAATTTTTCAAAAAAGTAAACTAGGTCTTATATTTAGGACCGGAGGGAGTATTATTTAATTATTGAAAAATTGATACAAACTAAATTAAAAATTTATATACTTCTATTTACAATCAAATATTATTATACTTAATTTGAGTATTGTTCAACTCAATTCAAAACAGTTTTCATGTAACGTATGCAGCGGTTTAATTAGAGAAATGCCTTATAACATGATTTTTTTTCTGCGTTTGTTTTTAGCCAGAATGACTATTAGGGTTTAAAGAATCAATTAATGACAGTTTACTCGAGAGAAAAAAGGAATCAACATAAAAATCAGGCTAACCTTTTGCCATTTCTTTTAGAACCCAAGTTGTTTTCTTTCAAGAACCTTTCTTCTTTGCTTTTGAGACGTGGGTTCATGTATATTTACCCCTTTGATTATTTAATGCCATTTTCAATCATCTATAGATATAGCTTCTCTATATTCAGTGAGAATGTGATCATGTGATTATTGATTGTGCATGTCCAACTATTGTTGTGGATGCCAAATAACATTATATTCTCTCTTTTATTGACTTCTTACGATTCTTTTAAAGATAAAGTTTTGACATAAATACAACAGTTATATATCTCTATGCATAATTGGATCAACTTTGTAGAAGTGATTGTATGATGTATACTATGTAAGTATGTGAGATGATTTTTATCTCGACTTACAGAAGAACAATTTTTGGGTTCCCAAACATGATCTATGTGTGTCTAAGTTTTCCGAATAATTAATGTTTATTTAGCATTTCACATTTTGACAAATTTTTTGGCATTGTCAATTTTTTTTACTCTCATGATGAACATGCCAGTGCCAAGCGTTTTCCCTTATTTCCTAATGATTTAATGCGTGCTTAACTGCTTATTCAACATTGTTAGTTCACCCGGTTGAAAATATGCAAACCAAACTGCATACCTATACAATTTAACCGAAATAATATAAAAATTGTTCAAGTGCACGATGGTTTCGCCAAAATAACTCATGCTTTCATCAACAAAATGACAGAGCAAAGGGTATTATTGTTGGGGGATAAACATGTATACCTTCACTTGTGGAGTTGTGCTTATGGTCATGTAGGGCCTTCTTTAATTGGCCACATAATTATCACCAAAGCGAGTATACAGTTCAACCTATATAACTATATTAAATCACAGTATTGGATGATCCGATCAAAATAACTTTCAAATTTGTTCTTTTTTTTTATACAAATAAGAAGCCAAAACCTGACTAACTATCGGTCAAGATCTAAAGAATCCAAGGTAGCTCGGTCGGTCAGCTTGCACTAGCAAGACCAGTTTTTCAGCTAGTGTGTTAAACTGAAGGTATCCGGTATTGAATTCAAAGAAGAATGAAATGAAGCAATAGAGGAAGAGAGAAAGAAAATAGAGAGAGAGAGAGAGAGAAATTGAGAACTGAATGTTTATTTCATATCTTTCTTGGTTAACTTTTTGTACACAAAATAGTCTATTTATACAAAGATAATCTAAAGTCTCTATAACAGAAATATTACAACAGAATGGGATAATAGTTAGGGCTGTTACTCTAGTTAGTTACACTAACTTCAATTAGTTACACTAATAGCCTCCCGTAAACTTAGGGGTGTGAACAAAAGTATCACCAACACTAAGTTTATGACGAAAATAATTAAAATTTGATCCAGTAAGAGGTTTTGTAAGAATGTCTGCAATCTGATCACATGCTGGTATATGCAATACCTCCAATTGCTGGCGCAACACCTTTTCTCTGACAAAGAAGAGATCTAGTTCCATATGCTTAGTACGATGATGTAAAATTGGATTATGAGCAAGATGCACTGTACTAAGATTATCACAGAGAATCAATGGTTTCATTGCTGGAGAAACACCAAGTTCAGTAAGGAGAGATTGTAACCATAAAACTTCAGATACAACATTTGCTAAACTTCGAAATTCAGCTTCAGTAGAAGAGCGTGCAACTGTAGACTGTTTCTTTGAGCTCCAGGAAACAAGATTATCACCAAACAAAACACAATTACCAGAGGTAGAACGTCTATCATCCAGATCCATTGCCCAATTAGAATCTGAGTAGGCAATAAGTCTTAGACATTGAGACTTATGAAGAGTCAAACCAAAAGTAATGGTTCCTTTTAAGTAACGAAGAATTCGTTTAACAGCTGTCCAATGTGATTCAAGTGGATGATGCATATATTGGCACACTTTATTAACGCTGAAGGCAATTTCAGGTCTGGTAATAGTAGCATATTGCAAGGCTCCTACTATAGATCTGTAAAGCTGAGGATCAGACATAGGAGGAGAACCAATAGCTGACAAATGAGAGGCAGAAGACACCATGGGAGTTGCTACTGGTTTACAATTAGACATACCAGCTTTGGACAACAATTCAGTAATATATTTTTGCTGGCAAAGAGTAAGACTGTCATTATCTAACTTCTGAACTTCAATACCAAGAAAATAACTAAGATTTCCTAAATCCTTCAAGGCAAATTCACTATTCAACTTTGACTTTAAAGCTGAAATAAAAGAGGAAGAATTGCCTGTAATGATTATGTCATCTACATAGACAAGGACATAGGTGATGATCTGATCAGATTTCATAATGAACAAAGAAGGGTCACATTTGCTTGCAGTGAAGCCATATTTATGTAGAGCAGCAGATAGCCTTTGAAACCAAGCTCTGGGGGCTTGTTTAAGTCCATATAAGGCCTTTTTAAGTTTACATACCAAAGGAGATGAGCCAACTTCAAAACCTGGAGGTTGTTGCATGTATACTTCTTCTTCCAACATACCATTTAAAAATGCATTGTTTACATCAATTTGAGAAATATTCCACTGATGATACAGAGCAATTGTGAGGATAGTACGGATAGTAGCAGGCTTGATGACTGGAGAAAAGGTTTCATTATAATCAAATCCAAGGGTTTGATGAAATCCTTTAGCAACAAGTCTTGCTTTATACTTATCTAAAGTACCATCTTGCTTTTCTTTCTTACGCCATACCCATTTACACCCAATTACATGTCTATTACTAGGTGGAGGAACAAGAGTCCAGGTTTGATTTTCTAGGAGAGCTTTGTATTCTGCTTGCATTGCTGCAGTCCAATTAGGATCTTGAAAAGCTTGTTTGACAGTGGTAGGAAGAGGAGATGAAATATTTAAGATTTTGGGCTTGAAAATACCAGATTTAGAGCGAGTTTGCATAGAATGGCAGGATGATGATGTTGTAGACTGAGCCACTGTAGAAACACTAGAAGGTAAAGTAGGCAATGAATCTGATGACATAGGTAATGGTATGCTAGACACAAGATTAGTGGACTCAATAAGACTTGGTGAAGCAGCTGGTGCAGTGTTAGAAGTTATGGCAGACTCAGTTTCAACAGGAAGAAGAGGAATAAGAGAAGATGTGACAGAACCATATTGAGAAATTTTAGATAGAGACACTTCATTTTTATCGACAAAAGGAAAATGTTGTTCATTAAACTTTACATCCCTAGAAATATAAATTCTGCCAGAAGGATCAAGACACTTGTAACCTTTATGACAAGGGCTGTAACCAAGAAAAGTACATTGGACAGAACGAAAAGATAACTTGTGAGAGTTATAGGGTCTCAGTAAAGGATAACAAGCACATCCAAACACTTTTAGAAATTTGTAATCAGGTAAAATATTGAACAACTTAGTGATAGGAACCTCATGATTTATAGCAGATGAAGGCAATCTATTAATAAGATAGACAGCAGTAATAAAGGCATCATCCCAAAATTTTGAGGGTAAATGAGCATGAGATATCAACTATATGCCTATGTTTTCTTTCAATTGAACCCATTTGTGTATGTGTATGAGGACAAGAATAACGATGAATAATTCCATGTTGATGTAAAAATGGATCAAAATTCACCTCCTCCATCAGTTTGAAGAGCCTTAATTTTGCAATCTAATTGATTTTCAATCATGACTTTAAAGTGAGTAAAAACAGTGAGAGCACTTGACTTAGTTTTAAGAGGATAGATCCAAGTATATTTTGAAAATGCATCTACAAAGGAAATGTAATAAGAAAAACCAGAAAAAGAAACACAATGGGCAGGGCCCCAAAGATCTGCAAAAATCAATTGTAAAGGTTTTGTATATGTAGTATTAGTTGAAGGTGAAGAAAATCTATGCATTTTACCAAGACAACAAGAGGAGCAGAAAAGTGAGTTATCACTATTATTATCAATCTTTTCAAGATTACAATCTTTGATAATATTTTTAACTGTAGGTAATGAAACATGACCAAGTCGATAATGCCACATGGCTACATTTTTTGAAACAGAATCATTAAAAGAAAAGGGAAAATTCTGGGTGCTTGCAATGCTTTTGTCCTGAGACTGAGATGGAACAACAGATGTTGGAAGATCAGATGATGAATGATCAGCTGAAGTCAACAGAACTTGAGATGAGTGCATATGAGCTGAACATGAAGATTTCATTGGACATGAGGATTTGATTGGACTTAGACCATCAAAGTAATAGAGACCATCAGTTTTGAGATGTCCCATGAGTAGGATTTGATGAGTGGCCTGCGATTTTATGCAACACCAAAAAGGATGAAACTCAAAGCATACATTGTTATCTCTAGCTAATTTTGACACACTCATTAAATTATGAATAATATTTGGAACATGAAAAACACTAGTAAGCTGAAAAGGAAATTGAGAATTTAAAGAAGGAAGAATAGTTAAGCCTTTATTAAGAATATGCACACCTGATCCATTACCAACAACAACTTGATTTGATGAGTCATTCAATGGCATAGCCTGCGATATATTGTACTGATAAGGAGTGACATGGTGAGAAGCACCAGAGTCTGGAATCCAAGAATAGTCATGATAAAATTCAGGAGTTGGGCTGGGAGAAGGAAAATATGATGGAGTTGAAAGATTTTGATAAGGAATGGTATTTTGATAAGCAGTGGTAAGATTGATAGAGGGAAATACATGATTTGGAGGATTAGGAGGTGTATTTTGATAAGGAAGTAGAGTAGTATTGTGAGGATAAGATTGAGAATTAGTGTAAGGTTGATTATGAACAGAGGGAAATGTATTAGGAGTGATGTATGATGGTGGACGATTTAGGAATGAGGAAGGATGCTGATGAGATGAATTAGACCGATAGTAACAGGTGTCATAGGTATGGCCAGAACGAGAGCAATTATGGCAATAGAGATTAGATCTGCCTTCTCTTCCTCTGAAGCGACCTCCTCCACCTCTTCCTCTAAAATAAGCACCTCGATTTATCTCAAATGACTGTTGTTGATATTGATAATTTGGTGTAGAAGCTGACTGATATCCAAGAACATTTTGTTGAGGAACAGAATAACCATTGTTTACATCTGAGGGCTTAGCAGCAGTAAGATTTACATGCGCAACTTCTACCAAATTAGCCTTTAAAGATTTCTCAACTCTAATTTCTTGAGCCAACAACAAAGATTCAACTTCACTAATAGAAAACTTGTGTTTTTTGAGCAGTTATTATCATCACAACAGTATCATATTCATCTCCTAATCCTTCTAATATCACATCTAAATGTTCTTGAGGAGAAATAGACTCACCAATAGAAATTAAGCAATCGATAAGAGACTTTATCTGCAAAAGATATTCAGAAATAGATCTTGATTTCTTCTTTGTGTTTCTTAACTCTGTTTTGTATTGTTGAACTTTTGCTCTGGTATGAGCTACAAAGAAATCTGAGATTTTCTTCCAAATCTCATAAGAAAAGGAGCATCCTACAAGTCTTGTGTGCATTTCTTCAGATACAGTAGATAGAAGCCAAGAAAAAAGTAGTTGATCTTGCCTAAGCCATTTGACATATGAATCAGAAATCTTTCCATCAGGTTCTGACTTTTCAGGTATCTCTTCACCTATAAGAAATTTTTCAAGATCATGACCTCACACTGCTGCTAGAATGTGTTGACACCATGGTAGAAAGTTCTTTTCGCTGAGCTTTATACAAATAGTATGATTGAAGGAAACTACACTTGACATGTTACTGATGTCACCAACCTTAGGATTGGTTGAAGAATTGGTCTCCGCCATAGCCACCGGATCCTAGTGCTCTGATACCATATTGAATTCAAAGAAGAATGAAATGAAGCAATAGAGGAAGAGAGAAAGAAAATAGAGAGAGAGAGAGAGAAATTGAGAACTGAATGTTTATTTCATATCTTTCTTGGTTAACTTTTTGTACACAAAATAGTCTATTTATACAAAGATAATCTAAAGTCTCTATAACAGAAATATTACAACAGAATGGGATAATAGTTAGGGCTGTTACTCTAGTTAGTTACACTAACTTCAATTAGTTACACTAATATCTGGGACTTTCAAATTTGTTCTTTGCATTCAGACTTATTAAAAATTTCAAGCTTTAGAAATATCAGTATACTACCTCTACCAACGCCTTTCTCAAACACTTTCATTTTGCTTGCACTCGGACTCATTCATAATCGCATGTTTGAGTACTCACATAATTTCCCTCTCCATTGATTAACATAAGTTTTGGAATATTTCCTTATTATCAACTACCAAACCACTTAAAACAAACCAAGCTTGTAACAAATAGAAAGAGTGGTGATGAATTCAAAAGATTCAAAAGAATCAGTAAAGGATATGTAATCTTCATTGAGAACACAGATGACAACCATCTTGACAAAAATTTAATGTGCTCCAGAGTACAAAGGACAGGAAAATTAAGCTCACAAAAAGAACAAAACTCCATGTGCCACTAGTCAACAATAAATTCTACGAAGCATCATATCCAGTGACCTGCAAGGGATTTCAATAATGGAAAAGTCAAACATCAGAACTATAGCAGCTCAGAACGGCCAAGTGGCAAAATTACAAGTCACACAAACATAAGCAGATTCTTATTTATATATGATCACACATTTTTTTTACCCCTACTGATAGTTAAAACACAAATATCAGATGCATAAGATGCTACCTATTTCAGATGTTCTAATGAGATGTTGGTTTCAATTTTTTTTATTTTTCCTGTGGCAAACAATGAAGCTCTACTTCAAGTTCCTACTGCCATCTAAGGAATTATCAGTTTAATTACCAACACGCCTCTGCTACTTCTATCAACATCAATACTTCACAAACTAACCACCACAATGGCACAATCTTCAGAGTCACTACTTCGGCGATCGTTCACTTCTTTCCTAAAATGCTCATTTATTAACTAAAGGATGGGCAAAATTTGATATGAACAAGGTAGAATGTCAAAAACAAAGGGAAAATATTAGGATAAACAGGTTTTATTATCTTAATCGGTTTAACTAACTCTATTTATCTGTTTGTAGTAGGTGTTAGTGTCTAGTATTTGAGACCGGAGGTTGTATATTCATTCATAAGGAACACAATTGGAAAGCCAAGAATACATGGTAATACATGAACTGAAAAATTGAATGACATTTTCCTAAAAAAAATAGTACAAGATGCAATTCAAGTAAAATATGAGTCAGTTGGAGTCTCGGAGGTACAAATTCAAGCAAATACACCAACAAAAAAAAATCAAAAGTATCAATAAAACCATGCTCACCTCATATATTGCTCGGGTACATGAATACTCTAACCCTAGCTCCCTGCAAAGAACCATAACTCCAGAATTCAATAATCTTCATACAAAATTCAAATAACAGAAACCAAAAGTTTCCAGTTTATTACCATTGATTTGGGTGGGAGGTTTGACTTGAATTTTGCTCGGACAACACCACTGTTACCGTGAGGCCTGGTAACCTTACCCCAAATGCACCGATAATGACTTCCATTCTTCTTAACCTTGGCCTTGTAAATATATGCCATTCGCTTGCCAGCATACCATGCTACCTCTTCCTTGGTGTTCACTCCCTCAATTTGAATAAGAGAGGTGTTAGGATACTGGTTTGACTTAGACCTGAAAAATGCAACAGCCAACATTTCAATCCAAAACAACCAATCTCAACATAGCACAATGGAGGTAAAAATAATTATTAAAAACAACTAGGGAAAGAAAGATTTACCTCTTGTATCCAAGGATTGTCCCTCTCACGTACAGTCTAATACACAAGGGGGAAAACAACATTAGCTCTAATTAGCTAAAAGCAATGATTAATTTAACAATTTGAAGGTTGTAAACTGCAGCAGCAATTAAATCAGCCAACATACCAGCTCAATCTCAATGCCTATTACAGCCTTCAATAAAGCTATCCTACTAATAAAACGTTACCAACAAGCAGCATTACCAAACACCAACAAAATGTAGAACTCAGAATTAGCTCTTAGTTCTGTGAAATGACTTCTATTTTATACAAACAGAAAGATCTCTTCTATTCCTTCCATTCCTCAATATTAAGACCTATTTACCTAAATTCAATAGATTATATATGGCATGTAAGTTAGTTGAAATCCCTTGATATGACCAAAACACCATAACTAACCCACCTTCCTGCTTATTTATTATTGAACACTATCAATATGGATAAATTTAAGGAAAACTTGAGGGAAAATAGAAAGGGGCCTTATATTTAAATCTAACTCAGGTCTTATATTTAGGAATAGGAGTATAACTTAAGTTATAGGTAAGCATCAGCAATACTAAAAAATTCACTATGCTCAATCACTTCCTTTTTGCTCTCTATCACACCTCAAAATGCAAACATGTTAAACGATCTACAACATCCAACACTCAAAAAAAGACAAATTCACCAACAAAATCAAAAATACCCAATATGAAAAAATTACATTTTGAAACACATACACTACACAATCAATTGAAATAACCATAAAAAATCGTGGGGTTACCGAGAATTTCAAAATCAAAGCAAAAAATGAGATTTTTAACAAGTGTATCTAAGTATGAACAAAGTAAAACAGAGATCCTAAGTTGAATAAATCAATAAGGTAATGAATAATACCTGACACGTTCTCCTTGGCGACCCTTCACCATTTTGGTCTTGGTAGTAGCTTAGTGAATTGTTGGAAATAAGAACGGCGCGAAGGAAAATGTGAAGAGAAGGGATTTATAAGTATATATGTATGTGTGTGTATGTGGGATTAGGGTTTTTGGTTGAAGAGATGAGTCATACGGATACGGGTCATCGGGTCATCGGGTCATCGGCCCATTCTTATTCATTAGTTTTGGACTTCTGTTGGGTGGGATACATTAAGGCCCTTTCTCCATTATTATACTATCTCCGGTCCTAAATATAAAACATAATTAACTTTTTTTGGGGAGGTTAAGGTTACGAAATAGGCTATCAAATCATGACATATTTGATATATTTTTAGATTATACATTAGTTTATAGGTAAAATAAACTAATATAAGGGGAAAAATTAGGTAAATCCATTTATAATTAACTTATTTTGCTTTTTTATATAATTTTCTAAAAAAGTCAATTAGGTCTTATATTTATAACCGGAGGGAGTATGTTTTTAGGTCATAACTTTCTCCGTTGTTATTTGTTCTTATATATAGGAGTACTCCATTATGGTATTATATATTAATATACTATACTTTTAAAGTTTTAATCATATACAATTAATATATGGTAAAAAAAACATATATAATTAATATATTATACATTTAGTATATAATACATTAAGGCCCTTTCTCCATTATTATTTGTCCAATGGATATATTTTTCTTTGCTAGCAACTAGATTTGAATCCCTCGATCGATGCCCGGGGGCCATACTCTAAAGCAATAAACAACGATTAATTATCAAAAGGTAATGATTAATTTAAGGGACAAACTAATATACATTTAGTTTAAAGTTATTAAAGACCAACTTATTTCAGTGATTGATCGACCTTAACTTTTGTTAATGCTCACTGCAAAAGAAATCACAACAGGAAAATTGTCTTTTTCTGCATTTAAAAAGGTCATCGATTTTATCTAATGGATTCATATCCACTCTAGGTATTAGAACCTTTTGATTAGGATGAGACTCATTGAGTGTATTGCACCAATGACAGTTTCACACATATTAATTACTCGATGACAAGTTCCACTGTACAAACATAATCTCTGATCAATATTTATAAGAAACATATTGGGATCGCCAACTTTTAGAGATAATTTGTGTGGAGATAAGCCTGAACATGACGATAAACTGTTCAAAAGTAACAATTTTCTCTCTTTTGGTTTTTAGAAAAATGTAATTGAATCGAATCATTCATTTGGTTTTTATTTACTTTTCTCAGTTGCACTATCAAATTAAAGTAATAATTTATTGGATGTTACCGCATATTTCTTTCATTCCTAAATATAATATTATTTTCTCTAATTTAATTAGATGAAGGATGTTAATTAATTTAAATATTAAGATATGATATTAACAATTTATTCTAGAAATATATTTGAATCTATACACTCCTTTCTTGTTTGTTTATTATATATAAATGTTATAATTAATTTCATGAAAAATTGGGAACAATTAGAAAATAATCTTATATTTTGGAACGGATGAAGTATATGTTATTCATTAAATTAAATTAAAGTTAGATTTTTTTAAAAAAACTATGCTATTTAAGAATTTATTTAAAAAACACTTTTGAATGAGAGCTGCATCGGAAACCGTGATGGACAAAAAGAAAAATAGAAAGTTACTGTAGGATGAATAATAACCCATTCATTCCTTTTATATATACTAGATAATAATAACCCCGGCATCGCCGGGGTAGCATTGACTTTTGAGGGACAAATTGTACTTAATCTAGAAGCGGAGGTAGTGGCTATATTTAATTTATACATGGTAAGAAAGTGTAGTGAAACGACAAATTTCGAAGGTAAAGGAATGTACATGTAATTGGAACACAGATGGTTAAACAAACGAAAAGAAAACACAACATATACATTGATATGCTAAAAGAAAGACAAAAGGGCTATTTGGATACATTTCCAAAAGTTTTTCTGACTCCTAAACCTAGGTTTCACACAAAGATATCCAAACACTCAATTTTTTTTTTGATAATACAAACACTCAATTTTTTTGGATAAGCTATTTTGAGAAGAAAAGCTAGGTTTGGGGTTTCAAAGGCTATTTTGAGAAAAACTATATTTGTCTCCTTTTCCAGCTGAAAGTTTTAATCTCTCATTTAGGAAAAAACACTTATTTCAAATAAAAGAAACACGAGAAGCTATTAATCATAACTATTTTTCAGAAAAGGCTGAAAAGCTATATTCTACTCAAAAGTTATTCTTAAAAATTATTCTAAAAAAACTTAATCCAAACACTCTCATTTCATCAAAAGCTATTTTTTAGAAAAGTTATTCTACTCAAAACCTATTTTCCGAGAAGCTATTCTACAGAAGTTAAATCCAAACAGGCCCAAAGTACAATGGAAAATAGTATATTAAATACTAAGATTCTGAAAATTTTCTATGAATGTGAGTTGGATGCAAAGTTAAAAAAATGCTTCAAATGATGAAAGAATGTAAGGGTGAATTCTTATATTTTCGAAAAGATTTATTTAAATTTTAGTTCTTATATTACAGACCGTAAGAATACTATTCTTTGATGATAATGATAACAATAATACTCTTCTCGTCCTTAGCTATAAGGTGAAAAAACCACTTTGTTGTATTAAAAAAATTAAAAATAGATAAAATATTTAATGCATCACAAAATTTTTTCCAACTTTATCTGTATTGATAAGATAGAATTTTTGGGCAAAATAAAGATAGAATGTGTAGTAAAGAAGAGAAAGAACAAAAAGGTAATTATAATATGTAAAGTCAACAAATGACAAAATGGTAAAAAAAACATATTAAACCATTGTGAAGGACATAATGAGAGTAGAATAAAGCTTTTCAGCCTTGCGTATGTTGGTGTGGGTGGCGCTTGCGCCGTACTAGGGGTCCCTGTGGGATCTCTAAGTCCCACATCGACCATGAATGTGTGTGTGTGTAAGTATATAAGTAGGACATTCGCACTTCAGCTTGCCAACCGCGTTAGTTGGTTTTGCTGTTGTGTTTGGTCCGAAAATGTGTTCAAAAAAGAGAAACAAATCATAATTTTTTTTTTAAAAAAAGACTATTTTTTTAAAGAAGAAACTATAATAATTAATTTTAAAATTTTAATTTAAATTATCTTAAATAAAGGGAAGGGTGAAACACTGTTAAATGAACAGTGATTCTCACCATTCCCTTTATATATATAAGATATGATATGATATAGTATTATATTATTCACTTCAAGAAAATAGCATTATACATTAATAAATGTATATCCATTATATTGGAGTATTGGACAAATATTACTGGCATGGGCGTTGTTGACTTATTGTTGTCATCTTCCAACTTTTAGTTTGAATATTATCCAATATGGAGTGATCGTACTTGTTTGTTTTTCGTAATGGTATTATACAATTCATACACCTTATGTTTTGTGTGCAGCTTTCCATTTGTCTGTCTTTATTGGATTGATTTGAATTGAATACAACTCACTTAGAATTGAACACCTACACAACAATTCACGAAAAAAACTATTATCACTTTAACAAAATCATTCACCAGTCATCAACACACACTAGATTAAGGGTGGACAAGTTAGACCGAAAATTGAAAACTAAATAAAACCAAATAATAAGTTTGACTTTACATAATTTTTGCTTTTCAATTTTAATTTTCATTTTAGTTAGCTTTCAGTTTTCTGTTAGGTCTAATTAGATGTGTTATGTATTAAGAAACGAATCAAGCTATATTTAATTTTATAGTTGTTACTACTTGCATATACTTCTTTTAAGGAGTTTAAATTGATTAAGTAGGCCTCATAGCATACATCAGATTTTTTCTGCAATCAATGTCTTCTTTTGAAGGCAAAATTAACTCAAAGTAATCTGTCAGAAAATATTCTGAAGGTTGCAACTAGCAAATCTTTTCCTCACCTAATTATAGATCATGTCGTTCAATTAAAAAGGAATAAGATAAATTCATTATATAGGAACCCAATGGCCTTTTAACAATTATTTTAGGAAGAAATTAATTCTGTTCACGTTTTATTAGGTGTCTTGTGTCTATTGAGACACATGTCAAGTGATGGTTCCAATAGTGTCAATTTTATCATGGATAGGGATAGGACAAGGTAAACGTTTTCAGTTTATATTCTTGTCTAAATATATGTGTATTCTTCTAAAGGAAGATATGAATAGCTAAATGAAGAATATTATGTAGCCTAAAGCCCTAAAACTAATCTTGCTTACAAAGGTTGTCAAACTCGTGAGTTTAAGTAAACTCGTGGAGATAAGGTAAACTCGGATAGGTAGACTCGGATCGTAAACTCGTAAGAGTTTACATTTATATAAAAACATGTATTTCTTTTATATAATTGAATAAGGATGCAAAAAATAATAATAAATTGACTTGAATTTATTTTAAATACAGATTGTAGATTTAAATATATCAATATTCAGATTATATCAACCTCCATAGATAAATTTCTATGAAATCCATATTTAAATTCATTGAATTTTGTCAATTAAAAATAATTAAAATGAGTTTAGTAGCAAGTTAACACAATTTTCTATAAGGTAAAAACGTAAAAACGGTGAATTCACAATGTAAACACGTAAGTTTCTACTGAATTTTCAAAGACTGAAAATTAAAGTGACTCGTGACACGTTTTGTTTAGGTAGTGTCGTAAAAACGGTAAAATCAGAGAGTCAACTCGCGAGTTTGACAACCATACTGCTTACAGTTTTTCTCTCATCCTCCCAACATTTTAGAATTCTGGATTCTATGATCTATCTTCTCCTCACTTCCCTTTCCCTTTTCTTCTATCTTGTTCTCTTTTCCCTCTTTTCCAAAATTATCTGTCCAAGTGAAAGTATACACTACATGCTATCAATAAAGAAGATATGAGTTAGTCCTTCTTGCATCAAAACCACGGCAAGATCATCACTTGCACCAGGATCTGCAAAAATGAGCTTTATGATATAACCCACATCTTAGCTTTTAAATGTATTTGAAAGTGATGTATTATGGGATTCTAGGAAAGATTAAGAAAAATGGATAAAGATTGAGAGAATTGAGGGGAAGAAGAGAGAAGAACAAATTTGAAAGAGATAAGAAGAGAGAAAATTGAGAGGGAAGAAAAATTTTTTGCGTTAGTGTAAAACCCCTTCATTTATTTTAACTAGTATCAACCCGCGCGATACACGAAATATTATTTTCTTATCTAACTTTGATAATATACATACTACATAATAATATACATAACTACATAACTCTGATACAATTTTTATTTTGATAAAAATATACCATAAAATATAATAATATTAGTCAAAATTTAATAAATTTCACTAAAATTTATTTTTCATAGAAATCAGTTTTGTATGAGAAAAAATAGAAAATCAATTTCTCACAAAAAAAGAGAGATTTGGGTAGAAGAGAGAATGAGAAAAGAAATGAGTTTGATATTTCATAGCATTTTAATGGTTCAATAAAATTGATTAAGTTTCATGAAAAACATAATACATGAATACTCAA
Organism: Mimosa pudica; assembly: GCA_029929735.1. NCBI lineage: Eukaryota > Viridiplantae > Streptophyta > Magnoliopsida > Fabales > Fabaceae > Mimosa > Mimosa pudica. The sequence goes on along the minus strand of JAKELP010000037.1, from coordinate 10,449,838 downwards.
AATAGATACCATGGATCAAATATGAGTATGATATCGTAGACCTATAACAACGTCCTTCATATTTATAATGTCAACATATGGTTTTAAATTTTAATTATGATGTTTTATAGTTAAATCTCTGTGTGTATCAAGGATATGTGTCTTTTTATTTCATTTCTAGTGTTCTAGTAGTTTGCAAATCTAAAAACCTAAACTTACTTATGGTGAGCAAAACTAAGGGAAAAGAACGTGTGCATGTTTGTAGGCGCATGGGGAGGAGTTCAGTTTTTGTTGTTAAAATGAATAAAGAAATGAATAAATTAGTATTGTGTGGATTAATTCTTTTTTTAAGGTGGATAATAATATACATAGCCAATGGCATAAAAAAGATAATTGTGTATAACAAGCAACAAAATAAGAAGGAATGTAAACATGCATTTATGCTAATATCACATTGGAAAAAAGAAAAATGGAAGATGGTTGTGATTAATAGTAAACAAGTGCGCAGTTAGTTGATTGAATCAGTTTTTTTTGATAGGTGGTTAATAGTAAACAAAACATTTGAGAGTGACAAATGTCCTTTAGGAAGTAATGTCAAATTGAATTGGAATGAAGTTTAAAAAAACATGGGAAATGAAGTTTAAAAATAGAGGGGAGAAGAGGAAATAAAGAGAGACACTTGTCACTTAGTTAGACACGACAAATGTCAATTAGAAGGGCTGTCAGTTGGGTAGAAAAGAGAATGAGAAAGTTTCTCATAAGGCTAAAGTATGTTTTTGGTCCCTTAACTTTGGAGAAAGTCATATTTTGGTCCCTTAACTTTGGAAAGTGTGTTTTTGGTCTTTAAATTGTGGACAAAGTCATTTTTTGGTCCTCTAACTTTGAAATTTGTGTTTTTAATCATTTTAAATTCGGTTTAAGTATGTTTTTGGTCCTTAAGTTTGCACAAAGTCATGTTTTAGTCCCTAATTTTGAAAAGAAAAGACTAAAAAACATACTTTATCCTTTTTTGAAAGGACTAAAAACATCACTTTGTCCAAAGTTAAGGGATAAAAAACACACTTTTCAAAGTTAAGTGACCAAAAACACACTTTCTCTCCAAAATTAGGGACCAAAAACACACTTTTCAAAGTTAAGGGACCAAAACATGATTTTCTCCAAAGTCAAGGGACCAAAAACATACTTTAGCCTTCTCATAATAAGAGAATGAGAAAAGAATTGAAATAGATAAATAAAGAATTGAAATAAGTGCGCAGTTAGTTGAATCAGTTTTTTTATAGGTGGTTAATAGTAAACAAAACATTTGAGAGTGACAAATGTCCTTTAGGAAGTAATGTCAAATTGAATTGGAAGGAAGTTTAAGAAAACATGGGAAAGGAAGTTTAAAAATAGAGGGGAGAAGAGGAAATAAAGAGGGAAACTTGTCACTTAGTTAGACATGACAAATGTCAATTAGAAGGGCTGCCAGTGGTCCTGTCATTATATATAGATATGACGTGGCCAAACTATAATAACTGAAAATCATAAAACCATCTTAAAAATCCAATATTCAAAATCTTGAATGACAACTTTCTTTTTTGATAAAAAAAATAAAACCCCTTCATTTTTCTTTAGTTTTCTTTTTTTTTTTATAATAAAAGAAGAGAAACCCTTAAACAGCTACTAGCCTACATCAGTAGGCATATTACAATCATTCTCATCCCTAAGAATTCCACCACAGCCACCACCAAATTTTAAGCTAAAAGCTCCATCCACATTAAGTTTAAGGTATCCTTGTTTTGGGTTCTTCCAAGCCTTATTCTGTGACTGGACGCACACTGCATTCATACAAGTTCCTTTAACCATAATATTCACTCTATCCATATTGTTCAAGATTGCTCTAGCTCTAATGAGGAGACTCTCATTAGTTTCTTCCTTTTGTTCAAATATCTTGAGGTTCCTTCTCTTCCAAAGTAACCAACATATCGTTATGAATAGCTCTCTCCATCCATCTCTCTTCCAAGTACTTGAATTAAAAATATTAGTTCTTAGTCATTGGGGCAGGTTCATACAGAAAAAATTATTCTGTTCATTCCTATCGATAAGACTTTTCCACAACAATTTAGAGTCTTTGTAATCCCTAAGAGCATGAAGTAAGTCCTCAGTAGTATCTAAATAGTAGTGGTAGTGATCTTCAAGTCATAAGTTTCTGCGCTTCCTCTCAGCATTTGTTAATAACTTCTTCTGAATAGCAAGCCAAGCAAATGTTTTGCACCTTTGCATTATATTCAGCTTCCATATTTTTAATTTTCTTTCTTTATATATATACTACATATTTGTTTTATTCTTTACAGAACGTTAATTCATTTTTCTTATAATCAAGATGATTTATTATAGTAAAGGCTCGTAGAACTCCTTAAAATGAATTCTTTCAATTATATTTATAAGGAAAATCATTTATTTAGGAAATTCCAATATATATATATAGATAATATATTTATTTTATTTTTATATGATTACTAATTCCTAATATATATATAGACACACACACATATTTCTAGATGTTACATTTCTTCCCCTCTTAAATAAAATTTCACACCAAGTTCCCTATATACAAGTTCTCAAGTTCTCCAATCACTAAGTGCCACGTGGATTAATTAAACTTCACACTGTTACTCCCTTATTTCTCTCCGTCTACTTCATTCTCTCTCCCTTTCCTGTGATTTCTCTCTCCTCCTACTTTTTCTCCACTCACGCCTACTTTTATCTCTTAGGGGTCGTTTGGTTCGCTGGAACTGAGGGTAGGGAAGTGGAAGTGGAAGTGGAAATCATCACTTTGTATCTTTGGTGTGATGGAAAGTGGCTTCCACTTCTACTTCCACTTCCCTCAAAAACCCCAAAATGGGTTCCACCCCAAAACCTATGGAAGTGGACAACTTCCATAGGAACCCATTATTTTTTGACAAATATATCCTCAAAACTTTTGTCTATTGCCAACTCTGCCCTCACTTAATCATCTCACACACCATGCTTTCTCTCTCCTCCTTACCAGTTATCTCACTCGCACAATTCTCCTTCCTTCCTTCCTTCCTCTCTCTCTCTCTCTTCCTTCCCTCACCATGGACGCTGAGGAACACACGGCCACCTTCACCGCCGCCACACCACGACGGTGATGCTGGTTCAAATCTCATCAACGATTCTTCATCCCCTTTCTTCCTTCCTTTCTCTCCTCCTTCCCTCACCCACGGGCACCGAACAGATGACCACCACCCCGCCGCCGTACCACCACGATTCTTCATATTCCCTTCCTTCCTTTCTTCAACAATCCATTGTAGGTTCCGATCTCGCCGTCGATTCCTCATTCCCTTCCTTCCTTTCTCTCTCTCCCCTCCTTCCCTCAACAATGGACGCCGAACAGACGGCCGCCGCCCTGCCGCCGTACCACCACGACGGTGACGCCGTACCACCATGAAGCTTCAACAAGAACACGAGCATAAGAACAAGTTTAAGGAGATGATTAAAACACAGAAGATAATGAGCTTGCTTTTCCGGGTGGGGAGTGTAATTTGATGATTAGTGTGTATTAGAGTTCAGTTAATGGGGTGGAATATTTGTCAATGTGCTGGGAAAGTAAGGATATATATAAGTCAGTCATGTTGTCTGATAAGAGTTGCTGGTGTTTAATCTAGCTATTTTTCACTTGCATGATATGATTGAGTTGATTTTTTGATCGAAATTGATTGAGTTAATGAGATCTGTATTTCTGTATTTTCTAAAAAAGAGTTTGGATGGAAAGAGAATGGGAAGAAGATGGGGTGGTGGGTTGGTGGTTGAGTTTTTTTTTTTGGGAAATTTGTTTTTTTTCAATGGGTATTTTAGGAGTTTCATATTTTATTTACATATATAAATATAAAAAAATACTTCACTTCCATCTACACTTTCCCACATACCAAAGACACATTAAAACCCCACTTCCACCTCCACTTCTACCCCCACATCCACATACACTTCCACTTCCACTTCCATCAAAACCTCTTCCAGCGAACCAAACGACCCCTTAGTGATGCTGATCAAGAACAAAAACACGATCAAACATTTTCCATATACATACATGATTCATCTTTCAGCTTCGCCGGTGACCTCCCACGGAGGCGGCGGCGTTCTTGCCGCCGCCCTTCTTCTCCCAACCTTCTCGTCCTCCTTCCCTCTCTCCCCCACCACACTCTTTTTTTCCAACGAAGATGAGGTATCCTTCCTCTTCATTTATTCCTCTCCTTCTCTTCCTCACTCTCAGATCTCGTTCCATGGATGCCGCCGCCGCTGAGGCCGAATAATGCAACACGGCCGCCGCCTCCAAGGCCGAAAAAAGCGACGCGGCGGCCACCGCCGTGGCCGCCTCCGCTTCGCCAGAATCCGATCGCAGCGATGGCAGTTTGTGAATAGTGGGAAGGAGGAAGGGAAGAATAGAGGGAGGAAGAAGGAGAAGATGGTGGAGAGGGAGGGTGAGACACTGGTGTTTAAAAGAGTGGAGGAAAGAGGAAGAGAAGGGACGGAAGGCGCAGGAAAGAGAGAGAACGAAAATGTGAAAACTAAAGGTCTAACTACTAACTCTGTTAAGTATTAAGATCCAGGTGACAAATTTTCATTGGAGAAATGGAGAACCTGGAGATAGACCTAAGTAAGGTCCATACATTATTATGTAATTATAATATAATTCTAATATATAGATAATATGTTTATTTTATTTTTATATGATTACTGATTCCTAATACACACACAAACCTGGAGTGTGTGGTTGAGTGGCAAAGACTCATTCACCCTTAACCAATTGTCTGGGGTTCGATCCCTGGCGTTGGGTATGGAGAAGGATTAAATCTCCCAGGCCAGCTGTCTCACCCTTTGAAGTGCCTACAAATCAGCGGGGGATTAATCTCTCACTTGTTGAGTGAGGGGATACCTTGATCATGGATAAAAAAAAATTCGAATACACACACATATTTCTAGATGTTACATTTCTTCCCCTCTTAAATAAAATTTCGCCCTTGAAATTTATAAAAAAAAATTTGCGTTGTTGAAATAATTTAGGGTATTTTTGTCGCATGTCATCCTCCAACTTCCAAGTAGCTTCTTCTGGTGTAAGACCTTCCCATATTACTTTAACTAAAGGAATACTCTTTTGACGTAGTTGTTTTGTATCCTTGGCCACAATCATACTAGGTCTTGGATGGTATGTCAAATCCCTTGCTACTTGTAAAGGTTCTTCCGTGATTATATGTGAAGGGTCATGGAAATATTTTCACAATTGAGAGACATGTAATACCGGATGGATATTAGACAATCTAGGAGGTAGTGCAATGTGATATGCCACAGGTCCTATCTTCTTAATGATTTGGTATGGTCCAATGTATCTTGGGCTTAATTTCTTTACCTTAAGAGATCTCCCTATACCTGTAGTAGGAGTTACTTTAAGAAATACATGAGATCCTTCTTCAAACTCTATTGGTTTCCTTCTTTGATTTGCATAACTTTTTTGTCTACTTTGGGCTGCCAACATCTTTTCTTTAATCAATTTCAATTGATTTGAGGTATCTTGAACTAAATTTGGACCTAATATATTTCTTTAACCTACCTCAAACCAACACAAAGGTAACCTACATTTTCTTCCATAAAGGGCTTCATAAGGCGCCATCCCAATGCTTGAATGATAACTATTATTGTATGCGAACTCAACTAATGATATGTATTTTTCCCAGTCTTCCCCTTGCTAAAAAATACAAGCTCTAAGCATATCTTCTAAGGTTTGAATGGTGCGCTCTGATTGACCATTTGTTTGGGGATGATATGAGTACTAAAATATAATTTTGTACCAAAAGCTTCCTGCAATGATTCCCAAAACCTAGATCTAAATTTAGGTAGAGCTGGGAATTCGAGCCGGGCCTAAACGGGCCAAGCCCACTTAGGCCTGGTCCCCCTTTTACTCTCCTATTTGCGAAGCCCGGCCCTCATGCCATCGGGCCGGGCCTGGCCCACTTTCTTCTTTTTTTTTTAAAAAAATCCTTTTACTAAACCCATTTTTCCTCTTTCCACATTGTTCGCCATGTAAATTTTATGGTTTTAGCAAAATAAAATCATCTAATAACATCACACACCCACAATGAACATAGTTATAAGTCATAACATAGTCTGATAAGCGATAACATTACAACATACACTGTAACACTGATAGTGATACACATAATCTGACAGTCAAAATAAATAACAAATTCTTCAAATATAAATCTAAATAAACATTAAATAATAACATTCAACGAGTCATCTAAGAGTGCACATCATCATCACTGTCATCAACGACATTTGATTGTGCTTCACTATGAATTGACTCCACTGACAAAATATCAAGTCTTTGCAATTCTTCTTTACCATCATATGCACTATCTCCTCCATCATCTAAGAAAAGAGAAAAAAAAAGAATTAATTGTCCTTCAAGCATGTATAAAAAAAGAAACAAAAAAATCATAAATTAAATAAAGAATCATATGCAATTTTTTTTAAATAAAACTTGGAAACGGGCGGGCCGGCCCGCACGGGCCCTAGGCAATAGGCCCGCTCCCCTATTTTTCACCAAAACAGCAGGCCCGGCCCTCCTCGGGTTTGCATGAAAATGGGCCGGCCCGACGGGCCAGACCCATATTACCGGCTCTAAATCTAGGGTCTCTATCAAAAACGATACTTAAAGGGGCTCCATGTAATATTATTATCTCTTTAACAATTAATTGAGAAAATTGATCAAGAAAATAGTTTACTTTAATTGGTATCCACTTCCAATCTGGAATGGTTAATGGTTGAAGTAGTCCATAAGGTTTTTGATGTTCTATTTTAACTTTTTGACATATTAAGTATTTTGATACAAATTCTACTATTTCCTTCTTCATTCCCAGCCACCAATACATTTTCTTTATATCATGATACATTTTGGTTGTTCCCGGGTGAATGGTATATTTGCTTTTGTGTCCTTCTTCCAAAATTTTCTCTCTAATATCTCCTATTTTAGGTACACATAATCGTCTTTGAAACAATATGGTTCCATCTAAAGCTAGCACAAATCCTTTGTGCCCTATTTCACTCTGAAGAAATTCATTTTTTTTTTGTAATTCAAGTATTTGAGTTCTTAAGTCACTTTTTATTTTTTAGCTCACTTAGTTGTAGACTATGGGGTAGAACGGTTATAGAGAGTCTAAATCCCTAAAATATTCTATCATTTGACTTTCCTTCATCATGAAAAATGCTACTTGTAAATTCTTTCTACTTAGGGCATCTGCAACCACATTTGCTTTCCCTGGGTGGTAACGAAGCTTAAAGTCATAGTCCTTTAGTAGCTCCATCCATCTTCTTTGTCTCATGTTAAGTTCCTTTTGATCAAAAAGATATTTGAGACTTTTATGGTCACTAATAAAAACCTCAAAACTAGCTCCTAACAAATAATGTTGCCAAATTTTTAAAGCAAACACTATGACAGCTAGCTCTAGATCATGTGTGAGGTAGTTCTCTTCATGAGTTCTGAGTTGTCTAGATGCATATGCAACTACTCTGTTTTGTTGCATTAGAACACACCCTAAACTCTTCTTAGAAGCATCTGTATATACCTCAAAATTTTCATGGGGATTAGGTAAGATTAATACTGGAGATGTAGTCAATTTTTCTTTCAAAGTTCTAAAGCTTGTTTCACACTCTGTAGTCCATGTGAATGGAATCCCCTTTCTGGTAAGTTTTGTCAAAGGAAAGGCTAGTTGTGAAATTTCTTTTGATAAATCTTCTATAATAACCTGCTAAACCTAAAAAGTTTCTTATTTCAGTGATAGCTTCAGGCTGCTTCCAATCAAGTACAACTTTTACCTTATTAGGATCTACTGATACACCTTCACCTGAGATCACATGACCTAAAAGTTTTACTTTATTAAGCCAAAAGTCACACTTTTAAAATTTTGTGTACAACTCTTTCTCTCTCAAGGTTTGGAGAACTATTTGCAAGTGCCTATTATGTTCTTCTAAGGATTTAGAATAAATGAGAATATCATCAATGAATACTACAACAAATTGGTCTAGTCAAGTAATGCATTTATATTGAAACCACGTTGAAATATTAAAAACAAAAAAAGTAGACAAAATGAACTTTAGTTAGATGCGTGGGGGAATATTTTTTTTTTGTGGGGGTGGAGAGATGGGGGATGGTGATGGAATTTAACTTTTTTTATCAACTTAAAAATAACTCATGTAATGTAAATTGAAATTATTTTGAAGTATTTATAATTATTTTTTCCATCACTAATTTAATTTACCTTGATCTTTTCAAGCATTTATGCCTTTTCAGTTCTTTTGTTTTCACAATAAGAAGTTCCAAATAAAATAAGGAAAGTTATTGTGAAAAACTTAATTTTGAATATCTATATAGTGTGAGAATCTTAAAAATTGAAATTACTTGCAAAGATCAACTTCCAAAAAATATTCTTTCCTAGTGAATGTTTGAGATAAAATTTGACTGTTCTTTTATTTTTATACATGGGTGAGTTTGATTCTTGACTGAGTTAAAAATATATTATATGAAGTTTAAATTAAATTATTTGGAAATATCAAGTACAAAAAAAATAGTCCTAGTGAACTTTAGATGGAGGAGGTTTTCGAGGGAAATTTGTTTATTTTGGGGGAGGAGTTGGATGAGGGAGGTTGGAGATGAATTTTGACTCTTCTTTTATTTTTACACATGAGTGAGTCTGATTATTGACCATCTTAAAAAGCATTACATGTGATCTTATTCGAAATATTTGGAAAAATCAACTACCCAAAAAATTTAGATCAAGTGATTGAACTTTTAGATGAGATGGTGCACAAGGAAAATTTGGTTTAGTTTGGGGTTGAATGGAGAAGGTTGAGATGAAATTTGATTTTTATTTTGTTTTTATAAATGGGTGAGTTCGATTCTAGGTAAAATAAAAAATATTACATGTAATCTGTATTGAAACCATTTTTAAAAAATAGCTACCAAAAAAATTAGAGCAAGTGAATATGGGGAAGTGCATGGGGGAATTTGTTTTGTTTTTTTATTTTTATACACAAGTTAAAAACAACTCATGCAATGTAAATTGAAATTATTTTGAAAGATCGGCTGCCCAAAAAAATTATGCTGAGTGAACTTTCAGACGCGGGAGTTGCTTTGGGAAAATTTGGTTTTTTTTGGATGGGGGTTAAGATTGAGGACATTTGAGATAAACTTTGACTCTTCAATTGTCTTTTTTCTTAGAGCCTAATACTTTTCAATTGTTTTTATAAATGGTCTAAATTGATTTTCACGTAAATTAAAAAACATTACATGTAATTTAATTTAATTTTTTAAAAACAACTCAATGTTAATTGATTCTCACGTAATTTAATTTTTTGAGGGATTGTTTTAAATCTACTCAAACGTCATCATCATCATCAAAGTCTTATCTCAATTAAGTGGGTCGGCTACATGGATCACACGGTGCCATTGTACAATACGTGTGTCCATGCTCAATAGATTCGACATATTTTTACGCTGGCTGTCGAAGCCTAACACAACCCTACTTCTTTATCCTGGCTTGGGACTAGCTATAAATAGAGATGGAGTTAAATCTACTCAGACGTGGTTGGTGTTAATTCCCAGAGAGTATAGTTCAATTTTTTTTAGCTTCAAAAATATTAAGAGATGGGTGGAATGGAACTTCAAATCTTCGTTTAATGTCAGTGGTTATTCCTGACCAATCATGTTTTCTCTAGTATGTAATCAACTATGGCTAGCAAGGAATAGTTATGTATTTAACAGAGAGGATACTAGTTCCCATAATATTATTGCAAAGGTGAAAGCTTGTATATCGTAGGGGGGGATGAACGAGTATCAATGTATACGAGTCCTTCTATTAGTAGTGGAAGGTGGGAAGCGCCATTGAGAGGATATGTTAAACTGAATGTGGATGGGGCTTGCAATTGGAATGGAGGAACTATTGCTTGTGCGGGTGTGATGAGAGACTATAAAGGTATGTTTAGATGAGGTTTTCTTTTTAATATTGGAAGGGGGATAGTTATAAGGCAGAGGTGTGGGGGATCCTTATGGGATTGAAATGGAGTTGGGACTTTGGAGTCAAACATCTTGTCGTGGAGTCTTATTGTTTTGAATTGGTTCAACAAATTGAGAACAGTAGGAGTGATGTTTTTCAAGAGGGACTTGAGGAGCTCAAGGAGATCTTATTGTTTTTCCAGAGACCATGAGAGCTTCATATAGTTTGGTGTAGGAGAGAAATGAATAGAGTAGCAGATAGACTTGCAAAGCATGCTTTGCTTGTGGGTGTTGGGATCGCTGACTTTAGAGAAGTTCCTACAGAAGCTGCTAACTTAGTAGAGGAGGAGATGACGCTTGATACAAGATAGTTTATGTGCTTTTATTATGTAATAAAAAAAACTAATCATAAATATCACATTTGAGTGGGGATTTACATAATAATGGTTGGATGACAAGTTAAATGCTACCTCCGGTCCTAAATATAAGACCTAATTGACTTTTTTTTTGGAGAGGTTAAGGTTGCGAAATAGACTATTAAATCATGACATATTTGATATATTTTTAGATTATACATTAGTTTATAAGTAAAATAAACTAGTCTAAGGGAAAAAATTAGGTAAATCAATTTATAATTAACTTATTTTGCTTTTTTATAGGATTTTCTAAAAAAGTTAACTAGGTCTTATATTTAGGACCGGAGGGAGTATCACTTAGAAGTCTCTAATACACTTGAAACATCCAAATACTTTTATATTAAGATAGTATATAATAGTATTTCATAAACAATAAAAATGTTCGATGCACGGGGTAGACCGGTTAGTATAATTTTCTTTCTCATTTTTGAGGCTCTTCATTGTTTAGTAAATTATCTAATGTACCTATTTGAGTGAATAACTAAACAATGTAAACCAAGTTTCACAAAAATTGTAAAATGATTAACAACCATATAATACTTCAAGTACAACAATATTCTTTGGGTATAATAATACATCAACTTTATAATTTTTAATAATACATATACTCCCGTGCAACACGATATTCATCTATGGTCAACTTCACGTTACTATGTCTAGAGTTAAATCTGTTGAGGGATTGAAATTGATTAAATAGGCCATTTTGAGCTAATGTTTTTCCTATACATAAAAACCAAACATCGATGTAATTATAAATCACATGCTAAAACCTCAATTGAATTAATATTTGAAACAAGACATTGAATTGGGTAAAATAAAAGTTAACTTTTGGTATTCTTTTTTTTAAAAAAAAAATTATATTGATGGATTTTGAATTCAGATTCTTCATACAACGACTCTGACAATTGACAACTGACAACGGAGGAGCCCGCAGCCCAATCTAAAACAACCACTTCCACAGTAATTTACTAATTTTTCATATATGAAATTACACATGCCAATCTATTTTTCACACCAAAACCAGAAATTGAAAGGTCATGATTTTTCACAAGCAAACAGTCCCTAACTACAAATTGGTCGGGCTATTGGTTTAAGTTGTAAAGCTTGATCATTTACCCCTCCAACAGCCTTTTAATCTCCACATCAATAATCTAGATCAGTCCTTCCTGAAAAGCAACATGATAGTCATCTGAGTTGCATATTTAAAGCACCTCAATGGTTTCAAGAAAATTTAAAATTTCAAATAAAATAAACATAAAACTATAATCATCCATTTCATTCCAAAAATGTACACTTAGTTCCATGGACTACTGATTGACCATAAATCATTCTCAATGCTGAAGCAAGCTAAGAGCCTAGGACAATATAACTCCCATACTAAACACAATAGAATTACGGGAAAATACAATAATTAATCATTACAGTTGGATACTAGTACATTGTTATCCTCTTTACATGCATGTGAGTAAAGTCCCAGTGCACGGGCAAATCGTGTCATATTATGTAACTGCAAAAATACACCCCGCAATATGGTACTTCAGATCTTTAATATAGATCTGATTTGTGATGTACATTTAACCAACTCTACATCAGGAATATAAGACAATATGACGACCTCAATGGGGCTTAGTAGAAGTGTTTTTAACTGATTAATAGTTCATGCATTCAACTGACAGAAGAGTAATGAAATTGAACTCTAAGGAATTACTTGAACAGTTTCTCCACAATATGGTTCAGACGCGTAACATCAGCTCCAATAAGCTCATCAGCCTTTTTTCCATTTTGAAAAAAATGGAGGGTTGGCTGCAGTATGGAAATAAATAAAAAAATATGAGACACACAAGAACAGCAGGTCCACACTTGAATCCTCAAAGTGACGATGCTTCAACAAATGAGACATTAAATCATTTACCACAGCCGTAATCATTAATTGGCCCAATGTCCCTTGAATTTCTTTCTGCAATGAATAGGAGAGCAATGTATCAATTTCAGCTAATTTCATGTATAGCAATTTGCTGATGCAACAAAGCAAAAGCATTATCAGTATAAGATAAAGTATACTCCTCAATGGAAAATATCAATTAAAAACACGCTTGAAATTGGTTTTTATGCTAACACACCACATTAATTACATCAATTTCGCATATTCACCAATAACATGTATTTACCAAAAAAGAAACTAACAAGTATCCCTGTCCCCCTGGGAGAACTTATACCAAATATCCTAACTAGACTTTTTTTTTCTTCATTGATATCAATGCAATCATCAGGAAAGGTTATAGAAAGAGGGATAAGGAAACAAATAGAGACAACAGGGCATAAATCAGCCCCGAACCCTCTCATCTCCTATCTGAAACCATAAGCAGAACCATAGAAGATAGCTTTAACTCCCTTCTGCACCCAGATTTATAAAGTTGATTGATAAAAAAATGCACCAAGATTCAAAAACCAAGAATGTTTATATGAATGATTGTTTCTGTCACCAAGAGGTGCAGGCAGGCACTATTAAGGAATCAGTGAAGTTCACTCAGTGACAAGCCTAAATAACACTTTTCCTTTGTTCAACCTACATAATACCCCTCACTTGGGGTTCCCTTCACTAGTCACTACTTAAGCCAACCAATGCTCTCTTCCAATCTATATAACACACAAACATTGTCAATGATTTGAACTGTGTAAACCTTCAGATATAGAACCGCTAAATTTTTCCCATCTATTCCCAACATTCCCCTTCAAATTTATCAGGACTTGGTCTGCTCATTTTTTGATTCGAATCATCATTTGCATTGAATTCTATAACCTGCGCTAGTGTCATATGCCGTTGAGGCCCAAGGACCTCCAGTCCATTATTTTTTTCCAATACCTGAGCTTGTATTTTCTTAAGCCTCAGAGTCTTTAGGTCCAAGAAATTTATTTTATCAGTCTACGATCTTAAAATGGTTAAGACCTTTTTCTTTAGAACCAATCTAATACCAAGAACTTTTTCTATGGAATAATTCTTTGAGTTTGTCCTTTTCATCAAAGCAGTTTAACCTGCAAAGTGCATTACACCAGAAAACATACTATAGCGTCTGTACCTGATCAATGTCAATCTTGTATGTTGTTACATGAGGATATTGCTTGCTGAGCTTCTCAATAACAGGAGAAATGAACCTGCCTAAACAAAAGTATGAAAACTTTGAGAGAAATCATTTCTAGAATATACATAGTAAGAGAAACATGACATGCAATGTGAGAGAAATTAATTCAAGTCACTCAGATTAATTTATGATACAAAAATAAAGCAAACTCATTCCTTTAAACATAAATCATGTCCAAACAGCCAAATATGTCTGCATTTCCCTCAAGTTAACAGACTATTGAAGACTATAGAATCAGCATATTGTACCACAATAGATGCTCAGTTAAGAGTTCTAGTTGTGCAGAATCAGCCCAAGAACCTTTGAATAAGTAGCCAAACGATGCAGTTTCTTGAAAAAATATAAACACACACACGCACACACACACAAAATAATTGTTAATCTTAACAGCTATATAAGGATGCTATTTTAATATGCTCTCATAGTGGCTCGTAGTATATATATGCAGGTGTGTTTTTTGTTGGTGCTCGCACTAGCATAAGAGATCAAATGTATTCATACTACACTTATTGACTTGGTCATCAAATGAACATCCTTTGCATGATTCACTACCATGCATAATCAAATATGAAAAATACAATACAATTTGTTGCCGAGCTCTTGGTCGATAAAAAGAGAGATGAACTTACATGGTCCACACCAAGCAGCAGTGAAATAGAAGATCGCAGGCAATGATTGATCTAATAAGAGAATTTTTGAATGAAAGAAGATTTCAGTTCTACTTTGCTCAATGATCACAATGATGCCATTTAATCATATGTAAACAAACAAATGGCATAGTTATTTGTCATCATCCCAAACCCTGCCAAAATGGCATACCTTTTACTTTGCTAAGGATATTTTTAAACTCTTCCTCTGTCTCAACATGAACAAAGCTCGAATCACCTGAAAATATTTGGGGGTGAAAATTATGACTTCAGAGGTAACACATTCAATGTAGGAATATAACCAGAATCACTCATAATCATATTGACTGATTAGAAAATGCACACTTAACTCCCTCTCAGTCAAAGTCAATTCTAGGATGACTCATAACACAACAACCACTTTGATACAATGACCCACAAGGCAAAGGATGATTACAACTAGTTCATTAATCACAGCCAATTCCCTTGAAATAATTATACCATTACATGAGTCATTGATGCAGCTCCTCATTGACTTGTTACTAAGAACTCTTTAAGAACCTAGTTGCTATTGACAAGTGTGGACGTATACCAATTTATATCACTTAAGTCCTAGGGAATTGAAAGTAATTTAATGATTTCCAGGGACTTGGTTGTGGTTGATTCTCAAGTCCTAATTGTCATTCAATGAAATTTAATGAATTCATGGAACCTTATGGTGGTTAATTCTCAGGTCCTAATTACTCCTAATTGTCATTATCTCTAATATAAACACACTCCTCCAAGCTTAACTAAACATTCAGCTTGATCAATGTTCAAACCCAGCAATCATTGACAACTTAAAAATTGACCCAACCAGTTGACATTGTAGCAAAACAATGTGGTAGGTAATAATCAAGCAAGAATTGTAATAAAAAAAAAAAATAATCAAGCAAGAATACAAACACTAATCCAATATACTCCCCCGTTTCCTAATTGAATTCATTTGATCCAAAATACAAGAGCCTCCTTTAATTTGTCCCATAAATTTTTCCTGCTTTGCCCCTAACTAATTCGAAGCAGTGTTGCATTAAATAACACGGTAAGTTGGTGACTTGGTGCTTATATTCAATCACTCTCTCTACACTCTCTTTCAAAATCATCAGTACCCACATTTCTGTATCATAATAATGTCATCATAAAGAAAGGGTATTATTGGAATTTCATACATATCTATAAAGTTCAACTATCTTTCATATGTTGAAGTGAGTAGATTACCTGAAGCAGAGGCGAAGTGACGAGGAGGATGAGAGGAAGAGAGGAGAAGAGAGAGAAGCGGAGGAGAGAGAGAGGCGAGGGTAGAAAAGGAAGGTGGAGATTGGAATGAAGAATTCAAATGGTTGTTCTTGTTGTTGTTGAAGATGGTGGAGCTGAATTTATTAGTGTGTATTGTGCGACGAATGGCGAAGTAGGAACCGTGAATGAGGCTTCCAGCCATTTCCCTTCTCATCTTCAAATCTCTTCGATTTCTCCTACGTTTTTTGTTTGCATTTCTTGTTACAGGAATGGTACTAAGGCAGGATTTTGGAGTGAACCATAAAACAACATTAAGAAGCTAAAGAAAATAATAATCATGTTTTATTTGTTTTTTTCTTTTAATACAATACAAAGACCACTTTTAAATCATACTAGTATTAAATTATAGTAGTTGTTATAAAACCATGGAAGTATAGAAGAATATTGAGATGAAAAGAATAAGAAGATGATAAACAAGAAGGACAAGAGAGATTGGAGAGAAAGAGCAGAATATTTTATTGTACATCACATGTAGAACAATACCTCTTATTTATAGGCCACCAACCTCAACTAAGTTACAAGAAAGTAAATGTCAAATTCAATCATCATAAAGTGTCAATATTGTAACCCTTGAATTATGACAATAACAACTCTTAAAGACACTTCATTAGAGAGGTTATTGAGGAAAGGAAAAGTCAAGAGTTTGTGGAGGTATGGACATCCATATAATCACAATATTTATAACAAAATTTATTCCTACCATTTTCTAATTTTCTAATTGTTCACAACTTTACCTAAATAATAATGTTTATTTCTAGTAGGTATACAAGAGGGAGAGTGAAGTGGTGATAAATAAATACACACACATCTAACTTCGTATCAACTCAGGTTATTGGCTTGTGAGCATCTAACTTGAAAAAAAAAATAAAATAAGAATTATGTGAAATGGAAAAGTGAACACTTAAAATTGATTTTAAGTTCAAAATCAGCTTAAAATGGATTTTAAGGACTTCAAATCGAGTTTAGGAGAGGATAGTCATGCAATTGTCCCATATCACTGTTGCAGCAAAAATGAGTTACATCAGTCAACTTTTTACAGACCGGGATCTACTCCATTTTCCATTTCCAATTCTAAGGCCTTATTTCTCACAACCAAACGGGCCATTAAGTTTTACATAGAGTATTGATTATTCACTTCAATTTATGATGTTACGAAATCAAACCCTTGTTAACCTAATCCAACTAATACATGTTCTTCTTAAGTTCAAGTGTTAACAAGTACTCCCTCTGTCCCTAAATATAAGATCACTTTTAGATTTCAATTTGTTCTTAAATATAAGCAACTTTCTAATTTTTCGCAACTTTTTTTCTAAATAAACCCTAATAATAATTATCTATAATAAACAAGCAAAAGTGAGAAGGTGAGAATAAAGGTATATGGTTATAACTGTTTTCCACAATTTACATCTATACACAACTGTTGCAAATTAATGTTCACTTGTTTATCCCACTTCAAGTTTTCTTTAGTAGCCCAATTATATGAAACTACAAGCCCACTCCTCACAAATTGCCTCTTGGCCCAGGCTCACTCAAATCAATAAGGCATGTCATTGACAGATTCACAGAATTCCAAAATTTTTTTATAACGGGTCAATTTCTTTTATTTCCGTTTCATTTTTTTACCAAAACCACTTTTCATTTTTCAATTTCAAGATTCTGATCGCTTGTTGCCAAAGCAATTCAGATGACCCCTTTTCACTTTTTTTTTTACTATGCACGTCATAAACAACAGATTCACAATGCCACTTTTTACCTCAAAACTTCAAATCTTATCAATTGTTGCCATCTTAAACCATTGGATAATTATTACCATTCTCCAATGGTGTATTCTGATTCTAATTTTAATAATGGAAGAAAAATATTTTCAGGCCAGGTTTCTCTGCATTATTATATAAACTCTGTTGCAATTTTCTTTTTTACTCCGTTCTTTTTTAACACCTACAAATTGGATTGTATTTCTTCTCATTATTGGTCTCTCAATCATTACAAACTGATTTTATACAAACTGATTCATCGTACTCTTCTACTATGTATTGGTCTCTCAATCATTACAAGGTAACATTGTAGTCTATTTTTTTGCCTCTTCATCTTGGCCAATTTTTGCTTCTGAACCAAGAAGGTACCCTTCGATTCTCTTTCTTTTTAGCTTTAATGTAATTGATGATTGATAGCCATGCCCTTGTTTACATCACAGTCCTTTTTAATGATTGTTGATCGTTTTCTGGGGATTCATAAACATTTGTTTTAATTATTGATATTGTCAGTTTCAATTTCTTTATCTCTTTATTGCCATGTTTGATTTCTTAAGCTTCTTTCTGTGTCTGTTGATCACACTTTCAAGTATTCTATTATTAGTTTTGTTTCTTCCTTTGGCGATTGATCAGCTTCATGGAATTCAATAAGTTTATAGTTTTTTTTTAACTGATATGGCAACCAATCTTAAAGGGGTTGAATGGGGTTTTGTTGATTTGTATGTATTCGATGAGTCTCTGTCAAGGGTATTCAGGATCATATTATTGGATGTATTTATCAACCTGAAACTTGTATCGACCTGTTCTTCCTTTGTTTTATTCAATAAATTATTCTGGCTGGATTATTACTGTTGTTGCTGTTGAGTTTTGGGAAGAACGTTGTTTTTTTTTTATTAACGGGCATGTTGGTTGTGGCGAAAATTGAGTCTCCAGTAACAGAAATTAGGTTCTGAACGTCCATGAGGTTGTGGCGAAAATTAAGTTCTAAGTCATAGAATTTTTTTTTTTTTAGGTTGAATCTGACCAGTTACTAACGTAAGTAATCTTCTTTTTAACATAACTTAGGATTAATTCTGTTGAAGATTAATTCAACATGTATTAATTTTTAATTATTGTTTGATTAATTACTTATTTAATAATTTAGGAAATAATTCGTTTATTGGTTATTATTTAGATTTCTTTTGCACTTATTTAGGAATTGGTTTATGACTTGTTCTATTTCTTTTTTTGTGTGTCCATTTTCTGCTTAACAGTTTTCCACGTTTTTCATGTACACGATATAATGGATTAGTTTTTAATTATTGTTTGATTAATTATTTATTTAATAATTTAGGAAATAATCCGTTTGGTGGTTATTACATAGATTTCTTTTGCACTTATTTAGGATATTGGTTTATGACTCTTTTTTTTACTGTTTTCTACTTAACCGTTTTCCAAGTTTTCATAGTGTTTTTGCTATTGCTTTATTACTCCCACTATTCACGTTGAATATAGCAAGTTTTGTTGCTCTTACTAATTTTTTTGGGCAAAAATTACGATCTCCGCCCCAAAAAAATTATGTCTTTTCCCGTTTTCAGTTCCAAAAATTATGTTTTTGCCCGTTTACATTTTTTTTAATTTTTTTTTTTGGCGGAAATTATGGTTACCGTCCCAAAAATTATGCTTGTTATGTTTTCAGTCCCAAAAATTGTTTTTCAGTCCCAAAAATGCAATATATATATTGCATTTGTTTTGTTTGTATTTCTATTATTTTATTTATTTATTTATTTATTTGCTCACTTCCCCATATATACTTCTTTTTATTTATTTATTTATTTTACTGTTGCTACTTTATATATACATTGCTTACTTCCCTTACTTCTTTATCTATTGATTTGTTTATTTATTTATTTTTAAGAGTATGATAGGATAGAAACTTCCTGAAATCATAAAGAACTCAAGGCTCCTTCACATTGGAAGAGAAATTGAGAATTAGTCACTCATTGCTCTTGATTTAATTCTGAAATTCTTGTTGAGAAGGACAAAGAAAGCTTTTCCAGTGTTCATCTTCTTGCTTCACCAGAGAGAGAACACGAGAGATAGATTGATCCGTCCAGCGAGAGAGTGTATGTGTATTGTGTTTGTTTTTGGCGAGAGAGGAGAAGTGAGAATTTTCGTGTGTGTCACTTTCTTCTTCAGGTGAGCAGAGAGGATCCAAAAAATGAGAGAGTTTGAGTGTGTGTGTTTTTGCTTGTTCGTTCCTCCCCCTTTGCCAAAACAGAATTGAATATATATACTCCCCTCTTCCAATCAGTTGTAACCAATTCTCAATTCTGCTCCAACTAATTCCAAAACAACCTCCTTATTTTCAGTTTCGCAGCCCCCTCTTTTCTTTTCCAGATTGTGTTCTCTTTTTCTTCTCATGCTGCTTTCTTTTCTTTTTTTTTTATTTTGCTTCTTGTTGAATTTACAACTTTGCCCCTGTTATGAAACACATAGCAAAAACAACACAAAAGGGCAATCTGGACTTTTCTCATTTAACACATAAGAACCACATTTAATTATCAATTTTTGTCAACTAAGTGCATATTCTAATTAATTCACAATTAAGCTCAATTTGGGCCAATCAAGGCACTAATTAAAATCCAAAAATCAACAATTAAGTAGTTAAATTTGTGAATTATCAAATCCCCCACACTTACTCTTTGAACTCCGGGCAAAGTCATGCAAGAAGATTTAGCTATCACATGGCATAGTGAATGCAAATGAAATGGACCTAGACTACAAGTTGAAGTTTTGAACCTTCCCCCTACACATCACATAGGCCAAGTTTAAGAATATAAAGTGGGTGAGAGTTTAACATGGAACTAGAATTAAGGAGGAATGTCAATTGAGATTTTTCCTCACCGGATTAAGTGTTTAACTCATTCACTCAAGTTAGGAAAAATGCCTAACTAGGGACTTGGGATCACTCTTTGGCTCAACTCTCTTCACCTCACCATAGGCTTGTAGTAGCTCTTAGTTCTCCACCCATTATTTTGCATGACACAATCAAATCTAGGGGACTTTGGGGTTAGATGGAAGGTTAATATGAATGGTGAACCATGGAAGATAGTCAATGACCAAACATGCAAACATTTATCTACCACATGTACATGCAAATTAATGAACTTCAACTAGCATGTTGCATTTGACTCTTTTTTTTTTCAAAGCACTTTGTGCTTTCTTTCTCTCTCTCTTTTTTTATTATGCCTTTGGCATACTTAAGCACTTTGTGCTTTCCTTTTTTTTTTCTTGGCCTTCGGCCACTTTCTTTGTTTTTTTTTTCTCTTTTCTTTTTCTTTTTCTCTTAGCCTTTGGCCATTTCTCTTTTCTCACTTTTTCATGTGGCTCTCGGCCATCTTTTCTTTCTTTTTTTTTCACTATGCAACATGCTTTTCACAATGATCAACAATATAAAACTTATAGAAATACATGTATATGTTATAGAAGCATGTTCACCTATTTGGTCAAGGTGGATTAGAATGAAAGCGATGGCCCAAAGGGGTAAATCAAAGGGTAATTTTAGTTGGCTTAGTGTTTGGGTCAAAAAGGGTTTAGAAAGAAATGTCTCTTTCCTTTTCAATCATGTCATGCATTGTGATCTCAAATAAGAGCTAGGACAAGTTCTAGGAGGTGAAGTAGACAATTGGCCTTCTCTTATTTGGTTGGAGGCTTTCTCACTTTGGTGGCTTACTCAAATTGGTCACTTCCTCCCTAAAAAGAGTTGAATGAGAAACTAACACTCTCTTTATACCTTAAAAGTGTCCCATGCAATGTCTCAAGTACTCATTCCAAAAATTCAACTTGCATTCTAAAAGAAAATTTTTAGGGATTTTTTTACCACTTAATCTCATTGTCCAACACAGAATATACATATATCTTTTGTTCCAAACACACCTAGAACCCCCAGTAACATATTCAGCTCCCATTTCACATTTTGAACTCTTGAACAACCACATTACTTAACTCTAAACACATGTATCTCCAAATCAGTCTTTCTAACACAATTCATGAACTAGTTTACACATCAATAGTGCAGAATAACAGCTTCATAAAGCGATTAAACATGCCTTCACATACCAAGAGCCACACATTAATTCCATGAGACCGATTTCACAGTTTATATCCAGCCAGCCACATCAATTAATTCAAGTTATATAAAAATAGATGAGACATAGAAAGAGAAAACCTGTGGCTTAAAGAACTTGGGAATGCCTTTGTAAAACTGCACAAAATGTCTATATACATCCAGATATTCTGCCTCAACAAAAATGTTAGCAGCTAGGCAAATTTGAGAGGGACTTGAGGGGAAATTCACAAATCTCTGAACCTGTTTGAAACTGTAGAAACAGCGTGCTACACCAAAGATTATGCAGCAAAAATACTCACAGCAAGCAAAGCACACAAGCACAAACTTATAGCCAGAAATTATATTCATGATCACAATAAATGTCCCCCACACTTAGAAAAAGCATTGTCCTCAATGTATGCACCCAAGAATTTCAAAAAAAACAATCAAATTCTCCAGCAACTCCCTAAACCATCATAATGCCTCCTTATGACATCACAAAGATTCTATCCATCATTTATTTAAAGAAACAAAACAAACAAGTACTTATACTACTGATATTGTCTCTTCCCCCACACTTAGTTGAAACAATCAACCCAAGACAAGATATCATAAGCAATTCAAGAATATAAGACGAGGAAAGAAACAACCTTGTTGACGAAATCTCTTGATGCTCTTGTAGGAAAAATTCTCATCCCGGATGAGAAATTGGAACTTTTTCAGCATACAAGAAGCATTGTTTTCATACTTCGTTGGAGGTGGTTCCGGCTCAATTGGCAAGGGATCCAAGATGTAAGATGAAGATGAATATCTTTGAGGTCTGTATGAGCTAGATTCCTGCAAGAAAGAAGATAGACACACAACCGAACCCACTCCAAGTACACCACATGAATCAAAATATTTAAAACCATGAAAATGTGCAATATGAATCATGTGGCATAGTGGCGTGTGTGATGTGAGAAGGCTAGGATTGGGCACAATGGGCAATAGGTACTTCTCATAACCTAGAAAATCAACTAGTGGCATACAGTAAGCAACACTAGGAATTAGGGAATCAAAGTGGCTATCATCATTGGTTGCAATAAAATCAAATGTTACTTTAGACCCTTTGTCATCAACAACCAAACCAATAGAAACATCATTATTATCAAATTCTGAAAATTCTAGGGTGAGGTGGCATGAAAGGTCTTGCAAGAAAGAAATATCAACATGCTTGACGTCATTTAGAAACATGTGGTCAGTATGAGGCAAAGAGTCAAGCAAATCAAGTGAATCAAGAGGTATGTTTCTAGCAAGAGTAAGTGCATTATCAATGAAAGGATTGGATATAAGCAATGAATCATCAATTAATGGCACATCAAACTCATCAAATGAAATATTTACATTACGAGCACTTAAATGCAAAGCATTATGTTTCTCATTAATTTCACATTTAATGGATGAGGAAGAAGAGGAAGGCAAAGAATGAGAGGGAGTCATAGAATCATGCATAGGAAGAAAATTAGTAAGGTTCAAAGCATGCCCATAACGTGATTTGAAATCAACCATACATTTTCTAACCCTCTCCATGTAAATAACTGTATCCGCTAACTCCTCTTCTACATCCGGTGAACTTCCAAACGTATCAATCGCAATAAGTAGCTCACGATGTCGAAAATCCAAACTGTCATACAACTTCCTTTGCATTTCATAATAAGTACAAAACTTACCCATGTGGTAAGGCATCCCACAATAGCAGCAAGGTAATTCAAATGGAGAAGTAGAAAGTTCTGAAGGCTTGTTAGGACAACACTTGTCATCATGATAATAAGATTTACAAAAACGACATTGTGATTCCTCATTATATTGAGTAGTAAGAGAAGAAACTATAGTCATGATGCAAATATGACAGAGAAATGATTCAAGTATTCAGTCAAAATTTCAAGCCAAAATTGTGTGTCAATATACACCAGTAAAATAACCACAAAACAGTCCTAAATCACCAAGAAAGTAACACACAAACCAAAACAAGTGAATGGTTAATATATAGGGAAAGAAAAACCAACAAAAAGAAATCCTAACAAAGCCAAAAACCGGCAACGGCGCCAACTTGATTAACCTTGTCGTGAGGTTATCAAGATTACTAAAATTAACTACTATATAGTATAGTAGCTAACCTAGGTCGATCTCTTGGATTTTGGTTTGCTTAGTATTTAATCTTTTTGTTTTCTTTTACAAATTACTTCAAAATCAGATTTGAGTATCAACTAGTATTAACCTATTCTAATCTTTATTTTGTTTTCTTGAAATGTAAAACGTAAAAAGATAAAAGTTAATTTGATATCAATTGAACAACCCTTCCAACATGAGATTACCTATCCTTATTCTTTCTTTCAAGAAGTCTCTTGCAAGTAAAATCAATTACTTCAAAGAATCAATTTCCTAACTAAGCAAATTTCATCAATCAAGTAACTAACTCAACTTACACAAATAAGAAATTGCAAATATCATTCCATCTTGCAAAAGACCTCAACTAGAAATCTTAGGTTCATTCACTCTAATTCCAAAACCCAAACAACTAGATAGGTAGAGAAATTAAAGCTACAAAATGTAAGCAAGACATACAAATTCCTTTTACAATCACAAGTTTATCATCCTCTTATACAAGATTAAGGCAAAACTATTGCCTTATAAAGTTCAATAACCAATCCAACTAGCATCAATTAAAGAACCACAAAATTTAAGAGTATGATAGGATAGAAACTTCCTGAAATCATAAAGAACTCAAGGCTCCTTCACATTGGAAGAGAAATTGAGAATTAGCCACTCATTGCTCTTGATTTAATTCTGAAATTCTTGTTGAGAAGGACAAAGAAAGCTTTTCCAGTGTTCATCTTCTTGCTTCACCAGAGAGAGAACACGAGAGATAGATTGATCCGTCCAGCGAGAGAGTGTATGTGTATTGTGTTTGTTTTTGGCGAGAGAGGAGAAGTGAGAATTTTCGTGTGTGTCACTTTCTTCTTCAGGTGAGCAGAGAGGATCCAAAAAATGAGAGAGTTTGAGTGTGTGTGTTTTTGCTTGTTCGTTCCTCCCCCTTTGCCAAAACAGAATTGAATATATATACTCCCCTCTTCCAATCAGTTGTAATCAATTCCCAATTCTGCTCCAACTAATTCCAAAACAACCTCCTTATTTTCAGTTTCGCAGCCCCCTCTTTTCTTTTCCAGATTGTGTTCTCTTTTTCTTCTCATGCTGCTTTCTTTTCTTTTCTTTTTATTTTGCTTCTTGTTGAATTTACAGCTTTGCCCCTGTTATGAAACACATAGCAAAAACAACACAAAAGGGCAATCTGGACTTTTCTCATTCAACACATAAGAACCACATTTAATTATCAATTTTTGTCAACTAAGTGCATATTCTAATTAATTCACAATTAAGCTCAATTTGGGCCAATCAAGGCACTAATTAAAATCCAAAAATCAACAATTAAGTAATTAAATTTGTGAATTATCAATGACGACTAGAACCAAGATGACAATAGTGGATTTGTGCAATGGTAGATTTGCTGCTCTACCACTACCCCTGTTGCCACGAAAGCACTACCCCTGTTGCCACGAAAGCACTCATCTTATCCGCCTTGATAATATATATCGTTTAGTTTCTTTAATAGAAACTTGACGATATCTTTCAATAGAGACTTTTAAAAAAAAATATGAAGAGATCACAGAAAGTGGATCGATTTTGCTACTTCCAACTAATGTTTTCCCTATAGATATGACCTCATGTAAATTTAAAGCATATGTTTAATTATTGGATCCGGCTGTGTCTACCAAATCATAGCTAGCTAGGATCTCAAAATGAATTAATACATATATAGGACGCGTGGGATATTTACTTAGTAATAAGAAAATGTCGTGTATATATATCAAAGTGAATATTTCAATATTCTCTCACACGATTCCTCCTAGCCCCTTTCATTACATATTTATACGGTTAAGATCTCATATACACAATAAAATCTTGCATGATTTGTCAGTGCAAAAAATTCATGTAATCATTTGCATTTTAACTATTATTATTAATAAAACACTCTCTGTGATATTGCGACCGCTAGATGATTTTTTGTGGGTGGGGAGATTAAAATATGTGTGGGATAAATAAATCAAAATATTATTATATTTAATTATTGGGCTAAAGTGCAAAAATGCCCATGTAATTGTCACAAAGGTGCAAATATACCTATGCAAAATTTTTTGGAGCAAAAGTGCCCATCAAATTTCAAAACTGGGGCAAAATTGTCCGTTACACTTAATTTTTTTTACTTTCTAATGCATCATTTTCTGTCAATTCATCTCTCATTAAAACATGTGACAAATTTATATATTTATTTGCCCATGCGTGATGATGACGGGGCAGAAGATGATGAGTGAAAAAGTAAAAAATTAATCGATGTGATGAACATTTTTGCCCGTTTTGAAACTTAATGGGTATTTTTGCTCCATAAAATTTTACTCGGGCATTTTTGCACCTTCGTGACAATTGCGTGCGCATTTTTGCACTTTAACCCTTAATTATCAAGGATCAAAATGAATATTATATAGTCATAATTATACCTATATTTAATAATGAAACAAATGTAAATTTGATTACACCTCATCTGCGGGTTCAACTGCCAAAGAATAATTTGACATTCTCGTTAATTATAGGGCAAAGGTGCAAAAATAGTCATCGTAAATTTAAAAATGTGCAACTATAACTCTGATAAATTGAAGGGGGCAAAACTATACACTGTAAATCAAAATGGGGCAAAATTGGGCAAATGTGCAAAAATAATCATCGTAAATTTAAACGTACGTTTTCCAGACGTGGCCCCACCATCAGTAAATGATGTGTCATACATCTAAGGGTGCAATATGTTGATGTGACTTTAATTTTTTTATGAGACTTTATTTTTTTCAGATGATTACGTAGAAGTAAGGTGAATTTCACATGATTTGGGTTCTATTTGGTTTCTTATCGAAATGATTTGGAGGTTTGGAGTTCGTTTTTAGTGATTTAGGGTTCAACTGGATGGATTTTAGCTTTCAAGTTAGATTTTGAAATTGACATGTCATTTACTGATGGTAGAGCCCACGTCTAAAAAATGTCTATTTAACTCGGCCTAACAGAGATGTTACTTTTGCCTCATTTTGGTTTACAATGTATGGCTTTGCCCCATTTTAGTATACAGTGTACAGTTTTGCCCCCTTCAATTTACCATAGTCATAATTGCCCATTTTAAAATTACGGTGGTTATTTTTGCACCTTTACCCTTAATTATATGGGAGAGTATTTAACCTAATATAGTGGCAACGCAAAGAAAGGATCCAGAAGCAAAATGAAGGAAATTAAAGCCCTTTAAGCAAAAGGGAGCTAGAAGCATAAGGGCTTGTTTGGTTGTTTAAAACCAAAGAAAGTGCCTTGAAAAAAATTGAAAAGTTAAGGGGTAATGTGGTCATTTACATATATCCCGGGACCCACAAGTTTTCTCTCTCCATCTCACACTTTTCGTAGGGCCCACAAACTTTACTTTCTAATCATTACCTCTGTTTTCCATCTCTTACCCTTTCCATTTCTAATTCTTTACTTTCCTTTCTACCAACCAAACATACTCTAAGTCTTCCATGTGATCCAAAGTTGTGAATCAAGAGTGAGATGTCTTGTCCTTAAATTATGTTCCTAAATATGAGTTAAAAAGTGGTTCATGACTATTTACAATTTTAATTTGAAGAAGTTACCATCATCCTTCAATCATCACCCCCCTACGGCATTTTTATCATCATCCTTAAAAAAAATCTACAATACCAATAAGAATTGCTGTACTGGTAAAAGCAAACAACTTGGTCTGCTCATTTTTTGATTCGTATATCATCATTTGCATATTGAATAATATAACCTGTGCTAGTGTCATTTGTCTTTGAGGCCCAAGAACCTCTCCTGTCCATTATTTTTCTCCATTATTTACCTGAGTTTGTATTCTCTTATGCCTCAGAGGCTTTAGGTCGAATAAATTTATTTTATCAGTTTACGATCTTACAATGGTTAAGACCTTTTTCTTTTGAACTAATCGAATACCACGTTAACTTTTTCCATGGAATAGTGCTTTGAGTTTGTCCTTTTCGTCAAAGCACTCTAACCTACAAAGTTTAACAATAGTATATAAATCAATAAAAAGTAAATGTGAGTTCTATCAATACATTTCGATCACATCTCAATATCTTCAAGATCCGGGAGAGGAAAACGAAGAATTGCTGCAATGCCACTTATTTGTGATAGCTCTGTCCATCAAAACAAAATTGACAAAGTTCAATTAAATAAAAATTTCAGTCTTTCTACCAAAGCTTCTACTTCACGAGGCTCTTTTTAGTTCATAATTGATTTAATTTCTTAATAGGTTGCATTTGAGTATTGCTAAGGAAAATGTAAGATCTAAATCTATGATTGTTTTCCTCAATGGTTCAGCAACGGATATTAGATCCTCAACACAAAAAAAGAGATAAAAAATCCAAAATTAAAACAAGATAGATATAAAAATAACACTCACGCTCTCCAGAGACATGCATGGACGAGAATATATGGACAGATCCTCCCGAATCTTTCACTGATTTGACCAGGCTGTCATACTTTTGCCTCCTTGTTATATCTGAATTCCTATCATCAAAGAAATGGAGATTGACAAAACTCATAATTGCGTGTGGCAACTTATATTTTAGATGGCATCTTAAGCAATCAGGCATATTACTAAATATGAATTTTATCAAGAGGCTTCAGTGGCTACCAATAAAAATCAACTTTATTATAAAAACAAGGCATAAAAAGTGCAGATATGAAATTAGGAGACAAAAACTAAAAACCCCAAAGAAAACAAAAAGAATTTTGAAAATGTTACTCAAGTTTTCAGAAAACATTTAATTATCAAAACCAGTAATTAAAGATAAACGTGAAGCTGCAAAAATACTCATTCTAATTTGTTAGAAGTGTGTTTGACACCATATCAAAACCATCAACTACTCGTGAATTCCGTTATTTTTTTGTGTGAATCCCACCGGTGTCTACCTGTCATCCTCATCCTTCCAACCTTCCCTCTCCACTGCTCAGAATCATTGTTCAGCCAATATTCTACAGATTACTACCTCGCCACCTACTCCAAAGTAATGCAAGATCAATAATTGCTGTGAATATCGACCAACTGAAACCTCCCTCCTCAACTTTCACTTACAATCCCCCTTTTCTTTTCGATGGAACCACGTCAGAATGGAAAAGGGTACGAAATAACAAATAATTAAGATAGGAAAACCAAGAGCAGAATGAGTAGTAATGGTGATGAAGGCCAAACATGGTGGTAGAGATTCAGCAAAGACGTGTTGGTGGTCATAGTGGATGCATTCATGGTGGTCAGCAGGGGTGGAATCAAGTGTTCAGTCGACTGCAGTGGTGGGGGGATGCTAGGTGTCGCAGTGTTCATGATTGGCAGACTTACTCAGAAGTGTTGGTGGGTGTTGGGTGAGTGGCATTCATAGTTGTCTTTTCTTTGTTGGCGAAGCGAAGAGTGTTCAGTTGCATTTCCATTTCCGACTATATCGCATTATTATTTCCGACTATAGTCATTGAATCAAAGATAAGATAGCTGTTGAAGAAAAGATGAAGGAACAGTTGGGGGATGAGTATCAAGGGAGAAGTAAAGAGACCATTGAAAAATGAGACGGGAATGATAGAATGAGGAATGGTGGTGGGGGTTGTACCGTTGGGGTGTGTATGTGGGTAGGGGGATTGAAGAGACCAGGAAGAATATATACCATTGATTTGCCATTGAAGAAGCCACTCTCTACCACCAACATTAAATAAAAATAAATGGCTTTTTGGGGGGAGACGAGAGTGTTACAAAGGTTGGAGTTTTAGTTTATGGGACTTTTTAGGTGACACAAAGTGTGATGTGTTATGTTTAATATCAGGGCAGGGTACTGGGACGTGGCATACTGACACTTGGATATGGGAGTGGGCCTCACCAAACTAAATTAACGGTGTTACTTTTGCTCTATTTTCAATTCTTTGTCAGCAAATTTGCACCAAGGTTTTAATATGGTGTCAGATTCATTTTTTACAAGTTAATATAGGTATTCTCCCCCCTCCCCCCTATCCTACAATAAACCACACTTCTTATACTATTTTCAACATTGAAAAAAAACCATTTTCATGCAAGTATGGGGAGAGATGGGTTCAGTGATTGAAATTAACAAAAATGCTGGAGAAATCAAGTGAGCATGAATAAGATAGAACAATCAAGCACCCTGTTTTTTATTCAATATCTCAGAGGGCAACCTGAAAAGATCATCTGTAATGAGAAGTGTTTGCACAGCTAGACGTTCAATGGCAACCTCAACATGCTTTAATCCATAACAAGCTCGGGATGAATCCTGGCCAAACCCAAAAAATCTTCAATTAGCATTTCCTAGATGTCTGAAAACATGAAATCCAGAAGGCAAAGAACACATAATTGCTTGGAAATACATTCCCCTATATGGTATAGTCATAAGGAAAAAGACATCAGTAACAAGTACAAAGTTCACAAGAAACCTTCTCAAACTCTTTGGAATGCTTTCCCTTTCGTGAATTTCAAGGTACCATATTCCCCCCATTATGCTATTTCTTTGTAGGGTTAAAGTGCATATTTACCCCAGAAGTTTTGACTGAGGAGTTGAGTATTTGGAAGTTTTTAAGGAGCAATGTTACCCTAGAAGTTTACAAAACTTAGCAATGCGGTCCAACCTTAACACTTGGTTAAATTTGACTATTAAAAAGAAAGATTTGACCAAAAATGCCACATGTTAGGCTGAGGTGGCACCACTCTTGCAAATCTCTCTTTCCCCTTTCATCATTCCCTCTCTGTTCCAACATAAGCACACCACTACCACTTTCTCCACATTTTGAAAACTTAGACGAGAGCAGTGGAAATTGAAGTCAGCTACCTTGAAGAAGAAAAGGGAAGAGAAACTTAATTTGTATACCCAAAAGCCAAAGGCAAATTAGACAGAACCATTTAAGACCCTTTTTATCAACACCTTCCCCATCCAAGAAAACCACCTTTATTCCTTGACCTCCTTTACTGGTGGGACATTTTTTTCCTATTTTTTCCAATTTTACCATCAAAGTTAATCAAGTGTTAGGACAGGGCCACATTGCTATGCTTTGTAAACTTCTGAGGCAACATTACTCCTTGAAAAACTTCCAGATACCCACAGCTCGTCAGCCAAAACTTCCCAAGAAAATGCACTTCATCACTTCTAATATAGGAGATTATGTTGAAAGACCCGAGGGTGACAATGACATTTAATATATATTTTTTTTGTCATGACATTAAAGAAAATAAAAAACTAACACCAAATGAAAAAAAAATGTAATGTAAAAGAGTCAACCCAATTTTATTGCCCACTTGGTGAGGGTGTTAGGGAAGGGAATATACGAGGCAGTCTTACCCCTGCTTTATGCAAAGAAGCTGATTTGAACCCACAACCTCAGACTTCACGGCAAACAAGCTTACCGTGAGCCAAGTCAGCCCTTCGAGAGAAAAATGTAATGTAATGCAATAAATATAACCTAGGGCTCACTAACAATTGTTTACTGTTTATACACTTTGAGAAAGAGAGAAACTTGACACTCCATTATTGGAATAGAAAAGATAATGTATAAATAAAGTTGCAAAACACTAACAATGACTGAAGAAAAATAATGCAGAGGAGGGGGGTGGTAACACACCTCAATATATATATATATATATATATATATATATATATATATATATATATATATATATATATACTTATGTTATGTCTAGAAACATCAATGAAGCATTTATCTTATAGTCATTACAGTAGTCATCACACATTTGATCAACAAATCGTTATCCCGCATCTATACATATGATGATTGCTAAACAAATAAAATCGCACAAAGTCCTTATTGATAAACTGTTTTCCATCTTGTCAACACTCAATTACTTAACAATGGACAAAATTTTAACCCGACCTCCGGTTAGAAAGATAGGTACTGAAATTCCAACCAAATGACAAGGGAAACAAAAGCATCTCAAAAATAGAACCTTACATTTGAAAGCATGTCGTAGAAATCCTTCAAAATTCGAACCTGGAAAATGTAGAAACAAAATGAAGCTTTTTCACAACCTCAAGGGAATATAATTCACAGGATTAGCATACTGCTAAGGAAGCCAGAGGAGACAAAGTAAAGAAAATGCAAATATAATTATTAATTTAATTTCTATGATACCTCTAGAGCTGCTTGTATCTTTTATCATATTCATGACATTTGGAGCATTCAAAACCTCTCTCAAGCTATGCCTTAAAAGGACAAGGTCTAACGTCAGTTAAAGAACTCAGCTGCATTACAGTCAAAATGATAGATATGTAACTGACAATCTAAAATAACTCAGCAAGCAATTATACCAAAAAGTCAAAGAACTAAAAAGTCAATTCTTTGACCAAAAAGTCAAAGAACTCAGCAAGCAATTATACTAAAAAGTCAATTCTTAAAAATGTCATCTCGAAGATTATGTATGATACTATTTTTCCTTTCCCTCACATTCAAAATGATAGATATGTAACTAACAATCTGAACCAGTATTATAGTGCTTCGACAATATAGTGATTGTTGATTAATGTCATGTTTTATCACAGCTGCATACCTCCTAAATTGTACCTTATCCATCCTTCCTCTAACTACCACCATATAATCAGCCATGAAGTTATGAAAGAATACAATATGAATTGATATTTGGTGCTACCTTCAACCATATGAGATTTTATTTAGGTTGAGTTTGACACAACCGGGGGGCTTGAAAGGATTTTAAATGGAGGGGAAAGGAAGGGGAGGATTTTTTATGTTACCAGTTAAATTACAGCTTTTTTAAAAATATATTTGTCCGTGAAACATGAAACGGGCTTTGTTTGAAAATTTATTAAAACAATAGAGGAAAATAAGAAATAATTATGGGTAAAACAGTCCAGATATGTCAAAATGTGACATTTCTCTGCCAAATTTTCCCCTCCCTTACTAAGAAATTCAGCTTGCTAAACAAGGGGAGGGGAGGGGAGGGGAGGAAAATTTCCCCTCCCCTCATACCAAACACAACCTTATGCTTACGTACAATCAAGTGTTAGGACTGACACATTATCAGCATAACAATTAAGAGTTGTTGAGGTGCCTTTGCTATAAGTTGCATCTATATGGCTGTGATTATTTTCATATTTTGAACTTTATAGAAATTACTTTCACATGTCTGATACAGAGAACAATGAAAAGATGATGCAACATAAAAAACATATCATACTTGTATCCTGAGCTTGTATGCACAAGAACGATACGTGACTTGTTCTCAATAATAGGCCGCAACTGTTTTCTTTCTGCTTCTAATAATAAGTGACGATGAAACTGATCCTGAAATAAAAAGAGACATATACATAGGCATAATACAGTATTATACATCAATATCCAGTAGCTGCTATTTATTTCAAAGTCATTGAAGGGCAGATAATAATCTTCTACACCAATATCCAGTCTTAGCTGCTATTTACTTAAAAGTCATCTTAAATTGAGATTTCAATCATGAGTTTAAAAATCAAAGCTATATCTAAACAAAGGAGGCTAAAGCCTAAAACAAAAAGAACAGAAATCAAGAATGATAAAAAACCTTTGTAAATCCAGGGCTTGCAATTACAGCACAGCGAACTACATTGAAATCGACATGCTTCAAGAAAGCCTGAAAGCAGTTAAAGTAACCAATAAACTTGAAAAGGCATAACTATTTTTTATAAACAGAAATATTTCAGTCTAAGTCCTCACATAGAACTTACATGCAAAACATTATCAAAAAACTTATTCAAAGCCTGCAAATGGCAGGAAGATATATAAGAGTCATAACATGATATAGAGATTATTGAATTCATTCACTGTTATGGCAGGCAGTAAAAAAAAGTTATCAAGGAAGAGTGTGACGGAACATACAGACTCATAACCAGCAATAGCAGGTCCATGCTTGCGAGGAATTGAAGTTTCAATCCGTGATCGAGTAACAGTCATACTGTAAAGTCAGTCATATTAAGATAAATGATTTAATGCAATTGACCCAGTGGGTGTAAGAGATGTTTCACAGTTTCAACAAGAACAATTAACTCCCAACGCTCCTATGTCAATAGAACTCAAACATACACTTAAAAGCCTCATATAGCACACATCAGGCTTTTTCTGCAATCAATGTCTTCTTTTGAAGCCAAAATTAACTCAAATTAATCTGTCAGAAAATATTCTAAAGGCTGCAACTGGCAAATCCTTTCCTCACCTAATTATAGACCATGTAGTTCAGTTTAATAGGGATAAGATAATGTTGTTATTTTAGAAATAAATTAGTGATTTGATTTAATTGATTGATTTAGTCAATCATTAATGGATTGATTGGGTCAATTAATTAGATTGATTAGGTAATTAGGGTTTGTATTTGTTATTAGTTTTTATTATTTTATTATTATGTTTTATTAGTGTCAAGGCTATATAACTTGACTTAGGGTTTCATTTGTTGTTGTCTTGCATTATGAATTGAGTAAACCTAATTTGTGACGGTTGCCGTCATTGTTTCTTTAACCTAGCTTCTTCTTTGTCTTTAACCCTCTATACTTCTTCTTCTCTACTGTTATTGTTACTTATCATTAGCAAAATAATTATTTTGCTAACAGTGGTACCAGAGCCTTTCTTTCCTTGGTCCCCGCTGCATGTTTAGGGGAAAAAATGTCATATGGGAAACTTGACGCCTTCTTTGATCGGCTTGAGAAAAGAAAAAAAAGGCATGGGTATGATTTTACCCATATCCGCCAAACAGGCTCGCTAGAAGATTTTCACTATTCATGGGATTTACTTACTGCACAAGTGGATCTATCTGAGGATTATATGGTGGATACGTATCTCTCTTCCCTAAAGAGTGAGATTGAAAGGGTCGTCCGTATATTCAATCCAAAGACGCTAACGGAGGCGAGGAGGTTAGCACACATGCAAGAGAATCTTTTAGAAAAACAAACGGGCCATTCAAAAACATGTCCTTCTCCTTTGTCTTCTCTATTAACTAAGTCAAAGCCTTTGGTCAATTACAAAAACACCATTATTTCATGTGGGCAGCCACCGAATTCCAGTTCTGCATCTTTCAAAGCCAATTACTCAGCTCTGAACTTGTCTACAGAAGCTTCAATGACAGCCACAACATTGAGTGGGGAGAAATTCATGTTGGGGCATTCCAAAAATTTCTCTACCGGCACCAAAAACCAGTCGAGCTCCAAAGAAGTTGCTGTAGAAAACTTTGAACCCAAAATTCTTGAGGGAGAAACCAAGAAAGAAGATTTAGTTCAAATTATATCAGATGCAGCCAAAAAGAGTAAAAATTTGAAGCCTTCCCCTGTTTTTGTCACACCCGCTTCAGCAATTTTTGAAGCTGATTCTTTAACGACGAACTCGTCAACAGGAGCTTTATTGGCATCGACATCTTCAGATGGGGGGAAACATTCTCTGGGTTCTTCATCATTGCCATTATCTTTCTGTCCAGAGGCATCTCTTGTTCCACATAATCTATCAAGCTCCAAGAAAGTGATTTTTGGGATCAATATAGCTGATTCAAGGAAGGAAGGAGTGGCGTGTCAATTAGTAAGGGAGGAAGAAGATAAGTGGCAGGAAGAAGTTTCAGATCTCACATGCTTAGAGGATGTGGAGCTTGAAAAGGAAAAATCCTTTTTACAGCTAGAATGCTTTCTTTCTGTATGGCAAAATCAAGAATTAGGCCTAGTGGATTTCATAATACCTTCTCATAAGGACGACTTCTTTCAAGCAATTGGCCTAAAATGGTTGAAGTCATGGTTTTCTGAAAACTGCGTGCAAGATTATCTTTTTACATGGGTTTTTCTTCATTTTTCTCCTACAAGAGTTCTGATTCTACAATGGTTTAAAGGAGAATTAATTACCATGCTTATGGGAGGATTTTGCTCTTTGAGTAGAAAAGAAAAGAAGCAACTTGTGCAAAAATATTCAAGCTATGATATGATTAGGAGAATTTTTATTTTTTAGAATTTTAGTATTTTGTTTTTACTTGATCCTTGAGGGCAAGGATCTTTTTAAGGGGGGAAGTATTGTTATGTTATTTTAGAAATAAATTAGTGATTTGATTTAATTGATTGATTTAGTCAATCATTAATGGATTGATTGGGTCAATTAATTAGATTGATTAGGTAATTAGGGTTTGTATTTGTTATTAGTTTTTATTATTTTATTATTATGTTTTATTAGTGTCAAGGCTATATAACTTGACTTAGGGTTTCATTTGTTGTTGTCTTGCATTATGAATTGAGTAAACCTAATTTGTGACGGTTGCCGTCATTGTTTCTTTAACCTAGCTTCTTCTTTATCTTTAACCCTCTATACTTCTTCTTCTCTACTGTTATTGTTACTTATCATTAGCAAAATAATTATTTTGCTAACAGACAAATTCATTGATAGGAACCCGGTGGCCTTTTATTACGTGTCTTGTGTCTATTGAGACACGTGTCTAGTGATGGTTCCACTAGTGTCAGTTTTATTATGGATAGGACTAGGTAATCATTTTAAGTTTATATTCTTGTCTAAATATATCGTGTGTATTCTTCCTAAACGAAGATATGAATGGGTGAATGAAGAATATTGTGCAACCTAAAGCCCTAAAACTAGATTCTGCTTACAGTTTTTCTCTCACCCTCCCTACATTTTCAAATTCTGGATTCTAGGATCTATCTCCTCCTCACTTCCCTTTCCCTTTTCTTCTATCTTGTTCTTCTCCCTCTATTTCAAAATTATTCCTCCTCTACTATAACTTCGATTGTTCATGATCTAACTGAGTCTATCCAAGTGAAAGTATGCAGTACCTTCTACCAACAAGGAGGATATGAGCTAGTCCTTCTTGCATCAAAACCACGGCAAGATCAGCACTTGCACCAGGATCTGCAAAAATGGATTTGAAAGTGATCATATTTAAAGCTTTATTGAACTTTCTCTACCATGTCTTTATTTTGCCCACTAAAATGTAAGATGCCACACAACCTCCAAAGTATAATAACAGAACAATATGGTTTTATAACAGAACACAGACTAAACTTCGCATTAGTTCAAAAGATTTTCAAAATTACATGTCAATGAATTCTCATATACTAAATCACATAACCTCCAGAGTTTTTTTTTTTTGGGTAAAAACCTCGAGTATAGTTTAAAAAATATATATTACCCAACATTAGAAGGAAGTAAAAACAGAAGAAAAAAACTGATAACATACCAGAGGCCTGTTGCAGCATTTCTAAAGCCAAAGAATCCCAAACATCCTACAAATGGCAGAGTAAAAAAATGATGTGTCCAGCAAAGCCATTGATGAAGCAAAAGATCTAGCTCTAATATGTCAATCTTATATGTAATATTATGCCAGAAACAACAAGCATGGAATATACTACAGCTTATGAACCCTAGCTACTTGAGAGAAGTAAAATGAATCACACCTTCCTGAGCACAAAGGGCCGTTGCAGATCAAGTTCTAAAGTATGGAATGCCCCTATCTGCAAACATAAGGATAAAAAGGTTGCATTGATCATTGATGGGTGAACCTGCAATTCTAGAATAGTACAAAAATTTGGGACAGCATTTACCTTAACATGATCATTCTCCAAAATGTTCCTTCCTCGAACGCGCAAGATTGACCCTTCTTTGTCATAATCTGCTACCTAAAAAACCAAACATTTCAGACACAACGAACTTAGATGTATATTGAACAGAACAACTTAAACAATGCATCTTCTACCTCCTCCACTTTAATCTCCAACTTGAGCTTCACACGCTCCGCTTCTCGTCCGCCAGAACCCATCTCTCTAAGAACCTTCCTATTACATTACAATGAGGAAAGATAATGAAAGTGAGGGCACCACACTAACTAAAGATTTTCGATTGAGCATTATAACTATCCAATGAGTGGCACTAATGAGTGATAAAATTACTGTACATTGCAGTATATTATGTAATAATAATAACTGGTTAAATTCTTCACTATACAATACTCCCTCCATTCCTAAATATAAGATCACTTTTGAAATTCAACTTGTTCCTAATCATAAGCCCACTTTCCAACTTTTCCCAACTTTTTCCCAAGTTAACCCTACAATGCTTATCTATAATAACAAGCAAAAGAGCGAGAGTGAGGATAAATGCATATAGTTGGAATAAATTGGTCATATCATGCGTAAATAACTAACTTAACTAACTTCCTTAATCTACTCAAATTAGGAAAAATGATCTTATACTCCCTCCGGTCCTAAATATAAGACCTAATTGACTTTTTCTAGAAAATCCTTAAAAAAGCAAAATGAGTTAATTATAAATTGATTTACCTAATTTTTTCCCTTACACTAGTTTATTTTACCTATAAACTAATAACTAATCTAAAAATATATTAAATATGTCATCATTTAATAACCTATTTCGTAACCTTAATCTCTCCAAAAAAAAAGTCAATTAGGTCCTATATTTAGGACTGGAGGTAGTATGCAGGAACAGAGGGAATAAAGAAGGAGGAGCTGACCTGACAGTATTAGCCATGATAGAATCTCCAGGAGCGATGAGATTATAGGCAAACCATAGATCATCGGAATCTATGGCTACCATCTGCATATGAATAAAAGACAGTAAGCGAAGAGAAGGAAAGGAAAAACAAGAGAGAAACAAAACAAACAGGATCGATACCTTGACGCTGCCTGGTCCATCGGGAACAATTTCTTTCCGAACTATCTTCATGATGATGATGATGATGATGGTGATGATGATGATGATGCTGATGATGATGATGATTATGATGATGATGATGATGATGATGGTGATGATGATGATGATGATGATAAGGCGATGCTATTAGCAAACCTAGGTTTCAGCCAAATTTCGCCAAACGCTACGAAAATTTGAAAAAATTGGCGCGTAAATAGAAAGTTTTTGCTAATCTCAGAAGATAAGTCCAGGGGACTGGGGAGGAAGAATACAGCAACAAACAAAACCTACCAATTTCTTCAAGAAGTTAGCGCAAGCTCAATAGTTAACGTCCTCTGGAATTATGCCTTCATTAAATGGTTATGAAATAAAATTTTAGCATTTAAATGATTATAAAGCCTTTATTTAACCTCCAATTTGTTTTACCAATTTAAAATTTAATTATTTGTTGGGTTGATTGTATTTTTTTATGTTTTTATTGTAATTTTGTAGTTTTTTTTATATTTGTACTACTAACAACAAAGTTTGATCATTTAAATTTTTGAAATAAATTTTTGGGCAAAATTGTCCCTTTTAGTAATTTAACATTCAAAAAGCTATTCTACTAACATTTTATACAAACACTCTCAATATCAAAATTTGTTTTTTTAGAAAAATTATCCTACTCAAAAGTTATTTTTTCATAAGTTATTCTCCAAGAGTTAAATCCAAATACACCATTATTCTCTTAATGAGAGAAACATAGATATATGTTATATATAAAAAAAGAAACATGGATATAAAAAGTTTAGACTCTCTTTTCTCACTAATAGTAGAGAGGTTTCCTAGCAATTTTCAATTTTTGGTCATAGAAGAACAGGAAGGATCATTTGGCATAATACTATCAAACGCATACGCCGATTTCAAAATCAATACTAGGCCTGGGTTTTGTTATATATTTGTTTCATTCCGATCCAATGATGTTTATATGTTTTTTGGTCTATATGTTTGTTTTATTTCAAATTTTATATCTTGTTTTGTTTATCTTATACTTGTAGTTCGTTGGGCTTGTTAGAATCTTAAGTTTTGATGAAGACTAAAATATGAAAGAACGAGTCAAACACTTATAGAATATTAGGTTAACATAGAACCCCAAGTGAGAGTACAACCAGATGTGGATTTACTTCCGGATGGAATAGGACTAGCGCTAGCGGATGAACGTCCCATCCCCCAGCGACAGTAAGTACTTCACTAAGTAATGACTCAGTCTAGAAGCATTTCATGTACAAAACCCTTGAGACTAAGTTAAGATGCAATCGGATGTGGATTTGCTTCCAATTGCTTAGTGACTAGAGCTGGGTGTTGGTATGGATAACACTGAGCGTCAGTGAACATAACCCAACGTCCAGTGGATTTGCTTCCGATTGCTTAGTGACTAGCGCTGGCTGTTGGTATGGATAACACTGAGCGTCAGTGAGCATAACCCAACGTCCAGTGGTTTTGCTTCCGATTGCTTAGTGAC
Source organism: Mimosa pudica (assembly GCA_029929735.1). Classification (NCBI taxonomy): domain Eukaryota; kingdom Viridiplantae; phylum Streptophyta; class Magnoliopsida; order Fabales; family Fabaceae; genus Mimosa; species Mimosa pudica. Next base: position 10,410,119 of record JAKELP010000037.1, on the reverse strand, counting down.
TAGCGCTGGCTGTTGGTATGGATAACACTGAGCTTCAGTGAGTAAAATGTGAACATAACCCAACGTCCAGTGGAAGTGCTTCCGGATGTGGAATTGCTTCCGGATGTAAAAGAGCTCCCTTAGACTAAATGAACTCTCACTGCATGTGAGTATGTGCTATTATTGTTAAGACTAAAGTTCAAAGTAGACAATTCACTAAGTCAGAACATAGTCTAAGTAAGACTGGTTCCCATAGCAAACAAGCTTCCCACATCATGTATAGTTCTTACTGCATTTGACTATATATATATATATATATATACTACTCTGTTGGACTAACAAGTATGTGCAGAACTTAGTTTTACTTCCGGATGCAAATGAGCTTCCGGATGGAAATACTCTTGTCACTGGGACTCAGAGACTAACACTTGCAGAGCAAGATTGCCGCTTCCGGATAAACGATGATCATCCGTCAGCAAGAGTACAAGAGTCAACGTCACATACTCAGAGGTTAGAATGCTTTTGTCAGAGCAGAGTTGTCAGAGTTGCTTTTCAGAGATAAAGAAAGTCAACCCTACTAAGCATTAATGAAGATGTACCTCTCAACGGTAACATGGGATTAACGGCTATATTCAAACGGACATATTTCATCTGCCGCCCAAGCCTGAATGTTGAAGCCGAGTATAAAAGGAACATCTACATTCAGAAGAGAGGTTGGAAGAACAGAGTCTATTGTCTGAGATATTGTAATCTACATTCTTCTTATCTTCTACTCTCTGATCTTAGAGTTGTAATAATATTAGAGAGAAAATCGTCTGTACTTAAGTGAGTAACATCATCTATTCTTAGAGAGAATCATTTGTACTTAAGTGTTTATCACAATCAGTTCATAGAGTGAACATACTATCAAATCCTCTAATTGATAGAGGCTGTTCTGAAGCTTGTGCTTGAAGAACAGTATTGTTATCTTCCAAAAGTGAGGGGGAGCATTTAGAGGTTTACTAAATCTCCAAAGGTTGTAAGTTAGCCCGCAAAACTTGTGGTTGTAAGGTTGCAGGTGATCCCGTTGTAAAACCTGTGGTTGTAAAGGTTCAAACAAGAAGTTTAGTGGATTGAAAATCTCAGGTGGAGCCTGGGGACTGGATGTAGGTCTGGAAGTGACCGAACCAGGATAAATTTGTGTGTGCTTATTCTGTTTGTTTAACCTACACATCAAGCACCACACCACTAGATTCTTACTTGTGCTTGGGGTGATATATCGCCACTCTCATCAAGCACAAGGAGTAAACTTTTAAAAGGGAGAATTTATAAAAGTTTTATTCTGCCACCCAATTCACCCCCCCTCTTGAGTGACAGCCACGCATTTCATTTGGTATCAGAGCTAGGTCACTTGTTTAAAGGATCCAACGATCTCAAGTGCAAAGACCTAGGCTGACTTAGGATATAAAATGTGTTTTGAAGGTTTTGATCATATTATCCCACCCTGGTTAGAAAATACTGATTTTTACTTATGAAAGGCAAGGATGAAAAGTTTTGTGTTATCCTCGAGTTTCAAAATGTGGGATGTCTTTGAAAAAGATTCTGATTTCAAACCAAAAGTAAACTGGACTGAAGAGGAGAAAAATTTATTTTATTTGAACATTAGAGCAATGCAAATTTTGTACAAAAGTTTAACAGATAGTGATTTCCAGAAAATTAGACATTGCCCTAATGCTAGAGATATTTGGAGCACTCTTGATGCTATGTATGCTTCTGATCATTCCCTTGGTAGTAAAGCTGTGCAAAGCTCCTTTTGTGCCCCTTGTGGATCAACTGGTGGTGAGCTACATGAAGCTGATATTGAGCAAGCCCTCGGCAGTGAAGAGAGTGTTGATCTCTGCCTAGATTCAGAAGCTGAGGAGAATGAGGTATCTGAACTTGAACCTTCTGAATTGCAAGACGCATATAATGAGTTACATATTGAATTCTGTAAGCTTACAAAAGAAGTTCTAGGCTTAAGGAAAAAGAACAGGAAACTAGAAGAATTCATTGCTTCTTCTACATCCAAGGTTTCCAAGGTTCCATCCATGGAAGAACAGCTATCGCTACCGATAGCTAGTTCCCTACCGAGAGCGGAAGCTCCAACATGCTCCGAACATTGTTCCAATTGTGAACCCCTATCGAAGGGACATGAAAAGTTTTCAAAAGACCCTGAGACTTCAAGAGTTGTTTTAAAAGAAAAGAGAGTCTTTGAAAATAAAATTGACCAAAAAGATAATGATAGGAAATTCCATTCTGAATATCATTCCATTGTCTGTCATTATTGTGGTAGATCAGGTCATATTTCTCACACATGTAGTCTTAGAAAAAATTTACATGTGAGAAATAAATTTATATGGATCTCTAAAGGACAAGTAAGATCCAGCGCTAACCATGTAGGACCCAAGTACAAATGGGTACCAAAACTTCCTTCTAGTGCCTTACTTGTGCAGGAAAGATCAAGAGTTCCTCTTTCCCCAAAGAAGAGAGCTCGTGGTGATGTCACTACTGCAACCACCTGGTACAATCATAAGAAGCAGTACACTACCACGAGGAACAAAGGTTCTGTCTCAAGGATAGGCTATCACAGAGTTCCACTCAACTATCCTGAGAAGAACAAGAGAGAGAGGATATCTCAATCAACATGGAGAAAGCCTATGAATTATATCTCTCATAAGAAAGTGCTTCAGGCCAAGGATAAGTATAGAAGATCTCCTTGGGTAAACAAGGGATCACTTAGGGTTGAAGCATGCAATAGTAAAATCTCCTATGCAAATGTTAGATGGGACTATTGAGATTCTGCATCAACCATCATAGATATGAACATTATATTCCAAATAGAAGAAGGTTTAAAGAAATTTACAATGTTCATAATCTACATGTTGTCTGACTATCATGATCAAAACCACACACACACACACACACACACACACACACACACACACACACACACACACACACACACACACATATATATATATATATCCTTGTGCATATAGTCATGATTGAGTTGCAATGCCAAATTCATAGTGATTAATTCTAAGGTGCATGTGAGTTATACAATCTGACCAGTCAGATCCAAGTTATGGATACTGGAAAACAAAGGAAACTATTTGGTATTTTGTAGGAAAGGAGATCCGAAGGAATGACAAGACTTGACTGTACCTCATCTGAGCAATTAGAAAAATCTTGATAAGCTGCTCGTCACTCTTGGGTCTTGGTGCTGCCCTTGGATTGGAAAGAACCCTTGCATCACCTGTCAAAATCAAGCAAGCTACTGGCTGACGCGAATGTAGCGTTTGTGATGACATTCTTGCCCTCTTCTCTACTTATGTGATATTGATATGATTTTTAACCTGTGATAATCTTATTTTTGAAAATGATCAAATCATTTCAAATCCATTGTTTTTGGGTTTATAATATTTGTGCATATCAAATCATTTCCTTTTGAAAAGGCACCATTCACAAAAGAAAATAGTTTATGCATTCACTTTTGACTTTTGAAAGATTTTTGAAATGCAAACTTTCAAATCAAGGATAGCCTGTGCTGCTGATGAATCATAAGATATCTTGACTGTCTATCATAATATTGACCCTTATTAATCATCAACTAGAATCGTATGTTTACAAACTAATCCTGAGTATTCTTAGTGATAAACTGACTGGCTGTGAACTCGAGCAATAATTTTTAATCACATCTTAAGTCTCCATCTACTAATGATCTTAGTTCAAGCCTGTGGTTAAGTATGTTGACAGATTGTGAAAGCCTGAACGATGTGGATGTACAAGAGAGAACATCAACGAGTATGCTCCTTATCAAGATGAGAAGAAATGGCTGTTCTGAATTCAATCTTGAGGAAATCTCGCTAATCTTATATGAGCATTTCTTTCATTACTCATTCTGTTGTGCATTTTAATGGATAGTCTCTCTTGTCAGACATACATTAGGAATCTTAGGAAATGCCTTGAATTAACTTCTGCAAAATCTGATAAATCCAAGAGCAAATGCCAATAGGATAGAAGCCTAAGTGAGTGTAGATAACTAGGCTGGAAAGAACTATTAAGAATCTCTATCCACTGAAAGCCTCATATCCTGGCACACTATCACAAGCCTAGTACAATCTGAACTAAGTTCAAAGCTTGTTGAAACCCTAAGAATAATGAGATCATATTAAGCATATTTAAAAGAACTTGAGATAAGATTTGAAAATTATTCTTGTGATCATATGCTGAGAATTTGGGTGTTTTGGAAACTTGATTATGGACATTAAAGTGTTTAGAACTTCATTGTGTTGACAATTCCCATGCCCTCATAATCTGACATGAACACTCTTAAGACATATTTATCGAACTATACTTGTTTATGAAACTCTGAAAATATCCAATCTATTCGATACTCGCTGCACTATCACATTAGTATTTATCCAAGAGAGTATGAGTAAAGTTCATGACTTGATAGTGAAACCATGTGAAATTGTGAACTAAATTTTCAAAATCTGTTTTCACTTTATTAATTCCTGTTTTTACCAAACCAGTCAGCAAGCAAGTTTTTCTTAAGATTATGATATTGAGCTGATTGACATAGTTTATAACTTGGAAAGTCCTCAGCATGTACACCAATGTTAAATCTTAAGTGAGTCCAACCGGAAGCAAAACCACTTACGGATGCTCCTTTACTGGCGCTGGGTGACAACTCAAAGTGACCAGGAGCTCCACTCCAACCGGAAGCAAAACCACTTCCGGATGCTCTTTTGCTAGTGCTGGATGATTACTCAAAGCAACCAAGAGCTCTAGTCCAACCGGAAGCAAAACCACTTCCGGATGAACAATTGCTGGCGCTATGTGATGAATCAAAGTGAGCGGGAGCGCCAGTGCCTGGGTAAAAGGACACGTCACTTCATCAAACGTTTCATCTTCCCACACAGAAAGTTGTGCCTCTCCTCTGACTATGTGAAGAGACACGTGTCCAAAAGGTGCGCCGTTCCAATTAAATGTTTACGTTACCCAATGAACAAACGTATGTTTTCATGTAGAGTCATTATGAGCATTTTACCCGTTGTGACATTGCATATAAATAGGAAGCCGTCTTCACTTTTACTTTTCACTTGCACAAATTTCTTACCCACAAAACTCTCTGAATTTATTCATCGAGTTCATCATACTGTTCATCTTCATCTTCTTCATCTTCTTCTTCTGCATTTCATCACATGCATCCCATACACTTCACTTAAAACCCTAAACATAAAATGGCTGATCACATGAAACAAACCCCAACACTGAGATAGCCACTACCTCCAAGAAATCAAAATCCAAGTCTGGAAAATCTGGGCATCACTCGAAGTGTGGAAAATCTGGGCAAGTTCATGAACATTCTGGGCAATCTGGGCCCCAACAAGAACACTCGAAGAAAAAGGGGAAGAAGAGAGTTCGGTTTAGCGAAGAACCCTCATCCAAAAGACAACGGGTAGAGGAGGATGATCCACTTGCATACAAGGATGGGTCACTTGAGGCGATTTCCTCCAAGTTTGAGAACACCAAACCTTATTTCACAAATGGAATGTTTGTTGATCTGAAGAAGTTTGAAGAATTAGGGTTTGAGCATCTGAAGGGTCATTTGGAGAAGTACATGTGCTGGCTGGGGATCAATAATGAGTATAACATCAACGTGCTGCGGGTGTTCTGCCAGTCACTCACAGCCGAAACCAAGTATAAGAAGGTGAATGGGAAGGAGCACATTCGCAGAGTCACCTTCACAACCACAGTAAGGGGGATGACCTTCAGGTTCACTTGGAGAGACATCAACCGTCTGCTTGGGGTCACTGAGGAAGAGATGAATGAGTGGCTATACCCTGAGAAACTCAGTCAGACAGAGCTTGAGAAAGTCTATGACACCGAGGGGAAGAAGGTGTCTGGCTGTCTGACTCCAACCGGGTCCTTCATTATATCTATTCCCGGATGATGACTCACAAAGGGGGAAACTTCAACGAGTTCACTCTTCTCCACAACCCCTGGCTTCCCAGATTCCTCACCCTGCAGCCAATTAACCCAGGGCAATTAATGAGTCTAGAGCTGCACAGGTGGATTGAGAATAAGAAGTCTGGATTTCTTCCCTACCCAACGGTCATCGCCTTCCTCTTGGAGAAATTCCTGATCAAATCCACATCCACTAAGGAAGATGAAAATGTTAAGTGCTTGCCCGTCAGCGCAATGAACATCAGCAAGATGAAGATTAACTACAATAAAAAGGCAAAGCCAACTCTCTCAGGATCACAGGCAGGGAGTGCCTCACACACAACTGCTCCCTCTGCGTCTGGAGCAGGGGACCAGGAAGTGGATTCCCATGCTGGACCAAGCCGTGCCCCGAGGGTGTCAGCTGCAGTCAAGGCTTTTGCTGAGAAAGTGAAGGAGGAGATCTTCTTTCGGCTGTCTGACTCATTGGTGGTTCCCCTTCGTGCTGAGTGTGACACTGGCTTCCAACAGCAGGGGGAGAGAATCCAGAGGCTCGAGGACCGAGTAGGTCGAGTCGAGGATCAACTAGCGAGGGTAGACGCCAAGTTAGACCTCATCCTCACTCATCTTCAAATCCCTCAACCACAAGGTAACTTACCACCACCACCTCCTCCTAACCCACCTCTACCTCCTCCACCTAATCAACCATTACTCCCTCCTCCTAACACTCAACAGCCACAGCAACCTCCTTCTCAGAATAACTAACAACCCCAAACATCACCCAACAATGACCATCAACCATCACCTCAAAACTCCACTCAAGACTCACCCCAACACTCCCCTCGCCAATCACCCCTTAACCCCAATAACTCCCCATCTCCACATAACTCCCCTAACCATTCCCCACTCCCAAACCCCATAGAGCCCTTCAATCCTTCCCCTAACACTCAACCCACCATAGCCCAATCCCTTGGATTTACCTCTCCTGATCACCCACTTCACACCTTCTACCTCAGAGACCAACCCCCTATTCGGTGGAGAGTTAAACAACCTGCAGCCTACTACTCTACCTACCCCTTTGATGGACTATTCACCAACCCCTCATTCTTCGAAAGAAACACAGCCCTCCTCCCCAACCCTCCTAATTTACCAGAACACACCTCACCCACCTCCTCACCCACATCCTCACCCGAATCATCACCACCCAGAACTTTTGGCCCTGACCCTTCACCCTCCTCTTCACCCAATCCATCCTCTCTGGCCCTCGTTCCTTTTGATGATGCCAAAAGGGGGAGAGAAACTCTACCAGCTGCTGCCCTCCGTCGGGCATTTGATTTGGAGCAAATAAGGACTCAACCTTCCCTCTGGCTAGATGAAGACATCACTGCTGCTCTTCGCCGAGCCATGAACCTTCAAAGATTGGGCGGTGCTGAAAGTCTGATCCGAGGGGAAGCCATCCGATTTATGCAACAGCAGCGATCAGATGAGCAAAGGTCCAAGTGGGCAATGGTTCTGTATGAGCAACCTGATGAGATCCCACAGCCTGAGCCTGAGCCTGAGCCTTCATCTTCTGAGCCTCCTCCCTCTGAGCCTGCTTGAAATTTTATTGAGGAAATAATGATGAAGTATGGGCTGGAGAAGATTAACCATCCTCCAATGGTGATAGTCAAGTCAATCCCTTCTCCTTTTGGACCAACTTCTACTCCTCCACCTTCTGAGTCAACCTCTGTTCCTCCTTCTTCAGTAGTCAAGTACAGCGAATCAAGGAAGAAGGCAGTTGCTAGAAAGCATGCCAATAAAAGTACTACTACTTCCGCGTCTGCTGTGAGTGAGCAAGAGGTCTCATCTGTTCAAGCTGAGATTGTACCTGAGACTCAGTCATCCTCTCAAGAGATGCATGTCCCTCCGCCACTGAAGGAAGTCAAGCTGGAAATTGAGGACATGACTCCTGAAGAGTTCGAGAGGTATGGGTTCACGGACAAGATCTCATTTGGTCAGATGGCCTGCCTAGATGCTGAAAGAGCAAGAGCCAAGCCTACCCAACCAATAGGCAAGGGCAAAAGAAAAGGCAAAGGCAAAGGGAAAAGGAAAGCCCAGGAAGTTGAGGAGGACCCCAACTTCCCAGTATGGAATGTGAAGATCAGAGCTGTCCATTATCCCAATGGCGAGGTCACTCCCTTCTCTGATGCAACTGGGTTCCCTGGGTTTGAGGAAGTTGAAAACTTGAAGAGAGCCTTTGAGGAATCCATTAAATCTGAGAGACTCAGAAGGGAGAAGGAAGAGGCAGAGCTTCAGAGCATAATTGCTCAGATTGACCAGAGCGAGAAGGATGCCCACATAGCCAGACTTCAAGAAGAAAATGAGCGAAGACAAGCAGAGAGGGAGAGGAAAAAGAGACATAAACTTTGAGCCCAAACACCCCTCATGCATTTTAACTTAGAAATTTTTCTTCTCATATTTTTATCATGCATAGTTATCTGATTACCTGTAAATTTGATTGTTATTATATTTCTAACTTGTAATCTTTTGTTCATCAATGATAATTATCTTAGTTGTTTGTGTTTTATCTATTTGTTATTTTTAATTCTTTCATATGAACTTAATTGGTAAACTTAGTTTGTCATCATCAAAAAGGGGGAAAATGTTAGAATCTTAAGTTTTGATGAAGACTAAAATATGAAAGAACGAGTCAAACACTTAGAGAATATTAGGTTAACATAGAACCCCAAGTGAGAGTACAACCGGATGTGGATTTACTTCCGGATAGAATAGGACTAGCGCTAGCGGATGAACGTCCTATCCCCCAGCGACAGTAAGTACTTCACTAAGTAATGACTCAGTCTAGAAGCATTTCATGTACAAAACCCTTGAGACTAAGTTAAGATGCAACCGGATGTGGATTTGCTTCCGATTGCTTAGTGACTAGAGCTGGGTGTTGGTATGGATAACACTGAGCGTCAGTGAGCATAACCCAACGTCCAGTGGATTTGCTTCCGATTGCTTAGTGACTAGCGCTGGCTGTTGGTATGGATAACACTGAGCGTCAGTGAGCATAACCCAACGTCCAGTGGTTTTGCTTCTGATTGCTTAGTGACTAGCGCTGGCTGTTGGTATGGATAACACTGAGCGTCAGTGAGTAAAATGTGAACATAACCCAACGTCCAGTGGAAGTGCTTCCGGATGTGGAATTGCTTCCGGATGTAAAAGAGCTCCCTTAGACTAAATGAACTCCCACTGCATGTGAGTATGTGCTATTATTGTTAAGACTAACGTTCAAAGTAGACAATACACTAAGTCAGAACATAATCTAAGTAAGGCTGGTTCCCATAGCAAACAAGCTTCCCACTGCATGTATAGTTCTTACTGCATTTGACTATATATATATATATACTACTCTGTTGGACTAACAAGTATGTGCAGAACTTAGTTTTACTTCCGGATGCAAATGAGCTTCCGGATGGAAATACTCTTGTCACTGGGACTCAGAGACTAACACTTGCAGAGCAAGATTGCCGCTTCCGGATGAACGATGATCATCCGTCAGCAAGAGTACAAGAGTCAACGTCACATACTCAGAGGTCAAAATGTTTTTGTCAGAGCAGAGTTGTCAGAGTTGCTTTTCAGAGATAAAGCAAGTCAATCCTGCTAAGTATTAATGAAGATGTACCTCTCAACGGTAACATAGGATTAACAGCTATATTCAAACGGACATATTCCTTCTGCCGCCCAAGCCTGAATGTTGAAGCCGAGTATAAAAGGAACATCTACATTCAGAAGAGAGGTCGGAAGAACAGAGTCTATTGTCTGAGATATTGTAATCTACATTCTTCTTATCTTCTACTCTCTGATCTTAGAGTTGTAATAATATTAGAGAGAAAATCGTCTGTACTTAAGTGAGTAACATCATCTATTCTTAGAGAGAATCATTTGTACTTAAGTGTTTATCACAATCAGTTCATAGAGTGAACATACTATCAAATCCTCTAATTGATAGAGGCTGTTCTCAAGCTTGTGCTTGAAGAACAGTATTGTTATCTTACAAAAGTGAGGGGGAGCATTTAGAGGTTTTCTAAATCTCCAAAGGTTGCAAGTTAGCCCGTAAAACTTGTGGTTGTAAGGTTGCAGGTGATCCCGTTGTAAAACCTGTGGTTGTAAAGGTTTGCAGTTTAGCCCGTGGTAAAACCTGTGGGTTGTTAGGTGAACCCGTGTTCGTAAAACCTAAAGTGTAAAGGCTTTCTTGTGCCTGGTTCAAACAAGAAGTTTAGTGGATTGAAAATCTCAGGTGGAGCCTGGGGACTGGATGTAGGTCTGGAAGTGACCGAACCAGGATAAATTTGTGTGTGCTTATTCTGTTTGTTTAACCTACACATCAAGCACCACACCACTAGATTCTTACTTGTGCTTGGGGTGATATATCGTCACTCTCATCAAGCACAAGGAGTAAACTTTTAAAAGGGAGAATTTATAAAAGTTTTATTCTGCCACCCAATTCACCCCTCCCCCTCTTGGGTGACAGCCACGCATTTCAGGGCTTTCTTTTATAGAGTATTATATAAGGATTTTTATCCCTTTCTTTTTATCCATTTATTTCATTTTTTGATAATTTAGGTCTCTCAAAATAGACTTTGATAGACCCAAATTTAAATGTGGTGCTGCGAGGAAGAACTTTCTTAACATGACTAACAATCTATGTAGTACAAAGGTGTAACATAACGTTACTAATTACCTAATTAACTCATAATATCCATTTTAGTTCTAATAACCTCTTTACTAACTATGATAGAAAAAGGATTTCTATAATAACAATGTCCTATCATAGTTAGAAAAGGAATTTCCTAATGATTAAATGTTATCCATGATAGAAAAGAATAAACTAAAACAACACAGCTGCTATCATGGATAATTTATTGCTAACCATGTTAGAAATGATTTGCCTAACATGGTTATTAAACAGAACTAATTGATATTAAAAATAAATAGATATATATTTACATGCGGAAGCGAATGCAGACCTATAAATTGGCAATATACAATTCTAAATAAACTATATAACTTCTACTACCTAATTCCCCTTCCTGATGTTTGCGCCTGTGCATGAATACCTGCAAAAATGTCAGTAATCGTGGAATGAGACAATTTGTCCCAGTAATCACCGCTTAACTCACTATAACAGTGAGATGTGCGGTAGTAAGGGCGTCTAAAGGGTACCACAGTGTTTAAAATCAATAATTCATATACATATAATCCAATTCTTCTTTTCATATATCCCCGATCACTATGTCATTATATATAATCCAATTCTTCTTTTCATATATCCCCGATCACTATGTCATTATATATAATCCAATTCTTCTTCCCATATAACCCCGATCACTCTGTCACTTCCCAATCATTGCTCTTCACCATCTCGATCTCCAATACAACAATACTACCACCACAACTCACACATTCACCTATAGATACATCGTGCCATCACGGAGGCATTTATTCCAGCATTCAACTTCACTGTACGATTTGTCACTATGCCCCTGTCTCTACTCAGAAGGCAATTTCCATTGTGCCCCTGTCTCTACTCAGAAGGCAATTTCCCTTATGCCCCTGTCTCTACTCAGAAGGCAATTTCCATTGTGCCCCTGTCTCTACTCAGAAGGCAATCAGTACCAAAAATAATTGTCGATTGGCCTATCGACAATTATCATCGCGCGATGGTACATATATATTTCATTGTCATGCAACGCTCACAATATCCATGTTTCAATCTCATTCACCATATTTAACTTCTTAACCACAATTCACTTCAATATCACAATGTCATTCATGACTATTCAGTTCATTCCCTCAACCTAATCATCCACAATATCAAACTCATCATCTCATTCTCAATTCTCTCAAAAGCACAGTCATAATCCAATGCCTATATATCTATCACACTATCCAAAAACTACTACCACAACCAACCAGGATAATATAATATATGTATATATATACAAAGTGTTGCACAGTCCTTTATACGAACATAATCCAGTTTGAAAGGCACCCAATAGCCTATTTTATATGAGAATAACTTTTCAAAGATAATATATATATGGAGGGTAAGAAAGGATTTTAAGAAAATCCCAACTAACGTCACCCTCATTGTTATAGCAAGGTAAGAGTGATTACCTGTCACCATTCAGCACTTGTTGTTTTTCCCCGTTTTCTCAGCCATACCTTGCGAAGTAGGTGCAAATCACATCCTTCCCTATTATTACATCACGTAATAATAGCAGGTTAATAATTATTCTAAGTCATAAATTAACTAACGTCTCTCTCGTTCCTGTATTACTACCCAATCCTTAACTTGATTTGGAATAGTCAGTTCATCACAATGCATCAAGACATCAAAGTCTAAATTGCTCCTATGCTTGTACAAAACATCAACCAAATAAAGATTCACCATGGATCTTTCATTTTCAAATGAAGTGCCATTTTCAAATGAAGTGCCCAAGCAGCCAAGAAAAGAAATAAACATTAGCGCTTCCTCATATTTCAGAACACAACATCTCTAAATCTTCTAAAATATCATATACCTCATTATCTTCATCATAATCCAGTTACTATAAGTTCGAACTCTATTCAGATTCTATTCAAGGCAATAACCAAACGGAAAGCCCATATTAGTTGATCCAAACTTCGCATTCCAACTTGATTTCTCAATGATACAACTAAGCCTCAATAGCAAAAGCAACATTTATTCTTCCTCTTATATTTAACACACAAGCTAGTGAAGACATTGACAAAATGAACAATCCAATTGTTATGACTAAACCTTTCCTCAACTTCAAACATATTACTTTTCCTAAAACCATCACAAGTTATTTATTGAGCAACTAAGCGTTTATACATCCATATACTATTTAATTATGCTCAATTTATCATTTTCCAAACATTTGCAGCATTACCAATTCATCAAAACAAAGAACATTGGTTTAACATTCTCCCAAAATACAATCAGATCTTAAAAATGTCAATACTCATCAATCCAATCAGCACCCTCAACCACAATTTAGTTCAGCCAGTGCAAGAGCAATATTAAGACCACTGTAGAGTTACTTGTAGAAAATCAAATGAATTACTTAAGCACTACACAACATTTATACACTGTTTAGTACCCTAATATTAACCCAAAATAGATAATGTAACAAGTGACTTAAACCTACAGAGGTAAGAATGTTCAATCCAAACAAAGGATAAGGAAAGACAATTCACGTCCTATATTCCAAAACACTATTTAACACACTACAAGATGACAAATCATGGGTATTTATCACTTTCATTCAAATTCTAACGTTCATATACACAACTAATTAACCTTCCGCTTTCTATAATTAAATTACCCTTGACATACATGTTGGCTATGAAAATAAAATAAATATCAGTTCAAGCCTCTACCTACATCTTTCTTATATAAGTTTAGCATGGATATCAACATGCCTTATTTACAAAAATATGTTCAGGTTCTATAAAATCACAATGATATCCCCAATATATAAACTTCCACTTTCATAATCATGTTATACCTTTTTCAATTCATTTGAAGAAAATTTCAGCATGCTCAATCATGTTACTAATCACTTAAGTCACATTCAAAGTGCATATCTCAACCTTCAAGGACCAATTTCAACCACTCTAAATCTACTATACAAACATGCACATAAATTTAGTTCATAGGAAACTGATTTCATTAGGCCGGAATATGTCTAATATCTATCACACTTATTTTTCCCATACGAAACAAAACTACAATAGGAAAATGGTAACTTTAGTCCTACAATTTACCTAGCATGTTTAAAAATCATTTCTTTCTTGTTCTTATTACAAATTTCACTCAACTTCATCATCATTTCGTTTTGGCCACTGCAGAATAGGATTAAATCCCTCAATCAACATGTAGGCAAACAAAACAACTTGAGAACCCTCAAGTACCAAAACAACAAGGCAGATCCAGTAAGAATCGCAAGGCATCAACAACTTGACATACACACTTAGGTTAGAAATCAAAACACTAAGGGATGAAGTTTCAGAGTTTCTTTTAGTTCATTATTGTTCCTAAAAACAAACCCATTCATAATCATATATCATTCCTGCAAGAATTGTAACATCATTCACTATTTATGAAGCAAGTTTGAGTCACCGATTGAGACTCCCAAACTTAGAAATCATTTCAATCAAAACAGAGCAGAAGCAACAAAATTTTCATCTCACACAACAATCTTTTATTAATTTTAATTAAAATGGCCCAAACCAAAAACCCAATCAAAACCCTAACTCTCAAAACCTCTCACAAATCGCAGATAGAGGGATAAATTAGGAATAAGCTAACCTACCTTACTCATTTCCGGCCTCAAACTGTTCGCCGGAGCTTTGTCGTCGCCGAAATCCGCCTCGCCTGCCGGAGATTGAAGAAAACGAAATGGAGAAGTGAAGAACAATGAGGGAGCCACAAGAAAATGAAAACAAAGTTCGAGATAGGCTAGAAAGGTCGAATCTTTACCATATTCCCGCCGACATCTGCCCTGTTTCACCGGAAAAAGAAGAGCAGAGAAGGGAGGACGCGAGGAGAGAAGAGGAGCTGGGTTTTGGTGAGAATGATGAATTGAAGAAGGAAAAGGCGATGGATTTGTGAGGGGGTCGCTGGCGCCGCCGCCCCTTTTTGCCTTCGGAAATCGCAAGGCGGAGGAGAGGAAGAGGAAGAACGAAGAAGAAGAAGACAGAAAGTGAAGAAATGGGGGGGGCCGACGGTTTTGTAAGGAAATGGAGGGGAAGGGTGTGTTTGTTTTAAGGGAAATAAGGATGATTTTGGTTATTTAAAGCCTAAACTTGCTATAGTGTACTCATTTTGATTTAAAATCACTTAAACCAACCTCCAATCTTCTTAAACTTCAAAATATTTTTAGGTCTACCACTCCCTCATATTTCAAACTTTTCATTTCTTTAGTAATTATATGCATACTAATTACTCAAAATTTCCAAAATATTCCCAAAAATTACTAAAAATTCCCAAAACTCCTAATTTTTCCATTTATCATTTCCAAAACACTCTTTAATCCTGTATTAAATTTTTCAGGTTGTTACAAAAGGGTTAAATATCAAATGCACCCTAGAAATTTTGTCAGAAGAGCGCCCCATCTTGAAAGTGCTTACAGTGATCTAATTTCTGATGAGGCAAGCTACAGCTCAAGTATCGTTAATAATGATGTTCAAGAGTGACGGGAGGAATTCATAGGGATGAAATATGTTTTCCTTTAAACTTAGGTTGAACTTGTTGGATAGCTCTTATTATGCTATACTTAGAGTCGGGAATATGAGTCGAACCTACGGGTTGAACCCGGCAACTCGCGGGGTTTTATAGAGTTATGGTTGGTAAAATCTCAACTCATTCAAAACAGGTCGTTCTGACCCAGCCCATTCAACCCTTGGGTTAATAAGGGTTAGCCCAGCGGGTTGGCGGGCCAACCCTACTTTTTTTAAGTCCCAAAAACACAAAAGTTCAAAACCCCGTTCTCCATGGCCCAAGCCAAAAAATCCATGAGAAATAAAAAATAAAAAACCAAAGATTACCCTTGTTAGTACTTAGTAGTTATCGTCTTATCGATTAAACTTAAAGGCTACAGCACCCAGCCCCTCACACAGTCACACTCCCACAGTTCCCACTTTCAGCCTCATAATTTTTTGTATACTAAACTTGTATTATTTGGCTGAATTTGGTTAGACGTGTTTTATTTATGATATATTGGAAACAATGCAACTCTTTAATTTTTAGTCGGTGTTGATATTATTAGAATTTAGAATGTACTCCCTCTGTTCCTAAATATAAGATCACTTTGGGGAAGTGGATAAGTTCCTAAATATAAGATCACTTCCTATTTTATCTCAAGTTTTGCCCAAAATACCCTTATACTCCTTCTTTTCATTGAAAACCCCTCCTCCTTTTAAACTTAAATAATTGAAGAGATTTTGGGAAGATCATGTAAATTTATTGTCTTCCTTAATCTCCCCAAATTAAACAAAGTGATCTTATATTTAGGAACGGAGGGAGTATATACTTTTATATGCATCGCACTATCGCACGGGCAGTAACTAAGCCACTCATATCTTTTTGGTATAGAAATTTCTTTAAGAAAATGACGGGCTGGCGGGTTGACCCTACAACCCTGTAGTAACTAGACCGCTCAATATCCCACGTAAATCAAAACATTATATTTAATTATGATCAAAATAAATATTTTGTATTCATAGTTATACTTATATTTAATATTGAAACAAATATAAAGTTGATTAACCCTCCTAATCTGCGGATTCAACAGCTAAAGAATAAATGGACATTCTCATTAATAGTAGAATTTCTATCCCAACATAGTGGCAATTGCCACTATAGCGTTGCAACGCTGAGAAAGGATCCAGAAGCAAAATGAAGGAACATGGCAAGGCCTTTTAGCAGAGGGGAGGTTGAAGCATTAGTTATCTTCCATGTGATCCTTAAAGTTGTGAATTAGGAGAATCAAGTGTCGTGCCCTTAAATTATGTTCCTAATCTTGAGTTGGAAAAACGTTATATATTCATGATTATTTATAATTTGGAAGAAATCATCATCCTTCTATAATCACCCCCTACGACATTACCATCCTTAAAAATTTAATACTACATTCCTTCCTAAATATAAGATCACTTTGACTAATTTGGAGAGATTAAGGAAGGTTTTCCAATGAATTAGGATTACATGATCTTCACAAAATACCTCTCACTTAAATTTAAAAGACAAATAGGGATTTGAGAGAGAAGCGAGGGAGCTAAGAAGTTTAGGGGTAATTTGGACCAAAATTGAGACAAAATAGAAAGTGATCTTATGTAATCAAAAAAAGAAAGTGATCTTATATTTAGGAACTTATCCACTTTCCCAAAGTGATCTTATATTTAGGAACGGAGGGAGCAATTTGGTTACTTTTTCTTTTCTCTAAAACATGTTTGATGTATGTGTCTCTAATTTTTTAAGTTTATGTCACACAAAGTGGCGCGACATAAATTAAATTAAATATTATATAGATATCGCGTCACTTCACTGTGGCGCGACATCTATATCATTTTATTAATATAAATATGTTGCTCTATTGTGACGCAGCATATATATTTTGTCACAGTAATTAAAAAAATTGCACAAGAGAAAAATATAACCCAAACCTCTTGTCGCTTCATCCTTCCCAATTTTTCAATATGTGACTATCGACAATTTTTTTTAAATGTAACTGTATGTTTATAATTTGAAAGAAGTCACCATTCTTCTATCTTATTCAAGGTATTAAAACTCGGATCGGGGGTCAACCCGGCTAAAGCAGAGGGTCAAGGGATAAAGGTTTAACCGAGGGTCGACCAGTGGTTCAACTTGTCACATTAAAATAATTAAAAAATATATTAATTATTGGAAAAAACTTACGTCCAGTGCAAGTACATCAAGTACAACTAGTTCAACGCTAATTAAATGACACATGTATCTCCAATATTTCATACACCCACCACACCATATCACTCTCCCTACATTCTCTCCTCTTTCTCTCTCTTCTCCCCTCCCCTCCCGACTGTTTCTCCTTCTCTCTACTCCCTCCCTCTTCTCCATTCACGCAACCAGTCATCGTCTTTGTCGTCACCATCATCGTCGGCGCGGCCAGCAACGGAGGCACCGAGAGTCTTCACTCCCTCCCCCTTCGGTCACCATTCCTTCACCATCTCCTCCAAACCCAATCTCAACTCATCACCATTTACCATCGCCGGCCACCGTCGTAAGCCTCACGGTGGCCGACGTCGTCGTCCTTGCTATGTTGCCCCATTCCCATTCAATTCATCCAATCATCTTCGGCCTTCTCTTCCTCTCTCACTCAAATCAAAACCCCACATAATGTTGAGGTTTGGTGTTGCGGTTGGTGTTTGGAGGGAAAAGGGAAGGACTTGGAAGAAGGAATGATGAAGAAAAGGAGAGGTGAGGTGGATGTTGAAGATGAAGGTAGAGGCACGCGCGAGAGAGAGAGAGCTGGATCAGAAGGGCATGTTTGGTATTTGAAATTGATGTTGGGAGGAAGAGAGAGAATGGAGAAAGAAGGGCGTGTTTGGAGGATAGTGGGGAAGAAAGAGAGAGAAGGTAGAGAGAGTGATATGGTGTGGTGGGTGTATGAAAGATTGGACATGTACTCCCTCTGGTCCCTAATGTAAGAGCTAGCCGTCAAAAAAACGCTTCTTAAGAAAACATGTGAATGTTAGTTGGGTGTCTGAAGTTAATGCTTCTTTTCCAAAATTGCCCATATTTATTATGGTAGTTTTAAGAGAGAGAAATACATAAGCATTAATAAATATGAAAGAGAGTTAGGGGTAAAGTAGGAAAAAATGCATTAAATGAGGAGAGAATATGGGGTGAGCTCTTACATTAGGGACCAAAACCATTCAAATTTTGGGCTCTTACATTAGGGACCGGAGGGAGTATCATTTAATTAGTGGTGAACTGGTTGTACTGGATGTACTGCATTGGAGGTAAGCATAACCCTTAATTAATAACAACAAACCAACATTAATATTAATTTATAAGAGTATTCAACAAAATATAAATGTTTCAAAAGTATAGTACATCAAAATGGAGAATGTTCATCAATAATTCTTGACAAAATCCTTCAATCAATACATTCAAAATCATTCAGAATATTAAGATTAATTATAGGGTGAAATTACAAGTTTCACAAATAATTTAACACAAATAATTTTATTTATTTTTGGCCAAACAAATATATAATTATTTTATTTGAATATTTTATACTATCATTATCACCTTATGTTTTAGCAAAAGCCAAGAAAAAGGCCAAGCAAAAGGGAAGGTGGGTTTTATCACAAAAAAAAGGGAGCTGGGTTTCAGCAAAATGGAAGGAATACCAGAGTCCCACATCAGGCAGGAGAGGGAGAGGAAACGCAAAGAACATGTATAAAAGGGCATCACTTATGCTTATTTTATTTTCAAACCAAAGCGGATCCCGGGTCCGACTGCCGGTTTTTGGTCCAACCGGCCGGGTCAACCCCAGAATATACTGGGTTGATTCCTTGCCGGGCTAAACCCCTTCCGGACCAGTCTTACCGCCGTTGCCGGTTTTCCTGGTTCAACCGACCGAGCCGGGTTTTAAAAGATTGATCTTATTACCTCCAATTTTCGCTCTATTTTTTTCTTTTGGAGTGCCCCGTAAAAACATAGAAAAATTATAAAAAAATATCCAACAAAAAATATAGGATATCAAGAATTTGATCTAGCATTGGGATGTCAATTATAGTCTTGCTGAATAAATTCCAAAAGCAACAAAATAAATTGAGTGAAACCCACCGGCTAGACTAATACT
The DNA here is from genome assembly GCA_029929735.1 of Mimosa pudica. NCBI lineage: Eukaryota > Viridiplantae > Streptophyta > Magnoliopsida > Fabales > Fabaceae > Mimosa > Mimosa pudica. The sequence continues at coordinate 10,390,770 of JAKELP010000037.1, read as the reverse complement.
CCCTCCGGTCCCTAATGTAAGAGCTAGCCGCCAAAAAAACGCTTCTTAAGAAAACATGTGAATGTTAGTTGGATGTGTGGAGTTAATGCTTCTTTTCCAAAATTGTCCATATTTATTATGGTATTTTTAAGAGAGAGAAATACATAAGCATTAATAAATATGAAAGAAAGTTAGGGGTAATGTAGGAAAAAATGCATTAAATGAGGAGAGAATGTGGGGTGAGCTCTTACATTAGGGACCAAAACCATTCAAATTTTGGGCTCTTACATTAGGGACCGGAGGGAGTATCTATCATGCGCTAAATTAATACCAATTCGGCAATTCGTTACCAAAAAAATAAATTAATACTAATTAAAATTATAAATGATTATAATGGATAAATAAATAATTAAAATATTTCACGCAGGATCATATATGATTGACTCACAGTATGTATATGATCGTTATAGTTATACATCATATTTTTCCAATAAAGAATTGATTCACAATTCTGTATGTTCCAAATTCCTTAGCAAATAGTCCATGTGATGGAAACCTGATAATGTCAAGTGATCGCTTGTTGCATCAATTTGCCTTCTACCCATTCACTTATATCTAAGACATTTAAACTTTACTTGTGATACGGTTCCTAATAATCGTTTCACTATTTTGGGCCACTTTAAGACCTTAGCTTAATTGGGTCTAAAGCTAGTACATCAAATTCAATTCTTAAACTTTTAGGTCTGGGAATTTGGGATGTGACAGGTAGAAATTACATATGCACATTTACTCAATGAAACGAGAATTAAAAATGAAATTAAAACCGGTGAATCAATAAAATCCATCCAAAACAATTAAAACTAATACATACAAATTTGATTATTCCTCATGTGTGAGTTCAACTACCAAGGGAATCGATGGACACTCTCACTAAAGGGAGAGGATTGATCCAATATGGAAAGGATTCGGAAATCAAATGAAGCCTTTTTTTTTATCAGCAAATGAAGCCTTTTAGCAAATGGGAAGTTCCACTTCTTAACAACATCATAATACTTCCTAGATTTGGACTTATCTCGCTTTTTCCAACTAATTCTTTTTTTCCCTATAGATATGACTCAATTAAACTGAAGGCATATGTTTATTGTTGGATCCGGCTGTTTACCATATTATAGCTAGGATCTCAAAATCAATTTTATATACATATATAGGGTGCGTGGAACATTTAGTTAATATTTAAAAAAATTATGCACATATATTTTAAGTTGGAAAATTATAAAAAAAAGCTATCGTTTCACTATTAACGTGTCATCCCAATCATGCATCTACGCAAATAGGCATTATCCTAGTTTTAATAATCAAAATAAACTTGCACTGGGTACTTGTTTCGAATTGTTTTGTTTGTAGTCTTGTTTTTTTCTTGTTTATATTAATGTGTATGTGTATTGGCCCATGAAACAAATCAATTATTCACGACAAAGGAAAGCTACGTTGGATATTGATGTGAGCGTGGACACCACAATCGATTATAGTGTGACACATGTGATAATCGTGTCACACTTCCAACGAATTTTGTCCCTTTACCTTGTTGAATGGCTAGTAATATTCTATTCATTTTCAGTTTTTTCATTTCCACACTCAACTCAACTCGCCTTCAATGCGCTATCTCTCCATCTTATAATTAATGCCCCTTCTTTTTTCTGTACATATGTATACGGTTAAGATCTCATTTAAACGATAAAATCTTGCATTACATATGTAATCATTTGCATTTTACTATTATTTGCAAAAAAACTCAATTATGCGATCGCTAGATAATTTTTTGTGGGCGGGGGATTTATATATTTGTGGGATAAATAAATCAAAATATTATATTTAATTAGGATCAAAATAAATATTATACAGTCATAATTATATCTATATTTAATATTTAAACAAATATAATTTCGATTACCCCTCCTCATCTGCGGGTTCAACTGCCAAAGAATATATAATTGGACATTCTGATTGAAGGAAGAGTGTCTAATCCAATATAGTAGCAATTGCCTCTATAGCGTTGCAACCATATAAGAAAGGATCCAAATGAAGGAACATGGCAAAGCCCTTTAGCAGAGGGGAGGTTGAAGCATAAATTTATCTTCTATGTAATCCTTAAAGTTGTGGATCAAGAGTCACAGGCGTCCCACACTTAAATTATGTTCCTAAACTTGAGTTAAAAAATTATTTGATTCATGACTATTCATAATTTGAAAGAAGCTAAGTCACCATCCTTCTACCCCGGGGCATTTTTTTATTACCAGGCCATCCTTTTAATTAGTTTCCTTTTCTAACCCATTGCGTTATATGTTATTAAATGTAAATCATGAAAGTGAATAATTTGGATAGTTATACATAATTGTAAATTAAATTGTTATTGGTGAACAGTGATTGTGCCGTAAATAATTATAATTTGTGAAAAATTAATAATCTGGTTACTTTTTCTTTTATGTGAAACCCGATCATGAATCTGAAAATATTGACTTTATTTCTCAGAAAAATAATTTTATTTCTCTATTTTAATTTTTAAGTAAGTCATCGGGTCTTGTAATTGACCCCCCAATATGAGGTAGACATGGGAAAAATTAGATTATCGTTATATGAGCAGTCCAACTGACCCAGTATAAGCCAACCCGGATGACCTAGTTCCCTTACAATAATATGCAGTCAATAATATCTCCTTCACACTAAAGTTCACGCGTCATTTTTTTGGTAGCAATGTGACATTTTAGAATAATGGATATATTCAAAATGTAAATAATTTTACAGTATAAAGTTTGGTTAAGTAGCAAACTATTTAAATTGTAAAGCAACAAAAATGTTTGGATTTCTTGTTCTTAATATAAAAACCTTCGAAACATGTATCATAATCCCAAAGTCTCAATTTAATTGATCAATCATTCAAATGTTAACTGAGAATCTATGGCCAAAAAAAAAACTGAGAATCAAAAGGTCAAAAGGGTTATTTAAAAATCAGCTTATAATATAAGTCAACCATCACCTCCTTTTATCTCTTGATTTAAGTAAGAGGTTCTAATTAAGTCTGTCTCATATAAGCATCATGTATCTGTGAGCTTTTCTTACCATTTGTATATGTGAAGCTTTGTTTAATTGAGTGATAGAGAAGAGGAAAAGAAAAGCTTAACCATAAATAATTAGAATATGAGAAATATTCCAAAAGTAAATCATTTTACAGTAGGTCTATAGATTTACAAGGATATCCAATTTTTTTTTTGGACAATATAAGGATATCCAATTTAGTGGTTATGTATAGCTAACAATGTCACAAATCACAAAGTGAACTAACAGTATTTGAATCCCATTTGATTAAAATAAATATATCAGGGATGTGATAGCATGATCATAAAGTTTCAGCCCACATTAGTCAATTATTTAGAGATCAGCCAATAATATGACTTAGAAAAAGTATCGAAAGACTTAGGTTATTAATCAATTTGGTTTATCACGTTCTAGTGTTGGTTGACAGCACTCATCATCTCCTCAAATCTCTTTATTTCAATTAGAAGTTCCTAATTTGATTTTATGTATGTTTAATCTATATATACGTAACTCTTTGTTCAACTGAGTGAAGGAGACGGAAAAAAATTTAACCCGAATCATGAGATATACTCCCTCCGGTCCTAAATATAGGACCTAATTGACCTTTTTTGAAAAATTCTAAAAAAAAGCAAAATAAGTTAATTATAAATTGATTTACCTAATTTTTTCTCTTACACTAGTTTATTTTACCTATAAGCTAATGGATAATTTAAAAAGATACTCCCTCCGGTCCTAAATATAAGACCTAATTGACTTTTTCTGGAAAATCCCTAAAATAGCAAAATAAGTTAATTATAAATTGATTTACCTAATTTTTTCCCTTAAACTAGTTCATTTTACCTATAAACTAATGAATAATCTAAAAATATATCAAATACGTCATCATTTAATAACCTATTTTGCAACCTTAATCTCTCCAAAAAAAGTCAATTAGGTCCTATATTTAGGACCGGAGGGAGTATCAAATATTTCATAATTTAATAACCTATTTTGCAACCTTAATCTTTTCAAAAAAGTCAATTAAGTCTTATATTTAGGACCGGAGGTAGTATTAAATAAGATTAAAAACGTACTATATGAGATTAGAGTCTAACAAGGTAATTAGGACTTGGTTTGGATGTGATTATATTAAATAAGATTAAAAACTTACTCTATGAGATTAGAGTCTAACAAGGTAACTTGGACTTGGTTTGGATGTGATTTTTATTTCAGGGACGGTGGGAAACTTCGTGAAGGAGTCAAAGATTGCAAACACAATATCCATACTTAAAGTTCCCATATTGCCCCCACGGCCTATTTTCTTGAACATCGCTCTCTTCTAGAATCCAACGAGGTTAATATATAATATTCTTGATAGAGTAATAAAATATTAAAACTTGCCATTAATTACTTGTGAAACTAAACATTAGTCACATTTTATTGGAAGCAACGTAACAAATAACAGTAGTTCTATGTTATCAAAAAATAATATAATAATAATAATAATAATAATAACAGTAGTCCTAAAGAACATGGGATAACGTGCAAACAACAAAAAAATTAAGCCGAAAAATATATTTATTAGGTGTTATAGCATATATAGATAAAATATTACAAGCATCCGTTTACTGAATGAAACGGGAATTTTATAAAAAAAATTAACTTAAATCAGAGAATTAAACTATGATTTTTCAGAAATTTTATAAAAATTAAATCAGAGAATTAAATCAGATAATTAAATCAGAGAATTTTATAAAATTAACTTAAAACTAGGAAATTCAAAGTTAAGTAACTATATCATGAAAATGTTTATATGAAACTATACAATGAAACTGTCCTACAAAATATTTTACAAACCTATTATATTTTAGAATTAAAATTGTTTTACCAAATGTTTGGTGTCATTGGAAAATATAATCACAAAAATTATCATTATATTCACGCTTGTTTATAAATTTAAACAAGCATGGCACGAAAAAAAAGAGCATAGCACTAGATATTTTACATGTTTAACAATATTTCATAGCTTAACTATTAAAACTCATCTAAAAAAACTAGTCATTTTTAAAATGTAAGATAGCAAAATAAAAAATATAATTTTGTAGTAAACTTTTTGTTATTAAAAGTAAAATAATATTACCTCCGCCCTAAATATAGGACCTAATTGACTTTCTTTTAAGAGATTAAGGTTGTGAAATAGATTATTAAATGATGACATATTTGATATATTTTTAGATTATTCATTAGTTTAGAGGTAAAATAAACTAGTTTAAGGGAAAAAATTAGGTAAATCAATTTGTAATTAACTTATTTTGCTTTTTTAATGATTTTCTAGAAAAGGACAATTAGATCTTATATTTAGGACCGGAGGGAGTATTTTGTATTAATTACTAATTTAAGCTTTAAGCTCGGTCAATAGACACTAGTTGCAACTTTCATTAAGAAATATTCTTCAAATACATGTTTCTATTCATAAGATTCAATTTGGAGGGTAGCGTGACACACAAAGTTTTCTGCATAAAGTTTAAAATAAACTTTATACTTCCCTGTTCCATTATTTTTTCATCAATAAAAAGTGAAGTACGTGGCTTCAAAAATCAAAATGAGCAAGCTATCTTTGACTTCAAACTTTATACCAGGTCATGAGTTCGAACCCTTGGGAAGTAGTCACCCCCAAAATGGGGAATTCCGGCGGCGACTTCGGATTAGTTGGTTCCCCGAAGGGGGGCCGGACACCGAAAGCTTTAAGCAAAAAAAAATGTGTGAACTATTTTTGTATGCTCTAGCAAAAAAGAATACTTCTGTATGCACGAGTAAGCTGTTAACTTTCACAGTTTCACTTTTGTAATGGTTTACTCAACAAGCCCGAATTAATCAGATTAGGGAGAGTGGCATCCTTTCAGGTGGTAATTCCTATAGCACGACGTTTAACACTGCTACACTTCCAAGGCCCAAGCTAGGACCAAAGACCCAGGTTACTTAAGTTTATTTTGCCAACTGATTATAACATTTGGTGGTAAATATTGTGCTAATTTTCTAAATAATTAAATATGACTATTGGGAAATTTTCAAATTTTCAAGAAGACATTGCACATAAATTTATTTTTTAAATTGCTAATGTGTCTTATATTTAAGGACAAATCTACTCCCTCCGATCCCTAATATAAGAGCCCAAAATTTGAATGGTTTTAGTCCCTAATGTAAGAGCTCATCTCACATTTTCTCTTCATTTAATGCATTTTTTTCTACTTTGTCTCTAACTTAATGCTTATGTATTTCTTTCTCTTAAAAGTATAATAAATATGGACAATATTGGAAAAGAAGCATTAACTCTAGACAACCAACTAACATTCACATGTTTTTTTAAGAAGTGTTTTTTTTTCGGCTAACTCTTATATTAAGGATTGAAGGGAGTACCTCTTAAATGAGCTCTTATAAATATGACGAGAGCTAATATAAAAACTCATGTGTTGTTACTTGCTTGGCGAGTCACTAACTAACTAACCCATGGATAAATAAATGATTAACAACCCATTGTCGTTTTATTCATGAGCCGGCAAGTAACGGCTGGCTTTCTTAATTCTTTCCACACCACCCATCACATCATCATGTAGTACACAATCATTCATGGGAGAATTTCATCTAAGGACCAAATTTGGGAATTAATTTCTGTCAAGGACCAAAACATTCTGAAAATTCTGTGGAGAACCTAGGTCCTTTGGTGAAATAAAATGTATGTTTGAAAAGTCTAAAAGGCTCTAAGTTTGGTTCTTAAATGAAATTAAATGGAAACTAAGGGCTTTGGGAAAAAACCAACGACTAAGCAAGCTACTTCTTCATTCTTCTTCTTCATGAAACCCACTGCTCATTTCTTCTTCTTCTTCTCACGTGGGTAGACCCATGAAGGAAGAAGAATGAATCTTTGATAATCAAACACATAAACAACTTCTTCATTCTTCTTCTTCTTCTTCTTTTTCATACTACCCATTTCTCATTTTTTCTTCTTCATACGAGGCAGGCCAATTCATCATTGATGAAGCTCGAATTCTCCTAGCCTCAGGAAGCACACACAAGAAGGAAGAACAATGAAGCCAACACACTTCTTATTTTATTCCAGGGAAGTTTAATCGGTTTTTGAAGAAGTGATTATTGAAGTTTGGGTGAGGTATATTTTTGGGAATCTATCATTCTCTCTACGTATTTGGTTTAGTTTATCTTTCTTATGTTTATCTGTGTGCATTTGGTCTCTGATATGACTTGCTTTTTAAGACCAATTATTCATTGTTGTTGATAGGAGCTTTTATTAGTTTAGAGGAGGCTTTTCGTTGTTGATAGAGTCAATTACTTGTTCGAGTTCTGACATGTGTTGTTATAAAATTAGTTTCATAACTGTTCAAATGGGAGCATTTGGTCTGTGATGTGGTGTGCTCCTTAGGACCAATTACTAAGTGTTGTTGAAAGAAGTTTTTTGTTGTTCAGACAAGACTTTTCTTTGTTGATAGGGCCGATTAACATGTATAAGGTCTGACATATGTGTGGTTATGAAATTAATTTCGTAGCTGTTCATTTAAGTTATTCTGTTTTGATACGTGCATTCTGATGTTTGTGGTGAGGAATGTGTTTGGTTTTGTAAATTTATTGTATATTTCATGTCGGGGGTGAATGTGTGGGTACTGTTTATTTGCTGATGGAAGTTGATTGTGTTCTAAGGCCTGGTGATTTATGGATTCTTTCAGGTCCCCCGATTAATTGGAAAGTCAATTACAAAGCCTAGCAGCAGTAGAAGGAGGAGCATAAAGAGCAGAGAATGATTGAGGAATACGCTAAGCTTCTTTGCTAGGAGAAGAAGTTTGAGAAGAATGAAATGGCTATTTGGCAGAAAAATGTAGACTGGAATGAACTTTAAGCTTTCATTTGATTTGATGTGTAAAGAGTCATTATAATTAAGTGTCATTATATATGATTGTTTATGTAATTAAGTCTCATTATGTATGATTGTTTATGTAATTAAGTGTCATTAAACTATCTTTTACTTATAGTGGTCATTATATGTATTTTTGAATGAGTTGCGTGATAGATAGTTATGATTATGTAATCTAATTGTTACTAAATGAACAATTTCAGGATGGTACTTTGTGGAACGATGTGTTAAGTATCAAGATGAAATTTTTAATGAATAAAATGGTAAAAAGTTATTAAATGTATGTGTGTAGCTTATTTTATTGTTTTGCATCAGACCTTGTACAAGTGAAGTGTCATTTTTAAACACAGAAACTTATGTTTGAACAGGTAAAATGGTCATTTGAACAAGTAATGGTTAGTGTGATGGACATGTTTTGCATCAGACCTTGAACAAGTGCAATGCCCTTTTCAACAACATAAACTCATGTTTGAACAAGTAAAATGAACATTTGAGCAAGTAATAGTTATTGCCATTGACATGTTTTGCATCAGACCATGAACAAGTGCAATGCCCTTTTCAACAACAGAAACCCATGCTTGAACAAGTAAAATGACATTTTAAACAAGTAATAGTTATTGTCATAGACATGTTTTGCATGAAACCTTAAACAAGTACAATGCCCTTTTCAACAACAGAGACCCACGTTTGAACAAGTAAAATGACCATTTGAGCAAGTAATAGTTATTTGTCATGACATGTTTTGCATCAGACATTGAACAAGTGCAATGCTTTTTTCAACAACAAAAACACACGTTTGAACATGTGAAATGACCATTTGAACAAGTAATGGTTCATATCCATTTCACCTGTCCAGAAGCGGATTTCTGTTGTTCAAAATGGTCTCTCACTTGTTTATGGTGTGATACATGTTTTTCCCACCATGGCTATTTCACTTGTTCAAAAGTCCTTTTCTCCTGTTCAGAAGTGACATTTTGTTGTTCAAAATGACATTTTACTTGTTCAAGGGTCTGATACATGTTTGTGAATGTCATTAACCATCTTACTTGTTCAAATGACCTATTCCTTGTTGAAATATCATTTTGTCCTGTTCAAATGACTCTTTTATTTGTTGAAAATCTGGTATATTTCTGTCTATTACGTTGAACCTTTCACTTGTTGAAATTGCTATTTCACTTGTTTAGACATGGGTTTTACTTGTTTAAAAGAGCTTTTACTCGTTTAACAGATTGCTAATTGAATTACAAGATATTTAAACATAAAGTGTTGTTAAAGTAAAAAAAATTCACTCGGGCGCTGATATATTGACATAATAATAACAGTCAACACATAAGTGTTTGACTCGTTTCAATAGTAACGATGTCAATTATCCACAAAAAACAAATACATTCACACATTTTTCAATTCTTCAGTCTTTCTACCACCCATGAATTCTTCCAACTCTTGCTATATTGTATTCTTTGCAGCATTCTTGTCATGGTTCACAAGCCACCACACCAAATCCTACCTCATGTCCATCATGTTTTGCACAACAAGAGGTCAAGTGGTTAGTGAAAGCAGCCTATACAATATTTTCACTTCTATAGCTTCCTGTACATGTTGCTACTGTAGGTATAAACCTGTAAATAGAAATACTTAAGTCCTGAAATTGGTAAAGGACAATGTCACTCAGTGGGGAATTTATTAAGATTGAAATATTGACTTACATCACAACAGCAAGAGGTGGCTTGAGCTGTTTATCATGTAAATCAACTCTATATCCCTGCTTCCAGGCAAACAAAAAATGGAATTAATGTTACATAAACTTTGCACCACGTAACCCAAATTTGGTTGGCAAAAATATAAACCTGATCCCAGACTCGATATTTAGAACCCATGAGATTAGTTGTAACTGTTCCAAGGGAACTATCATCTGAATTTCACAAGAGGCCTTTTACATTGTGAGCTACAATGAACTGAGACCTCCCATTTTTCCTCGTGATAAGCAACAGCTAGTTTCCTATTCTGGCGACCCTGACCTTCCTGTAATTTGGATACTCCTTGAAGGTAAGGCTTTTCCCACCCATAAAAAAAAAGGCATTGATGTATATAAAAAAAACAAGGCATTGAAAGCAATAACAATTATTAGTCCTTGATCAATAACTTCATTTTACATAACAAATCAAGTTAGTGATGTTATTGACACAGATATCTATATGTATTGAACATGATACACACACTGTTACATGGTCATTATCCATTAGAGAAGAGTTAATTAGAAACATTGTTAGTTAATTATAGAGAATTTTTAAGTCTTAACATAAATGAAGGATCCGTAAATGTCTTAGGGTGTATGGGGAAATCAAATACATTTTCTTTTACTTTTCACAAAACAAATCATTGATGCACCTCCAACAGAAAAATTGAAGGAAAATGTATTCGAAATTAGTAGTCATCTCAATACAGTCACTAATACTCTACTTATACTAGTAGTCCTCTCTAGCCAACTACAATCCTCATAACTAACTCTAAATCTCAATACGGTCCTAAGGATGTTTCCAAGCATTTTTCAGTTTTAAGCCAAGTTCTTACTCTTTGTCAATGTATTAAAGGTTGCTAAGACATGCAAATATAACAGCAGCCACTTCAATTCATAAATATCAGCTTGTAAGGGAGGAGAATATAGAACTATTTGTAAATACAGGGCTGCTTGGTTATTTGTTTACACCCTTCAAAGTTAAATTGGCATATTTACATACACTCCATTGCATGATTCTTTCTAAGGTTGAATGATGCAAGAGAATAAAAGGTTCATCTCTCCGTTTTTGAATCAAAAAACATAGAAATGTTGGTCTTACATAAGTATAAAGCGAGTACATAGAACCCCCAGATAGTCCATTTGGCTTAGCTTCCTTTACAATGATGCATGTAAACCTCCCAATATCTATAGGCAACGGTCTACAAATCAATGACCTGAACCAACAATTCAACACATTTAAATCCATTTCAAACTAAAAAATCAAAGTTGAAAGACTAAACAGTGTAAAACATTCATTATAAGAATAAAAAGAGGAAACTTTTACTCACCTATTGGGCAAGGTTGACCAAGAAGAATCAGTCAGCCTCAGAATGGGAGAAATCCCAAAGATTCAAAGAATTAATTTTTCAGAACAAATACTATCCCATATATTGCATCCACCAAAAACCTTTTTCTGAGGCATTGGATGATTGAAATCATGAAATAGAATTTTCATTATGCATTGGATGCTTGAAAGCATGTTTACATTAAGAACATGTACTCCCGTGTTCTCATCATTCACAGTGGGTCACAGTGAATAAAAATGTACAAGTATGAACACTCAATAATTTCAACAGATTTCCTCACTTTCATCACTAAAACAACCAAACCCCAATTGGATTCTCTCTTATTCTCGTCCATAAATCGCAGAGAATGGTAGGAATGGGAAAAGAAAGGTCACCTGCGTTCAAAGGGAGTCCTTCAATCTTCTCGACTCGCCGCCTTCTCCGCTCTAGTAACCGCCGGAGACGGAGAGGCACATTGAAGACGAAGAGAGAGCTTGGAAGGGGAGGATTTCGGGTGAGAGGGGAGAGTGCGAAGTGAAGAACGCAAAATGGAGAGTGAGGCTGAGGGAGGAGAACGATGAAAGATGCAGGAGAAGGAGAAGGAGAGTTTTTCTATCAAAAAAAGGAGGAGAGTTTAAGGGGAGGGTACTTTGGTCTTTGCATTTACTCATTTAATTTCAGTTTGCCCCCAAGGTCCTCTACTGATGTTTTAATTTTATTTGGTCCTGATTTTTAATTAATTTTAAATTTTGGTCCTTATATGAAATTCTCCCATCATTCATTCCTCACGAAAAAGCCATACAGCAAAAGTACAAAGGACACAACGGTAATTAAACAACCCAACCCAAGGGCATTCCCGTAATTACACCCCTCCCCCTGACTTTCCACGCCTCTTCCTCCTCCTCCTCCTCCTTCAAAAACAAAGAAAAGAAGAATTCTTCAAATCTCTATTTTCATTTCTCTCTCATCAATTCCTCATATTTCCTCTCTCTTTCTCTCTCTATATATATCTATCTATATATATATATATATAGTTTTTTTTTCTTGTTGTTGTTTTGATTTTCTCGGCGCTTTGAAAATGGCGCCGAGTGTGAAAAACGTGCAGCTAACTTCGGTGTCCGGCGGCGGAGACGGCGGCGACGGAGATGAGATGGAGGGAGTGAGGCTGTTGGACTCATATGAAGAAAGAAACAGTGAAGAAGAATGTGGTGAAATTAAGCGAATTCATGTTAGAGTGATTGGAATGACGTGTGCTGCTTGCTCTAATTCCGTTGAGTCAGCTCTTAATGCTGTTGACGGCGTCGTTAGTGCCTCCGTTGCTTTGCTTCAGAACAAGGCTGACGTTGTTTTTAACGCTTCGATTGTTAAGGTCTTTATGACTTATTTACTTGTTTGATTATATCTGGTTGGTTGATTAGTTTTGAGTAACTGTCAATTGTGTTGTTAGATTGAGTTGTGAAGTTATTGTTTGTTTGATTATGCTTTTCTTGTTTGATCAGTTTTAAGTAATTATCAATTGTGTTGTTAGATGGAGTTGCGAGCTTAATGAGTGTGTGCTGTATTTATTTCTTTTGGCCAACATAATTAATTGTGAGATTGTCACTTGTGTGGTCACTTTTGTTGCTGTATTTATTGAAGTTCATGTGTCATGTGACTGGTCTTTATTGCATCTGGTTTTTATTGCATTTTTTTTATTGATTAATTATATGTTAACTGAATACTTGGTTACTATTGTCGATTAGCTAGTGTTATATATTATATGTCTGTCTGGAAATATTTACTCAGCATTCATATCTCTGTTTAAGTTAGTATTCACAGATCCTTGTGTGAGGTATTATTTGCTTGTGGACTTATGATTTGGATTTGTGCCTGAGCTGTTTTTCCTGTTTGCATTGATTTCTGATTGATTGATTGAATAATGCTTTTCTGGAATTATGTTGTTTGAACTGCTGCTAATTTATTAGTTTTAAGTAACTATTAATGGTGTTGTTAGATTGAGTTGTAAACTTAATGAGTGGAATTGTTCTTTTGTTGCTCTATTTATTGAATTTGTGTCATGTGACTGGGCATTGTTGCATTTTTTTGTCTGTTTTTCTTTTGTTAATTAATTTATGCTAATTGAAAACTTGGTCACTGACTTTTTATAGATCTGATGTACTTTTTTAATCCCACTTCTGCAAACCCAGCTAATATACTGACTTTCTATGTTCAGTGCTTTTCATTTTTAAAACTGCTATGTTTATTGAAAATGAAAAGGAACACTTGGTTACTGTTGTTGATCACTTGGTATCATATATTGTATGTCTGTATAGATGTATTTACTTAGCATTCATATATCAGTTAGGAAGATAATTAAGTTAGCTGCTTTTCCTTTGGGTTATAATCTATTGACTTCAAGGTTTAAGAAATTTCAGTAAAGTATTGTGTTTTTTCTGGGAACTGGGTTGCCTCTTCATTGTTGTTTTTTGTCTGGATGATTACAATGAAGTAATCGTTTTTAATCAGATAGGAACTATGGTTTGATTTACTTGGCCTAGAATTTTACAGATTGAGGTTAATTGTCCAAGTCCAACTATATTGTATTGTGCTTATAATTATTTTGCCAAGATGAAGTTGTATTGACGTCCCTGAAGCTCGTTTGATATTCCAGTCACCTCCTGTAGTTTCAGAAGTCAAAATAATCTTATGTGCATTAAGTTTTCAATAAAAGAATGCCGTAATTTTTATTTATCTGTTTTGGATATTTCCGCATTTTAGTTTTAAATGACGTGAGCAGTTAGAACAATGGATTTCCATGGATTACCTATAAGAAGTGTCCTCAGCAACCTCGATTTGTATGTGATGAAACGCCTTTCCGACCAGCCTATGTATTATTTGGATGATTGGGATATAGTTGAATAACCTTTCAGTAAACTGAATGAATTGGTGCTGGAGTCTTATATCCTAAAATCATTGAACCTTATTTTTAAATGTGTCTTAAAACAGGATGCAGATATTAAAAATGCTATTGAAGATGCAGGATTTGATGCAGAAATATTACCTGAACCCAGTGTTGATGCATACAGAAAAAAGTCACATGGAACCTTGGTGGGACAGTTCACAATTGGTGGAATGACATGTGCAGCCTGTGTAAATTCTGTTGAGGGTATTTTAAGAAATCTTCCAGGGGTAAAAAGGGCTGTGGTTGCTTTGGCTACTTCATTAGGAGAAGTAGAATATGATCCTAGTGTTATTCATAAAGATGAAATAGTCAATGCTATTGAAGATGCTGGTTTTGAAGGTTCATTTGTGCAGAGCAGTGAGCAGGATAAAATAATTTTATCAGTTCTTGGTGTATACAGCCTGATTGATGCAAAAGTATTAGAAGGCATCCTTGGCAACATGAAAGGAGTAAGGCAGTTTCATTTCGACCAGATATCAAGAGATCTGGTGGTTCTTTTTGATCCTGAAGTTCTCAGTTCTAGATCCTTGGTTGATGAGATTGAAAGGGGAAGTAATGGGAAGTTTAAATTACATGTTAGAAGCCAATATACCAGACTGGCTTCCAAAGATGTTGAAGAGAGCTCGGGGATGTTTCGGCTTTTTATGTCCAGCCTATCTCTTAGTGTGAGTCTGTCTTCATTTTTTGTTCAAAACTCAATTGACAATATCTATGCGCGCACACATTTTTCTAAGTTTAGCTCATTTGTATAAAACTCAATTGAAGGGCCAGTTTGGCTCAACGGCTCACTTGTCGTGAGTTCGAATCAACCTCTCTTCATAAAGCAGAGGTAAGACTGTTAGTATATTTCTTTCCCCGGTGCCCTCATCAAGTGGGGACTAGAACTGGGTTGACCCTTTTTTAGCTCATTTATTTTATATCACCTTTTCACTTGCTTGCAACTTAGGAGAAGATGTAGATTGTGTTAGTATTAGTCCCAAGTTTCATATATAGTGAGAGTTACTTTTTTCTTGTACAAGTACATATATTGCTCAATCTTGTGATTTGATTTTTGCCTCATGCGTCTGTATCAGATTCCTCTCTTCTTCATTCGTGTAGTTTGCCCTCATATACCTATGGTATATTCATTATTACTTTGGAGATGTGGACCTTTCCTCATGGGCGATTGGTTGAAGTGGGCTTTGGTGAGTGTTATTCAATTTGTAATCGGGAAGCGCTTCTACATTGCAGCTGGCCGAGCTCTCAGAAATGGTTCAACTAACATGGATGTCTTGGTTGCATTGGGAACTACAGCATCTTATGTTTATTCTGTTTGTGCTCTGTTGTATGGTGCTCTTACTGGATTTTGGTCTCCGACATATTTTGAGACCAGTGCCATGCTCATAACATTTGTATTGATGGGCAAGTACTTGGAATGTCTTGCCAAGGGAAAAACATCAGATGCCATCAAGAAGTTAGTAGAACTTGCTCCTGCAACAGCTATATTGGTTACCAAAGATAAAGGTGCATATTGTCTGCCTCTGTGCTTTATTTTCTTACGAATTTGGAGTTCAAACTTGAAACATCTGAAGTTTGATTTTATGCTTGAGGTGTAAACAATTAAATAGTTACACTATCCAATCATGTTCAAGATTTTAGTGTCAAATTATAACTAGAGTATTTTTTTTGTTTCTTGCCCCTTTTTGTTTTGTATTTCCCCCTCTAGGTGGCAGAACTGTTGAAGAAAGGGAAATAGATTCTTTGCTGATCCAACCGGGTGACACCTTAAAAGTTCTCCCTGGTGCAAGGGTTCCTGCTGATGGCATTGTTACATGGGGCTCAAGTTATATAAATGAGAGCATGGTAACTGGTGAATCTGTCCCAGTTTTAAAGGAGGAGAACGCATCTGTTATTGGAGGTACAATAAATTTACATGGAATTCTTCTCATTGAAGCTACGAAAGTAGGATCGGATGGTGTCTTGAGTCAGATAATTAGCTTGGTTGAGACAGCTCAGATGTCCAAGGCCCCCATTCAGAAATTTGCTGATTATGTAAGTATTCTTGTCATGGTTTTGTTTGACACATTTTGGGAACTATTATGGTTGTTGTTGCTTCACTGCTCAATGCATTAGATTGAATGATCTATTTTTCTTTGCTTATGGCTTAAAAAAGCTTGAGCTTGCGAAACAGTTATGAATGGTTTCATGTTTCTACTTGCTCTGCTGTTTGACACCTAAGTTGATGATGCCGATCATCTCAAAGCATCCAGATTTAGAGAATTTGCATTTAAGATATGACAATAACATCACACTCATTTGGTCCACAATTTTGGCCCACTTGGGTCTTTTTGTTCCATGTCAGGCTTGTGGTTCAGGGTTTTTTTTTATAGTACTTCATAGACATTTTAACTGTTAAAGATTTCCCATCATCACACCCAGTTTCATTTATTTTAAAATAACATTAAGGTTATTGACATTTTCAATCTTTAATTAGCTATGCTATAACTTACATTACATGGCTTTACATAGGAGGGATGATCGAAATTGGTAGGTGATGGACAGAAAACATACACTGGTTGTTGCTTCATCTCATTATTGCTAAGTTTTTGGACTATGGCATAACTCATCTGATTAAATATATATTGATTAGCAAGGAGGCTGTGTTAAAGGTTTTTCTGTTAATTCCGGTGAAACATGTTGCTGTGAACCAAAATTTTGAAGGCTTTTGACTCCCAATCACTGAAGTTTCTTCTATAAATCAGTCTTAAAGTTGGATTATGTGAATTCAATTATTTAAGGTTTAGAATGGAAGAATTTTCATTTTTATGCTGGTGAATTTTTGAAGTTGACGTCATGCATCAATCATGATACTGTTTACTCTGAGTAGTATTAGATATATGCTATTTATATATTAACTATTGTACCATTCTTCATACTGGCAGGTAGCAAGTATATTTGTTCCCACGGTTGTTGCCTTGGCCCTGTTGACATTATCGAGTTGGTAAGATCTCACTGACTAGTTTTTGGCATACTTATATTTAACTTCGTTTTGTAATTGAAGTGTTTATCCTTGCTCTTTTTTTTTGGCTAACTAAGCTATATGATTGCTTGAAGGTATATTGCTGGGGCCCTTGGAGCTTACCCTGAAGAATGGTTACCGGAAAATGGAAATCATTTTGTTTTTGCTCTCATGTTTTCAATATCTGTAGTGGTAATTGCATGCCCCTGTGCACTGGGCTTGGCAACACCAACAGCAGTCATGGTTGCTACAGGGGTTGGGGCTAACAATGGGGTGTTGATCAAAGGAGGAGATGCCCTGGAACGGGCTCAGATGGTGAAGTACATTATATTTGATAAAACTGGCACTTTGACTCAGGGAAAAGCTAGCTTTACGACTGCCAAGGTGTTCACTGGAATGGATCGTGGGGAATTTCTAAAATTGGTGGCTTCTGCTGAGGTGGGTTTCAATGTCTTTGAAATGACTCAAATGAAGTGATAATTGTTTTTCTCAAGTGATGGTGGAGGCATTTATGAAATTATAAGATTATTTTTTTTTTCTCCATCTCCCTTCATACCCTTAGCATAGATTACTTGTTTAGTAGTGTTTTTGAAGTGACATTGTTCAGACTATTTCTTTTGGTTGCAAGCACTTTCAACCTCTTATCTAGTGTGAGGCGAATCAAACAATCTCCTAATAATTTTTTTAAATCCCCTTTCTCCTACAGGCTAGTAGTGAACACCCACTGGCCAAAGCAATAGTAGCATATGCACGCCATTTTCATTTCTTCGATGAATCCTCTGCAACTACCGGTATCAAAGATGATGCCAATGAGTTGAAATCTGGGTGGCTTTATGATGTCTCTGACTTCTTGGCTCTTCCAGGAAGAGGTGTTCAATGTTTAATAGATGGGAAGCGTATATTGGTAAAGTCCTGATCTAGTGGTTTAAGTTATGGTGTTTCATTAGTTTCCATTAGTTGCTTTTCATATGCCGCTTGCCCTGCACAGGTTGGTAATAGGAAACTAATGGAGGAAAGTGGCATAGATATTCCAACGGATGTGGAAAATTTTGTGGTTGAGCTGGAAGAAAATGCAAAGACAGGGATTCTGGTTGCATATGGTGATGCACTTACTGGAGTTATCGGGGTTGCAGACCCACTGAAGAGAGAGGCTTCTGTGGTTATTGAGGGCCTCAAGAAAATGGGCATCAAACCTATCATGGTTACAGGAGATAACCGGAGAACAGCTCAAGCTGTTGCCAAGGAGGTCAGTAAATGTTCGCACTTTTGTTTGGTTGTTGAAAAACTTCTTCTGATATGATAGACTGTAAGTTACCAATCATTAGTTACTGTATTGTTGAGCTCTCTTTTTAGTTTCAAGTAAAAGGACTGAGTAAACCTTTCATTATATCACTTTCTTTCTTTTTTTTATTTACAATTATATCACTTTCTATGCAATCTATTGATGCAGAATCGCATGTTACATGCAATATACTACAAGGAGAATTTTGTTGGAGACATTAGTTTTGTTTTCAGTCATGATGAAAATTGTGTTCATTGACAGGTTGGCATTCAAGATGTTAGGGCTGAGGTTCTGCCTGCAGGGAAGGCTGATGTTGTTCGCTCGTTCCAGAAAGATGGAAGCATAGTTGCGATGGTGGGTGACGGTATCAATGACTCTCCAGCATTAGCCGCCGCCGATGTTGGTATCGCCATCGGGGCTGGGACTGATATTGCGATAGAAGCTGCTGACTATGTGTTGATGAGAAACAATTTGGAAGATGTAATCACAGCCATTGATCTCTCACGGACAACTTTCGCTCGTATTCGGTTGAATTATTTCTTCGCAATGGCCTACAATGTGGTTGCCATACCAGTTGCTGCTGGGATTCTCTATCCTTCACTTGGGATCAAGCTGCCGCCATGGGTAGCCGGTACATGCATGGCGCTCTCATCTGTAAGTGTTGTGTGTTCTTCTTTGCTTCTCAGGAGATATAGAAGACCTAAACTTACTGAAATACTTGAAATTATAGTAGATTAAGTGTTAATAATCAATCAGTGTTGCTGTACCAGCAAGTTACAGCTTTGTTGTTTAGATGAGTTTGATGGAGACCTGAAGTTCCAATTTTGTCATCATTGTGTATCCTGTGACCCTTGTGGGTTGCAATTGTAATATTTACGGCCATTGTAAATGAACTTGTATCATAATTGTACAGCGTCCATGACCCCCTTTTCAAAAAAAAAAAAAAAAGACGAAAAAAATTGTTTATGCAGCTGTTAGCATAAGATGCCATATTGATAGTTTATTTGTCGCAATGATGTACTTTATCTTTACATCTCTATATTGGAAATCATTTTTGGGTATATGCCATCGCATGGAGTCAAACGAATGAGCTATTTTTCTTTATACAAGAATGAGCTATAGCTTGTTGTAGATTTTATACTTCAAAGTTAGTTCCACTTGGATACTTAGTCCCACCGATTAAGGATCACTTTTGAAATTCAATTTGTTTCTAATTATAAAATCACTTTCTAACTCATCCCAATTTTTCCCAAATTAACCCTACAATGCTTATTTATAATAACAAGCAAAAAAAGGATAGTGAAGATAAAAGTATATAGTTGGGATAAATTGGTAATATCATGTGTAATTAACTAATTTAACTAACTTCTTTAATATACTAAAATTAAGGAAAATGATTTTATATTTAGGAACGTAGAGAGAGTATTATATAAATGGTCACAACGCTTATCCATGTCGTTAACCTATTAGGTCTATTATGCTAAGCCTAGTTCGGTTTACAGAAAATATTTTGACAAAATGGAATTAAAAGGAAATAGATGGAATGAAAATGAATGGAAAACATAATTAACTTGTTTAGTACATAGAAGGATTTCATAAATGGAATAGAAAATTATATGTTTGGATTGTTGATAATCATGGTAAAGAAGCTGAAATGTAAGTAAAAATGACCATATTGCCCTTAATAATTACATAAAATTCATCTTTGAATTAAAAAGACAATAATTGATACAATATAATTATTTTAAAAGATCCTACAATATATTTAGATTTTTATATGACCAAATATAAATTTAATTGCACCAAAATTCATGAGTTCCCGAATTTGAATTTAGCTGCAATTTCTAGGATATATGAATTTAAATTTAGCTGCTTCGAAATTTCTTGGATATCCAGATTAATAGTTCATGCCCAGATTTTACAAAATTTTGACAATCAGACTTTTTTGCGGTCAGATACACAGACACAAATAAAAAGAACAAAAACAATGGGAAAAGTCCAAAAACCATGAGAGAGAGGGAGAGAGAGAGAGAGAGGATATATAGAGGTGAGGGTATATTTGCACTTCTTCACTTGCATAATTTTCCTTCACATTGAAAAATAGTTTTCCACCAATAATTTTTGTGGGAACACATTTTTATGTCTAAAGGAAAATCAACTGTTGTTATTGGAAATGTTAAAAACTGAGGATCCGCCAACCAAACACACGAGTTCAATGAAAAAACTTCATTTTCCACGTCCATGCTCAGTTCTTCATGAACCATATACTAGCCTTGGTAGTATACTATAGTTTTAGGGTCTATTTCTAGTTGTTGTCTTTTAATTTTTTTATCAAATTAATTAGTCTTATTGATGTTACCTCAGCAATGACCAAATAAGAGATAATGAAAAGAAATTAAAAAGGATTATTGGAGTTTTTATTTTAAAAAAATGGTATGATTTCTATCATTCTTGATACATTAAATTAGGTATATATATAAATTCTATATTTCTGACTAAAACAGTATATGTGTGTGAAAGTGGAGCCCATCTCATGCATGCCTTTGTTGAAATGCGGATTCAATATATATTAATATATATGATTTTTTTAGTTAAAGGAATAGATAATGATGGTTTACAAACAGAATTTTTTTTAACCGAATTTACAATTAAACAGAATTGAATATATGTAACCGCTCATTAACCGGGAGATGTATCGAGGTATATATAATTTTGATGCTGCCTAATATATTTCTTAGCTAATAATCAACATCATTGCAGCACAGCTGATTTGTCAAAAACATAAAAAATGTTATAATTTCTTACTACCCCTAGTTCTTAATGTAAAACTACAGAATCAGAGCTATATTCATCACTGAAAGCAGTAATCACCATATATTGTTTCCTATGTTGGACAAAAAAGGTGATCCTCGGCTCTAATTATTGTGTGTAGAATTGCACGATTTTAACATCTAAACGTCTGAAGACATAATGTATGTGCATTTTTTAACTAATTTTAATTAATCGGCAAAACTCTTCGAGAATTTTGAAATCGTTTCCGCATACAATATAAATAATCCAATTCTTTTTCCCCCGAAGAATCTTAAGATTCGAATATTGTCATTTTAATTAATTATTGGTAAAGATATTTTTCCGAGTGGGAAAAATATCTTTTATATATGTGTGTGTGTGTGTGTGTGTGAACAAATGTAGATTTCTTTTATAATGTGTGAGATAGGTATCTACTCTGATCTATTTAAGAATTTTTCAAAGTAAACAAAAAATGCAAATGTTTAAACTTTTCTACCATCTTCATATTAAATACAAGTGAACGAGTTTTTCAGATGACTTAGAGGAGTGATATTTTTAAACCAATTTTTGGTTTATTTAAAGAGTTAGCAGCAACATTATACTAGTAAACGTACTACATCTGATGAGTTGGTATGTTTGTTTTTCCTTCAATGAGATATATTGGCCGCAATTGCTAACCTATTGAACATTTGAATGCGTCAGCTTCAAACTTGTACACTATTATTTATGTTGCTCCAATAATATGATTCTCGTCAATTTTAGGTGGCGTCTTATTAATATATATTATAAATATTTGTGCAATGCAAACTATATATTGACCCTCTTACTATCACTTGATGACTCATGTACCTAGTTAACATGGGATACCATTTGAATTACCCGTATGCTTTGATTCGAATTCATAATTCTATTTTTTTTCCATCTTGTTATTTGGAATAAATCATCATGGATTCATGGTACTCATCCTGTCTCATTAACACTTATAAATTTTAGAAGTAGTCAGTGATTGTTACTATGAGTCACCAAGTAAAGTATTGATTTCATTGATTCTTTATGATTGTTGCTATTTAAATTTGATACAATTCCCCATTTCAAGTTCCCCTATATATGAATGTGTATACTCTGTTCTTGTTGCGTGCTCGAACTACTCATGGTTGAAGAGGTGAAAGGGATAAACAATTTCACTATCAAGCCATGAGTTCAATTGACAATATAATGTGTGTCCAATGCTAACCATAGATGTGAAAAGAGGTAATTAACTTTAATTTATTTTATTAAAGATTGATATCGTAACGTAAGTAGATAGTCACCAAGTATTGGTTTCATTTTCTAAGATTGTTGCTATTTTAAATTTTGATACAGTTTTCCATTATTATAAAGCCCCTAAACATATGAATGTGTGTATACTATGTTCTTGTGCTCTCGAACATGGTTGAAGGGTGAAATGAATAAACAATTTCACTTTGACTTCGATTGGCAATAATGTGTGATATTCTCTAGTGGAACCATATAGATGTATTGAAAAGAGGTAAGTAACTTCAATATGTTTTTAATGGTTGACCACGTAACGTATAATTAAAATAGTCCTTTTGATTTTCACATGAAATAGATGTAAGGAAATGATTAATAGTATATAATGTTATATTAAGTCTATGTCACATTGTTGGCCAAAAAAAAAAAGTCTATGTCACATTAGCTTAAACTTTGGTAATTGAAATACAAACCCAACACACACACACACACCCATACATCTACACACATACAATTAATCGATCAAGATTTCAATGAGTTAGTTTTTTTTTAGAACATAATACTCATTCTAATTATGCCATTGTAACTAATTTTGATAGAAATCCATTCCTATGTAAAATCAAAAGGACTGTTTTGAAGAGAGAAAATTAAATATTAGAGGACAAAATATATTTATAAATATATATATTTTGAAATTAAGTCTAATTATGCCATTGTAACTTAGTTAAGTCTTTTATTATGAAATTTAAATAAACTACTTATCTAAATCCAATGTTTAGAATATAATTGGCAACAGAACACATAAAGACATCATGTGACATTTGACGGAGTCATACTTTTTGTATAAATATAATTGGGATATAGTGATTAATTAAGCATAATACTTTTTCCCTTGCTGATCTGAAGAGATTCTCAATTGGAATCACGCGTACGGCCTTGTTATGATGGTATTTTCTAGATTAATTACTGATCTATGAAGAGCAGCCATGTTTAGTTATTAAAGCAGCCATTATTTTTATTATTAAAGAGCATCTATGTGATAGTAATTAATAAATTATACTTTGTATATTGTCATCTCCCCCATCTGCCTCTCCCAATCCATTTCTTTGGATATACTGCATAGAATTATTTTTATAATT
Organism: Mimosa pudica; assembly: GCA_029929735.1. Classification (NCBI taxonomy): domain Eukaryota; kingdom Viridiplantae; phylum Streptophyta; class Magnoliopsida; order Fabales; family Fabaceae; genus Mimosa; species Mimosa pudica. The sequence goes on along the minus strand of JAKELP010000037.1, from coordinate 10,367,334 downwards.
GTAAAAAAGATAATACTGTAGTTTATTCTTAACATACATGGCTGCTTCCAAGCGAGCTCATGGCTCGACTTCGATGGTGATTGGGGAAATTGTTTCCCTGTCATGTTTTGAAACTCACGCAACGGAACAACAAATAACATGCATGGCTGCTATCAATCAGAAAAAAAAATAAGGGAAAAGGACAAAAACTGGCTGCTATCAATCTGCGTAAGTGACTGGCTTCTCATGGCGTTGACACTTCACAACTGCCAGATCAAATGATCCAAATATTGAAAATCGTTGTTCCCAAGGTGAAAGGATACTTCTCTCATCCTATTATAGGAGTATATTGACTTTATTATTTTAGTGGATGTTTAATAAGGGCAAAATAAAAAAAAATAGGTTGTTTAATTTTAAGGCAGCTAGAATTAATAAAATTTAAGGTTTTCATTTGTCTATATGAAACATGTTGAAAATGTCTTATAAATAGGACTCAAAGTAGGGGTGAAAATAGTCTAGACGGTTCAGGCCTAAACCATAATAGACCTGGTCTGTGTTGTTAAAAGAAGACTTAAACCTAACTCATGATCTATTAGAAGCCATTTCTTAGGGATAAGCCTAGCTATGACTTGAGTCGGTCTGACTATTAACCTATTAGAAGGTCTAATAAATTAAACAAGCTTATAGTAAGGGGTTTAGAGAGCTAAATGGTGGGTGGTGTTGTTTGAACAAAAAAGTTTAAAGATGGAGAGTCGAAATCATAGGATAGAGGATATAAGTGTAATATTATATTAAGAATTAATGACAAAAATCAACTAATTATAATAACATATGTCATATTTAAAATGATATTATTTAACTACTTTACATGTTATGCTGATAGGTTAATAGGTTTCTTTAAAACCTTAGCGTAGTCTATTAAACAAAACAGACAAAAAAAGTGTTTGGGTCTGACGTAGAAATAAAGAGGTCAGTCCGGGCCATAGGCTCATATTAGACTATTCCCACCCCCAACTGGGTGCATATTATTATTTAAGTTGTTGCTCAATGAATAAATGACAATATATATGATTAATTAGCTTTTGGTTTCTATATGAAGGTAAGGTACACTACAAAAAATTCGCTACTTTCCGACATCTGCTTTCCAGCGTTTTTCTCTAAAACGCCGGAACGCATTTTACATTTCGGCGTTTGTAGCCGAACGCCGGAAAGCGTGACCACAAACGCCGGAAAGCGAGGCGGGGACACCATTTTTTTATTTTTTTGTTTGCTTTTAAACTTGCTGGCGTTTGTAAGCGCCGGAAAGTGTAAAGTAAATAAAAAAGGAAGTGTATAATAAAATGGAAAACATACCGGCGTTTGTAAACGCGGTATGTTTTACAATTAAAATAAAATGGAAAACATACCGGCATTTTGAAACGTCGGCATGTTTTGAATTGATGTTTAAAGTAATATAATTCACTTACCGGCGTTTGTAAATGCCGGTATGTTTTACAATTAAAATAAAATGGAAAACATACCGGCATTTTGAAATGCCGGCATGTTTGTGATTCATGTTTAAAATAATATAATTAAAACGCCGGTATGTAGTTTTAATATAATTACACGTGGCCGCGTTTACAAACGCCGGAAAGTAGCGAACTTCACCTATAAATACCGGTCTTCCCTTATTCATATTTGCCCCTCCTCTTCTCTTCTCTCTTCTTCTCTCTACTTCTCTCTTCTCCGGTTTTCCATATCTTTTGCTTACAGTTTTAAAAAAAAAAAACCATTAATTTTTTTGAAGTTTTTGTCATTTATTTTTTCAATTTTGGTTTCATTGCTATTTTTCCACTATGTTTTTATTTTTTTTTACATATAAGCCCTAGTTTATTATTTCTAATTTTTTTGGGCAGTTATTTTATTATTTCTAATTTTATTGAAAAAGACTATTTATTTTGAAATATATTTTGTCTTTATTAATAATTTTTTTCTTATCTTTCAGCCCCATATAATGCTCTTATTTTTTCTGTATAGGCTAATAGTAATTGGGTATTTCTCGCATTAATTTTAACCATCAAAATGGTTAAAATTGATGCTTTTTTTTAATATAAGAAACACTTACCGGCGTTTATAAACGTCGGCAAGTGAACAATTAAATAATATTATTTTACCGACGTTTATAAACTCCGGCAAGTTAATATTGAAATAATATTAATTCTCTAGCATTCGCATTCGTTTTCCTTAACTCTACGGCGTTTATAAAAACGTCGGAAAGTTACATCCCGTCGCTTCATTAGCCTGCGTATAAAATAAACGCCGTAGTGTCTTGTCGGCATTTAGAAATGCCGCAAAGTAGCGAAATCCGGCCGCCGGCAAGTGCCGTCTCTTTTGTAGTGGCAGTCAATAGTTTTATTAAAATACAGGGACTAACATTTTAAATGGAAGGAAATTTGAAAAATAAAAAAATGGTTTGAAACTAATGAAACCAAAATAAAATCGAAAGCAAAAATATAAAGACTAAACATTATATTAATCATATAATAATTAATCTTAGAAGGAACAATTAATAAATGTATAAATATATTATGATTGCATGTTCTCATTTTCAATTACTTGTGTGGTTGAAATATATATGACGAGATTATACTTGTGAGGAAAGATTGTTCTTTTGTGGGTGTCTTCAGGTGCAACTGCCAACATGTTTCCCATAATATAAGGATGCCTATACTCCTTATAGTATGTGTCAATTCTTAATTATTTTTTTGAGACCACTTCATTCAATGAACATAACAAAACTTGTGCATACTTCAAATAATACCTGCTTGTTTGGTTTTATGTATGGTCCTGATGGTTTCAAGCGTGAAATCTTTATCGTTTTTAAATAATCATACTGCTCTAATCATATTTATAAGGCGAAAAGTGTTTTTCCCCTTATGTTTGCAAAGAAAATCTCATCAACTATTTAATCATATAACATATAAATAAGTAATAAGTGAAGAAAAATTGACTTTATAAATTTATTTCTAGTTTTCATTGAAGTTTCCCCTTTGTTGGGTGACAAATAATTTAATTTTCAAGTAAATTTGCTTACAAGTCACCCTCCCAAAATGAATCCATTTTATTTCATAGACTATACGCATATTTCCTTTGGTGAAAATTTGAGTTGTATGGCTTCTCACCGAAAAAAAAAATTTGAGTTGTGGCCAACAATTTCGATTCTTAGAAACAAAAAGAAGAACAAGAAGAAGATTTCAAGAATTTGTTAATGAATGAAAAATTACTTTTGGTATATATAAGTTATTTGGATATGTTTGATTGATGCAACTCATTAAGGACAAACAAGCTGGAGTAAAGTAACATAGCTTTGCTAAGTTTGGAAGGAAAATACCAAAAAGGCAATTTTATCTCACAAGCATATATAATTTATATTTTCATGGCTAAATAAATTGTTAATCTGTTAAAAAAGTTCAAAAGAAATATATAATTTTCGTTCCCAAACTTTTTTTTTCAATTATGAATTCAATCCATGAAATTAATTTTGAAACAATAATTTAATCCTTAATTATATATTTCATTTTCTCAGTGATTCATTCGTTTTTTCATATTCAGAATAGCTTAATCTCTCTAATTACTTTATACAATTAACTAAAATAATAGAATACAATGTTGTAAATTAAAGTTTAGAAAGTTAATCAATCATTAAAAAAATATAATATTTTCTTAAGTGGTTTTAGTGTGAATTTACCCCGTTTGAAATGAAAAGTGTACCGGACATTACTGGCCCGAGATAGGTGTAAACATATCTGATTGATTGAGACGTAGAAGTTAAAGATATGTTAATCATGTAATTAAAAAAGGGACTCACTCTAATGTGAAAATGATTCCTCGCTCTTCAATTATTATAACAAAACATGAAATCAATCACACTCGAGAGAACATATCATGTGAAATCTCTCAGAATTTGTGCTAAATGATTTTGCAAATTGAAACTTGTAATAATGCTATATCTCAAAATATAATGTGAACCCATGCAATGATAATAATAATATTTTTATGTCCGAGTGAAATGATCTTTGAGATGCAGAAACTAATTAAAAAGTGCCACGTAAAATTTTAATAAAAAAATAAAGCAATACTGTTAAGAGCATGGTTCTAAATTACTTTCATATTAAATGATTAATAAGAACTGGAAACTTAATGAGCTTGAGTTCCCTTCTGCTCGCAATTGTTTTTAATTTTTTGGCCTCCAATTAAATTGTTTACTCGTATAAATTAGATGTTAATTATTACCTACATTGATATTGCATGGAAATCGACTTGACGATGCAAACTAATCAATAAGTTTCTGAAAGTTATAAATTTAAATGTGCCCCAGAAAATATTAGATACAGTTCCGTATGTGTGTGCACGTAGCGCATTAATAATGTCTGTTATCTTCTCTCATATATTGGAGTTTTATACTCCTCACTAATTATAAAACTTATTTATCAAATTTAATTAGATTAAAAATGTTAATTAAATTAAATTAGTTAAAATAGTATATTACAAATATACCCTATTCACCCACCTTTACCCCCCACCTTGCGTCTTTTATTTGTCTACTATTGGGAAACATTATGAGGATAATTTAATTTGAGGGAATATTGATAAAAATTAGAAATAAGTCTCATATTATTTATGAGTAAATCCATCTCAAATAGGTCTCCTATTAGGACCTGAGGAGTATAACTCTAATTTTCATTACAAGTCTATTTTAATTATTTATTACATACATTAAGCCATTATAATTGAAATTTGTACCTTCCGAAAATCCGAAGTGCAAATATAGTTAGTGCTACGTACATTGTTTTCCACACGATGGGATTATAATAATAACAGTGGATAAATTTTTTTTTTGAATGGACAGTAGTGGATAAATTTTTGAAATGTGAATGAAGTGCTGGAGTGAACTTTGAAATCACAGATGTATCTTCATCAAATCAAATTATAAAACCACAAAAAAATTCCAAACGTATTATAAATTATAAAGAGTATAATAATAAAACTTAGCATCTAAGTTTTGCATACAGCATTATTATTGACCGCAGTATATGGTTTTACGGAATCAAATTCTCGCTAACCTAATGCAACTAATACGTGTTTAATCATGGGGTTAAGTACATAAAAGAATTTTGAATGGAAAAGATATTATATTTAAATATGAAGTGCAAGTTTGTGCTAAAAATTATGATTCCTTTTCAATTAATTGCGAACATGGGTTTAGTTTGTGTAGTTAAAGTACAAACATTGTAGATATCAAACTTTATCTTAGACCATTTCAGCACATTCCACTGAGTAAAATTTATGTATAATTATATATAACTTGTTTCTAAATGTACATCCATGATAATTATTTATATAAGTTATTGCATCACACCAAATTATTCTTTTTTTCGCCAAACACACCAAGTAATGCATAAGATTATATCAACCAGTTATCAATAAAAACTAATATCAACTAGTTAGCTTTGGGTACTCTTTAGAAATGACGACTATGAATTATGAATTAGTCATATAATGGAGAAGTTCTCTCAAGTGATACAAATGAAATAAAAAGTTATAACTTCTAATTCCCATAAAATATCAATTAACAAATATTCTTAATCTTTTTTATAATACACACACACACTTAGTTTTCAAGGAGTGTAAAATAAATCTTTCCATACATACCTATATTAAAAGGGTAGTGGGAGAACCTGACTGGTTGGAATGAGTGCGAGTACTCTCACCCTTAAGTAAGTGGTTGGGGGCTCGATATCCAATTTTTGAGAAGAGAGCAAACTCACATGCTAGCTGTATATCCTTTATATGAGACTTCTAATTTGGTAATTTAAAATATTTATTTTTGTTTTTTGTCCTTCTAAATAATTATTTTTTGAGAGGTCTTTAGGAGTAATTAATTTTTTCCTTGGTCCTTATCCCTAAATTTCCCTTTAATATAGCTTGTAGGAGTATTATTGAAAATTACTTGAATTAAGTTAGGATTATTTTAACTATTTTTAATAGTATATCAGGATTAGAAGTTGAATTCTTGTGATAAAAAAGAGTGAGTAACATAGATAAATTTCAATCAATTTAATGATATTGGTATTTAAAAATAATTTATAAATGTATGAATATGGAATTGCAACAAATAATGTTAGGAAATTAAATCCCCCCCCCCCAAAATAGTCTCGAATATGAATAGAATTGGTAATATTATTTATTAGCATATTTTTACCAAACAAAATATTTGTTGATAAAAGTATAAAAATAAAGTAAATAATAATCTAAAGATAGAAGCTTATAGACAATAGATATATTGCCACCCAAAATTAATTTCTCGAACACAAGATATTTGAAATTTGAAACAAATAATACACTACAACATAATCTTTCAAGTAATAAATTATATTTTTTTTTACCAAACATCTTGTCGGCAAACAAGACAATTGATGCAAATTCACAAGTAAACAAATCCTTTATATCCAGTTCCTCTATTCTTTTTATTGTTCGAAAGATTTGTCCTAAACTTTTGCTGTATATACAATTCTTTAGGGCTTTCCAAATTCTAAAAGTGATACATCATTTACAAACTTCAGACTTTTATACTTGTAAAAGTTGCCACAACATATTGACCACAGATGATTATAATAATCATTAATCCCTATTTGCTCTGATATAAGATCATATTAGCTTTTTTAAGATTAAAAATGTAAAATAGTTTTTTACATTATTGTATTTATATTGATTTATTTAAAAGTAATTTATTTGAGTTATGAACTAATATATAATTCAATAACATCTCATATATGCTATGATTAAGTAGTTTATTTTAATTCTTTATTAGTTTTCGATGTAAAGTAAACTTTATATCATGTATAAATTAAGAACCAATTCAAATGGTGTATTTGTGAAAACAAGAGTTAATCTAATTAATAAGTCGCTAACTTATCAACTCACAAACTTGTGAGTTTAAGAATTACGCTTTTTCATGTGAGCATTTTGTTGGTGAGTAACTTACTAAATGTTTATTTAAGTGTGAGTAACTTACTAAATGTTTATTTAAGTGTGACAGCTTTGAACTCTCAATCTCCTAAAACTTTTAACATTGAAAAAAAAAATGTTTTACTTTGCATTAAATAGCGGGGCGAGAATATTATATGTTATCAAAACAAACAAATAATAGAGTGGTCACCCAACTTTTTATAGCATTAAAGGGAGAAATAATTTGTATTGTTAGTGAATAAATAGACTGTATATTTATTAGGTATTTTATTTTCACACTGTCCCTATTTGATGTGAAAGTAAATAATAATGGTCATTTCGCATCATTTTCTCGTGTATGACTTTTTTTAGTGAATTTTAATATGTATGACTTTAGACGTTTTTTAAGTTGTAATTTTTTTTAAATTTTCATATTAGCTAGGCTAATTGCTGACCGTGTCTCTCTGATTATAAGATGCTTTAAAAATGTATTGGGTACACAAGCGATATTTTTTCATTGAGACCGGAGCATCTTCCACATTTGATGGAATAGACTATATATATACTCTCAATTACTTATTTAACAAACAAGTGACCAATAAATGAAGGAAGTAAACAATAATACTCCACATTAAAAAAATATATACAAACGAAATTAAGGAACCAAATGGAATTAAGCTTGTCCTAACATCAGCTTAACATGTATAAACAACATCAGCTTAACAATTTCTCACTCGTCCGACATTTTCAAGATAAATCAACCCCCCCCTCCCCAAAAAAAAAAAAAAACAAATTGTGGTTGGATTTTTTTATACCGAAATTTTAATTTTATCTGCAAAAGTTACAAAAATGAATTCTCAAATGATTCAAAAGACAAGATTCTGATTCACTTGCGCTAATCCAAGTTAATCTGGTTGATTGGTATATTGATGATATAATTACTTCTTTTAATACTGCCCCTATTAGATGTGAGAAAATGTAACGCAGTATACCACCTTTCATTAGTCATTGGTTTCAGTAAGTTGCTTACTAGTGCACACATACAAGCGATACTTATATCTTTTGTCAATGAGAAGAGTATATTCTGCTAGCTAGTGGAAAAGATTCAGATCTCTTTGAGACCAATAAGTATATGTTTTTACAAACAATTGTAGGAGTGTTGATTACGTGGAGTCCAAATTCATGTGAACGTAAAGACATCGTTAAGAGATGCTCTATTCGACAATGATGTTAATTAAAGTAGATCCTTTTTAATTAAACATGTTCTTCCAAATGCAAAAGTTAAAAACTGAATCCTCAAATACATTTTAAAAGATAAAAGTTTCTATCACTTGTCATGAAATTGAGTTGATTTGGGTGACAAATATAATCAATTAAGAATAAGGTCATATTTTCTCTGGAAGTTCTCACTAACGTTTGATTAAATATTTGAAAGTAATATAATGTTGCCCTAAAGCAATGTTGTCATACCACATCATCTTACATATCTTACCACATCATCATCCATCTCAAGCATGTAACATGAGGTGGCACCACACCTCATAATCTTCTCCTTAACTCAAAATTCCTTACCTGACTTTCGAACCAAAACTTCCACCCACAATTATTGAATCCGAAACTCTCAAAATCTCAAAATGCCTGCCATTCTTCTATCGCCATTTTCTCTCATCTTTTCAAAATCCCAATCAACCTCTCCTTTAGTTTTCTAGGCTGTTTCATTTTGAGATTTTTCTCTTATATATATATTATCTTTACAATGGCTCTCAAGGATTCTCGTATTCTTCTTATAATCAGCACCAGTGTCCAAGAAAGCATGAAGAACAATGAACAAAAATAAGAAAAACACTGACAGATGGACTTCTATATATTGCTCTGGATTATTTGTTTTCTTTTTAATTAATTCAAACTTCTCCCTCCTACCCAGAAAAAAAAATCAAAATCATAGATAGAGAAAAAGCCAAAAACTCTATAAATTCAGAAAAGTAAAAGGTCAAAAACCCAAAAGAGGGAAATTAAAGAAGGACCAATGAATGGCGATAACTTCAGATGTTGCCACTAAGCCAACATGATGCATGGAGCTTTGGTGACGGATGAAAGTCTAAGATAGGGAGAGAGATGGTGGCTGAGAATGACCATGATGAGTAGCAGCCTGTCTATGCAAATTCTTGCATACATTTCAGGGTATGGTATATTCATTGGAAAGAAGATTCCTTCCAAAGAGATTGAATGGAGGGAGGGACCACGAAGATGATGAGCTATGATGCCACCTCTTGTAATAAGATTTGAGATGGATAATGATGTGGCAAGACATAACACATAGGATGATTGTGACTTATTGGATCGTCCAAATTGACCTTGGCTTAACCGTAGGGTGACATTTTTACACTTTGTAAATTTTTAGGGCAACATTTATCTCAAAAAAAAAAAAACTTCTGGATGGATGTACTGGTTGATATTCAGTGATAACTTCCAAGGTAATTATAATACTTAAATTATATGAACTCTCTCATATTTCCATTTGACCACGTAATTGAAAACAACATAGGCAGCTAATTTCTCTGTTGTTGGGAATCGATTGGGCCCCACTATTAGTCAAAAATTGCAAGCTTGTACCCAAACAAGTCAGCGGATATCTATTGACTAGATCTCATCCTTCATTATTTTTCTCCATTTCGCCGATTCTTTCGACCAATAAAATCAACCTGATAGTTGGCAAAAATAAATAAATAAATAAAATAAATCAACCCGATAGTGTCATCCATCGATTTTTTATGTTTAAATTTTTCATCATTTTAAAACTAATTATATTGGACACCCATGCTTTTCTTCTTTTTGTCACTTTATCATCGTTTAGCATCATGAAAAAATCAACACTAAACCAATAACATCATGCGTGCACGTGCCTATGGCATAAAACAGCTAACTTGGTGGCATAAATAAATAACACAGCTATCTTACACAAATGTTGTATTGATATTGTTATAATTAACATCTCTTCACTTAGTTTTGAAGATACATCGTCCCTAAACATTTTCAACTACCACAAAACTTCTAAAGAATTGAATATACTCAACGAGATTGTTGAATGTCTAACTCTGCCAGTTCAACCTACAAACGATGGGCAAAGTTTGTTTTTTCTATGATATCTATCATTAGATATTTTCCTAATTGTACGTAAATTACATAGTAATTATTGTACAATTCATTTACTATCTCTAGTACTAAATATATATAAGGTTACTCTAAGTTTTTGCAAAAATTTAAAGATGGAAATAAATCGCATTATATTATATACAATTATATTTTTCCTTTAATTTAAACCAATTTATTCAACTTATTATCTAATCATATGTATAATTTAATATAATTTAGTGATCTAATTTACTTCATTAACTTGAAAAAGTCAAATTGACCTTATATTTAAGACTGTGGGAGTATTAAAGAGTATGCTTTAATCTATATGATTACAACATAATTAAAAAGATATAATGTTTTCATTAGTTTGGTGGAACTATGTTTAAATGAGTTATATATAATTAGTTTATCTAGTGCAATATATTTATAAGACGTTTCTAACTATCCACACTACCCATATAATATATAAAATCACCAAATTTATTTCAAAAATTCAAGTTGTTTTCCACATAAGGTTAAAGTATACTTTAATTTTAATCCATTATCTTTGCATCAAGATTCCTTTTGGCCCCTTATGTTTGAAAAATGTAATTTTGGTCTTTTTTGTTAACATTATTAATTTTATTTAACAGAAAATTTTATCTCCGGAACTTAAAATGGAAATCGTATAGTTAAATGCCTATAAAAATGGTTGAACTTTAACATTTTCCGTTAAATAAAATTAATGATGTTAACAAAAAAGAATTAAAAGAGCACTTTTTAAACATAAGAGGTCAAAAGGAAGATAAGGGATCAAAAATATACTTCAATTTAATTATAAAATGACAAAGAAGTAGCAAGACCAAGGTAGTAAATATCTATGGAAATCACTAAGATATACAAGCAAATAATAATAGTGGATGACTTTCTCTCCCACTCTCCCTATATATATGTGTGAGCGTGTGTTTGTAAGTGACTACTCCAAAATCAAAGTGAGCAAAGGGAAAATGGCTTTTATCAGTAGTGATTTATCTAATCACAATACTTCCATGAAGATAAGATCGGTGAGCTCAAAGAGCAATAGATCATCATCAAGCACTGTGTGTAATAATAACTCATCAAAACCAGTCATCTTAAAAAGAAGATCTCGAGCTTCCAAGAAAACACCAGTCACCCTCCTCAAAGCAAACTCCTCCAACTTTAGGGCACTTGTCCAACAATTCACTGGCTGCCCCACCACTCCTCTTTCTCTTGGTGTCCCCTTTAAAGGAGCCATCACCCTTAACTTCCAACGAGGAATCCGAGAAATGCAGACTTCTCTTCATCAGCACAACACATCAAGCACAACCACTAGGCCAAGTTCTCATGAACAAAAAGAAGGACAATATCATCATCATCATCATCTACATAATAACAGCAATGATAATAACCAAGTTGTCCATGTTCGTTTTCACCAGAATAATCAGCAGATAGAGTCACATGTCTCATCAGATAATCAGCAAATAATTAATGTTGATGATGATAATGATGATGATGACGACTGTGTGGCGATGATGGAGAAGATTGCAAGTAATTATGGTGATTCCTCTTCTTCCTCTGTTGTTTCTGCTTCATCTTCCTCAAGTGGTGGTTTCCTAGAAGTCTCTCATCATGATCTTTCTTCTAGTGATGACTTTGATGGATTCATGGATGACTTTACTTTACATGATCTCATTGACATGAGCAATGCCCTCTCTAGTGATTTGGGTTATTTTCTGTGATTATTATCCAACAACATTATTATATTAGTAGTGTAAGACTTATAAAGCAAATTCTCAAAGATCTGAATGATCAAACAAAATTGTAGACTTGGCTTCTATATCTCTTTTGTCTCCTTCCCTCCTATATGATCATAATTTGATTGACATAAATAATTTATGATCTTCTCGATCACTTTAAGTTGTGTTTTGATATTATTGTCATTCTATCTTATTCATAACGCTCACAGCAGGTAATTAATATATCAAGTATGGGCAAAGAAAAATAGCCGTCAGCTATGAACGGCGGCGCATATATGATCTAAAGGCGTCAATAGTAAAACTCCTCTGCTTCTAACAACTTGTTTGAATGGTAGCTTGTTTTGGTCAATTAGACAGCATCATTCTTTTGTCAGCCCACAATTATAATTATTAATTTTAACCACCTCTTTTGTTATTGCATACGTTGACTTGTACATTCAAACAAGAGAATTTTCTTGTACTCATCATTCATTATAATAAATAAATAAAGTTGAAAAAAATAGCTAGCTATAATAAATTGGCAAATGTGTATCTACTAGCATAATAATAAAACATTGGTTATATAAATATCCATCATAATTTAAAATGGTGAAATTATTTTTCTGCTAAAATGAGTTAACAAAAGATAAGTTACGATATAAGTCTCACAAATTTATTCAAAATTAATGTAAATTTTTTTTGCTCTCTTTTAAATTATGATGAGTATTTATACACCCAAGGCTTTATTATGATGTCAAATGCATATTTATGAATGCACCATAGAAATTTTTGCACATACTAGTTAACCAAATCACACAAATCAAAGAATCGTAGGTAACTTATTTATTTCATGTAAAATTGATGTAATTTTCTGATTTCACCCTTATAACACATCTATGTTCTCCATCTCTCTCTTATTTGCATTTAAAATGTTCTAAAGGTAAAAATAGAAATTGAACATTTATTATCTTATTTTTTATCTTACCTTTGATATGCGGGGAAAATTCATGTTACCTCTTTTTATTGTAGAGTGGAGGGAATATATATAAGCAATTAAGTCACTAAAAATATCATAATAAGCGAGTATTAACGGATGCGGTGAAAATGAAATGACACCAACTTTGTATAGTGTAGGAATATGTTTCTTAGGTGGAATTGCATAACTATTATCCCACATCAATATTAATGTTTTCGAATATAAGTGACAGAATTCAATAAACCAATAACTATCTTTCTCCTGTCTAAAATATAGGGCTTATAAATTCTACTTAATTACTTATCATTTTTCAATTTAAATCCCAATTTTAATTTTGGAGATATACATGTGCATGGGATGCTGAGAAAAAGGAGAGAGATGAGACAGATCTGAATAGGATCATTAGTTGAAAAATTTCAATTAAAAAAAATTAGAGAATTTACTATGCAATTCACTTGATTATGAAAAGATAATAATTCAAAGTGACTTATTCTCTTAAATTTAAAATTGGAGATGGTGCCCGATTTTTTTAATTAACTTTTCCGTTTAGTTCAGTAGTGGATGGGTGTATTATTTTTTATACTTCGGTAATAGGGAGGGCGTATTATTTTTGTTTAGCTTTCTATGAGTTTATTTTTTCATATGCTATCATGATATAAACTTCTGTATGAGTATGTAAATTCCTTTCCTAATTATTATTCTGTATTTTTCCACAAATCCCAATTATTTGACTCTGGATAATTCCGAAGTGCAGGGAAATTGATCTCTTTCATCACTTTTTGAGATTTCGTTCTAATGTTATCCATTTTACTCTCCCCCCTCCCTCCCTCCCTCCCTTTCTCACACACACACGAAAATGGAATTGAAAGCTTTAATTGGCAGTTTAAAACAAGACACATAAGAAAATGCCTTGCACTCAACTGTATGATCACTGATTTTGTCTATCATTTCTAAGACAAATTTATGCTCAGTCATTTACTTCAGCTGCCAAAAGATTCAACATTCTTGTAACATAATTTTAATTATTCTATTATGGACCTGTACTGTTTTTAAAATTACTTGATGTGCTGCAATAGTATTATATAATTTACATATTCCGGGCCATCACAGGGTTCCTAAACTTCAAAATTTAAGACGTAATCCTATATACAGGCTACACGTATCCTACTCTCTCTCTCTTAATTAATTGTCCATTTGTTGTGTGGTGTGTTTATATGTGCAAGTAAATGCTATATAAATTTGGTTAAAATACATTTTAAAACGTTTTGATAAATTGAGTGATGTGTGTGGGATATTTGCTAGATAAGCCTGTTTCACATGCTAGTTAATTTATGATGATTTTTCTGTGAACACAATTTGACATTTCCATACACACACACACACTCACGCATATATTTATCAATTGATTAATCCCATGACTCACAAGGAAAGCTCAAGCTGGAAAACAAAATAAATTTAGTCATAAATTTGTCGGAGTAAGAAATTTTCAAACTTGTAGCGTCGTGTGGAAAGAAAATAATGTTCAACGTGCAATACGAAACCACATGCTTGAAAAACAATCTTAAATGTCAATACTCAATACTACTTGTGAATCTAACACCAACCATTTTTTCCCAAATACATGCATTAATATAGACATTGTATGAAATTAATACTCCCTCCGTTCCTAAATATAAGATCACTTTAGCAAATTTGGTGAGATTAAGGAAGACATTCTAATAATGAATTAGAATTACATGAAATTTCCAAAATACCCCTCACCTAAGTTTTGAAACACTACAAAAAAAGTCCCTAAATGGGACGCTTATTACATTTCGACGGTTGCATGCAAACCGCCGAGATGGGTCAACTTCTCAGCGCGTTTTTGTTAACTGCTGAAAAGGAATTGTCAGTCAACGCAATCTTATTTTTTCCAAAAAAAACCAGCATCTCGGTGGTTGCAACCGCCGTCATGTATATTAAAAGAATTTTTTACCAAAACAAATATGATTAAAATAATGAAATTCAGAACAGCGGTTGGAAACAACGGTTATAACCGCCGGAAGGCTTTTAATAATTTTTTAAATATATGTCAGAGCAGAATCTGCAGTCGATCGTTGTCAGATTTTAACATTTTAAATAACATATCGGCGGTTCCAACCAGATGCAGAAATCTGGTTATATCAGAGCGGTTATGTCAGAGCAGAATCTGGCATAACCGCTCAGATGCATCGTCGTTTCACACTATGGCGGTTTTACCAGCGCTACAGCGGTTGGCTATACCCGCCAATATGTTATTTACCACGCATTGAATCACAGCGGTCGGAGAAAGCGCTGTAGCACCATAACGGCTGTTGCAACCGCCAGAATGCTTGTTATTAAACACGCCGGAATGTGGCTGTTTTTTTGTAGTGAAAATATCTTCTCACCTTCAAACCACTATTTTTTTGGGTGAATGGAGTATAGAAGTGATTTAGGGAAAATTTAAGTCAAATTTAAAAGTGATCTTATATTTAGGAACAAGCTCTCCTCCCTAAAGTGATCTTATATTTAGAAACGGGGAGTATCTATCAAGGTCCATACGGTGAAGTATTCATGTCTTTATTAATGTTTGTGTTTCGAAGGTCAAAAGAGAATTGTCTGTACCTGTGACAGGATATATATATATATATATATATATGTTATACACCGTTATACCTTAATGGGCTTGGGCCTTAACAGAGGCCCAATGAAGAGATAGACGCCTTTAGGGCGTCGAAGATAACGTCACTAGCGACAGTAGAAATCTAAAAGCAAGGAAGACGTCCTATGGGCGTCAAGAACAATATCACCAACGGCAATAAAGCAGAATGACTTGGTCGCCCACCTTTTTCGGAGCAGTCGCCCACCTTTTTCGGAGCACGTGCAACGTCTCTTATCCATAACGGCCGCCTATGATTTCGCAACCACCAGGACTGAGCTTCAACTATAAGAAGGCCACGAACTCATTCAGAAGGACACAATCAATTCTCTGCGATCTCTCTCTCTCTCTTTCTTAGTATTCTTCTCTCTGATTATCATTATACTCTGAATTAAGTCTTTGTGATCAAGGCATTTACGCCCATATTTGTAACCACTGTTGCCAGTGACCCCTTTCATTGTATTCAATCATATTATTAATAAAGTGCTTCGATTATTCATTCATATTCAATAGTTCCCCTATATTGTGCATCAACATTTTGGCGCCGACCGTGGGGACTCCGACAACATTATTTCTAAAAGCTTCACGTTCTCTGAGCGAGCCGATTAAACTTTAAGATGGAACAGCAACCAAAGCCTGTTCCCAAGCCAACTAGCTCTTCCACTGACCTCCAAAAAGTCCTAGAAGCCTTGACCTCTCAGTCTGAACAAATGAAGCGTCTCGAACAATGCAGGAATTCAATCTGAGAGGATGAAACGTTTGGAGGAAGAAAACAATGAATTGAAACTGCACTTAGCAGGTTTAGAGTCCAGGAAAAACAAAAGAAGGCAGAGCGGACCTGAAAGGGAGATTCGCCAAGTGCCAAACCCAAATGACCATGAACGCAATCCTAATGGTGAAAAAGGTAATAAAGGTAAGAATACTGACATTAATGATATTCCTAATGATGAAACAGGTAGAGACGACGAAGAGGGATATGACGATTCTCAGTCTTATGATAGTCGAGAACAAGGTGAGCAGTCCGCTCAGAAGTCACAGGCAAGGATCCCTCAAAATCATCCACAAGGAGGACAAAAGAGGGAAGACGAAATTCTCTCTTTTGCCCTTCGAATGGAGAAGGAGGTCGCTGAGATAAAGAAAAAGATGTACTCGATTCCAGGTATTCAAAAGCCACTTGATGCAGCCCGTTTAGGGAGTTATTCAGAGTCGCCCTTCATAGACGACATCGCGTTTGCTGATTTGCCTGAAAGATTTGCTTTTCCTACTATGCCAAAGTATGATGGCAAGTCGGATCCAGACCAACACTTGGCCCAATACAGGCAGATTATGCTAGCAGCGGTCCTCCCAGCCGACAAACGACATGCTGCCATGTGTCGTGGATTTGGTATAAGTTTGATTGGCCCAGCCCTGATGTGGTGGACTAATCTCCCCCAAGGTAAAATAACTTCATTTAGTCATTTAACTGACATTTTTGTTGAACAATTTGCAAGCAGCAGAGTCATGGTTAAGACGTCAGACGACTTGTATCGAATTGTCATGAGGCCGGACGAGTCATACAGAGACCTTTTGAAAAGGTTTACGGCAGAAATGGTAAGCATTCCAAATTGTGATCCTAACATAGCTGTGCAGGCGTTTAAGAGAGCACTACCACCCACTTGCGGCCTCTATCAAGAATTGGTTTTGAAACGGGTGACAACTTGGCCAGAAGTCCAATCATACGTGTGGTCCCATATTAATCTTCAAGAGGACGACGCCAGTAGAAATCATGCCCTTAAAATGAATCAGGGACTGGCGACAACTGTAAAATTCTGTTACTTAATCTCTAATTAAATAATGATATCCATTTTAATCCTTTAATATATTTACTAACTATGATAGGAAAAGGATTTTCCATAACATCAATATACCTGTCATAGTTAGAAAAAGGACATTCTAATGACTGAAACATTATCCATGATAGAAAAGAATAAACTAATACAACCTGAATACTATCATGGATAATTAATAGCTAACCATGTTAGAAAAGAATCACCTAACATGGTTAGAAAAATAGACAACCTAATGTTCAATAATATCAAATACATATAAATATATGCGGAAACGTATGCAGGCCTATACAAATTGGCAATATACAACTCTAAATAAATTATAAAATCTCTACTACCTAATTCCCTTTCCTGTTGCTTGCGTCTGTGCATGAATACCTGCAAAAATGTCAGTAATCGTGGGATGAGACAATTTGTCCCAGTAATCACCGCTTAACTCACTATAACAGTGAGATGTGCGGTAGCGAGGGCGTCTAAAGGGTACCTCATTTTAAACCAGTAGTATATATATATATATATCCATATCAATTCTTCTTTCATTCATCTTCCAAATCCCACCATCAATTCCACATCACTTATCAATACTTTAATCAACACATCAAATGATTCCCCACAACCTAACTCACCACTATCTCAAACTCAACAACAAAAATAAACGTGATTGACACTGTGCCCAGTCTCAAATCTGTAAGCATAAAAAGGGAGCACTTTTAAATAGTGAAAACGTCTCTGGGGAGCACTTTAAAAGTGAAAACGTCCCTGGGGAGCACTTTAAAAGTGAAAACGTCCCTGGGGAGCACTTTTTAAAAGTGAAAACGTCCCTGGAGAGCACTTTTAAAAGTGAAAACGTCCCTGGTTCCTTTAAAATCCGAGGAACCTGTACTATTAACCTATCGATTGCGCAGATCGATAGGTTACATCGGCCGACGGTACTATCAGTGTCATGCAATGCTCACTATAACCTATCAATATCCTATCAATATCACTTCCACAATATTCAATATCTAAATCACAATTTCCATCAACTTCTCAATTTCATCCAATATCTCCATCACAACAATTCCACTCCTTCCATCAAACTAAATATCACTATCCCTGACAATATACTATACACATCTCTCACCAGTATCTGAGCATTATTACTATATTCATTCACACCATTCAAGGACAGTAACCACCACCAATCAGTATAATATATAGATAATGAGTCAAATTCCTTTATACGAAAATATTCGCGTTTAAAAGGCACCCGATAGCCTATTTCATATAAAAATAGCTTTTCAAAGATAATATATATATAGAGGGTGAGAAAGGATTTTACAAAATCCTAGCTAACATCACCCTCAATGTTATAGTAAGGTAAGTGTGATTACCTTCAGCATTTAGCACTCCAATGCTTGTCCTTACACTTCCTTGAGAATTTCCGAGTACTTTCCTCTTAATCCCTCCTATTATTACATAAGATAATAATAGTTATAAACAATCCTTTACATGTGTATGAGTAATGAACGTCTCTCTCGAATCCTAATATTTCTACTCATACTCTTCTTATGTTATATTATCTTAGAAAGTTTATGAACTCCCAAGTTGACACAGCAAGTGACACAAAAACTAGAATAACAATTCATCCACATTAAAACATTCCTCTATTACATAAAGAACCACAATTCCCTGAAAATCATATCTCCCATTCACAATTATCAATTGCATAAAATTTACAAACCAATATTCTTTATTTTCTGTCCATCATAGACTTATGGTCTCAAACTCAAGCCTAGACAAAAATAACTTATCATCACCATTATTTCTAATCTTTTATATTTTTCATGATCAATCCTCTATGTCCAAAATCAACAACCAAATTCTCACTTCATTCCAATTAACATCCCACCATTCATCATCAAATCCAACTCTAAAACTTATTTCAAGAGTTAGACATAATCCCACAATTTCCAATAAATTAAACAACCAACTCCTATGAGGGTTTAACTATCCTTTCCCATTTCCTATCCATGCATTCTAACTGTTAATCACTAGCAAAACACTTCCACACAATTAATTAATTAGCATGAATATTTGCCTCTAACACCAAGCACTTCAATCTCCTTAATATCAATTTTAAACACAATGTAGCTTCTCAAAACATTTCAATTATTCTCCAACATCCCTATCACACTATTAAATTACCAATTTCACATTTATTCAGCACTTTGTTCACAAATCTTTCTCTAAACCAGTCCTCCGACATCAAATCAAGTACTTTATTATTTCATCTCCTTAACTGCTCAAACATTGTTCAACTAAAAATACACCATTGCTAGAACAAAGCATTAGTGCTACCAACCCAGGTTTTCATCAATAGCAATCAGATTTGCACGCATATATTTATGTCCACCAATATAAATCCATATGTCAACTCACAACTATATTTCATTGAACACTTTATCCTCCAATCATAAATAATGAAATTTCACAATAAGTGAATAAGTAATCAGCCACCATTCTCACCTTAATCAAATCCTAAAATCATTTAGCCCAAATTCTCTAAGGACACTTGTACCAATTCTACCTTAAAGTAAGATTAGCTGCACTCAGTCATCCAAGCAAAATCAATTAATCAAGAGTCCATTAAATTTATAAACTAAACTATGACAACTTATTCCCAATCATCAACAATCCATTATTGCATTCAACGAAACAACCCATAGGCTATAGCACCCCTCTACAACTTAGATTGTCTCAAAATCTCAAAAACTCTCCTACCAATTCTTCATTCATGATTATCCAAAAATCCCATTATACTAAAAACCAATACTATCACTTCACAATTTTTATCCCAAAACCAGGCAGTTCCAAGACTTAGGCACATATTTTTCTATTTCAATGAACTAAAATCAAGTCTCAAAACCAATAAAGATGACAGCTTTTGTTCATGAATTCTTGCTTTAGCTTAATCACAGACACTAAGAAAACACATAGCCAAGAACACCAAACACACAAAACAACCACAAAAGAGGGGCATAAAGAACCAACTTCAAGACCCTTCAATTACATAGTAGGCAAGGAAGAGAAATTTTAAGCAAAAGCAAAATAGACAATCAAGTTTGATCAATTCATTACATCAACCAACCAAAACTGAAGCTTAAACACTATTTTAGTTCATTTCTAACCTCAGAATCCTAAACCCATTCGGACTTTCTCTCTAAACTCGCCAAAAACGAATGGAAAAGGGTAGGGATTTGAAGAGTAAAGTCACCTAAGTTCGATTCCGGTGTTGTATGGAGTGTGGGAGGCCGCCGCCGCCGTGAATCTTCTCGGAACCGAAGAGAAACAGTGGAGAAAACAAAGAACAGAAAGGAAGATGGATTAGAATGCTTAAAACTCAAAGAACCAAGGAGTAGAACGAGGAAAGGGAGGGAGGAGCTTACCCGCGGGCCGTCTACGTTCGAGCTCCGCCGCCGCTTGCCGGAAAAACGAAAAGAACGACGGAGAAAGAGAGGCACAGAGGAAGAGATCGAAGGCAGAGAAAGAATGTTTTGAGGAAAAGAAACGAAGGAAAAGAAGAAGGTGTGTTGGTGGAGGGGGGCCGCCGCCGCGCCGGAGGTTGCCGGAAATCGCAGGGGGCGGAGGAGAGGACGAACGAAGAAGAAGGAGACGGAAATGAGGAGGGAGGGCGCAGTTTATTTATATAAAAGGGGAGGGGCGTGTTTGGTTTTCTGGAATTAAGGGATTCTCCAATGATTTGTAGCCCAGACTTGCCATAGTGTACTCTTTTAATTCTAAAACCATTTAAACCAGCCTCCAATTTCCTTAAACTTCAAAATATTTTTAGCTTTACCACTCCCTCATATTTCAAACTCTTCATTTCTTAATTAATTATATGCATATTAATTACTCAAAATTTCCAAAAATATCCCAAAAATTCCTAAAAATTCCAAAATTTCCCAAAACACTCTCTAATCCTGAATTAAATTTTTCAGGATGTTACAATTCTTCCCACCTTTTAGGAATTTTGCCCCCAAAATTCACCATGACTAACCTATCTTTAAACTAATACATAGCATAATCCTCTCAATACAACCTCAAATTACCTTCCCTACTCCAACTTACCCTATACAAATTTTTACTTTAGTGTCCTAACCTCATTCCTCAACCTCATATCATCATTCCTCAGCCTCATTTCTCAACAAAATTCACACTTTTGATAAGTCTCCTATAACAATAACGAGCACCCTCATCTAACAACCATAAGAGAAGTTCAATATTTTCTACTTGAACCTGTATTAATTAAATCCAATCACTTCTAAACTTTCTTTATTCTCCTTGACTCATAAGGTCTTCAATGATGCCTCGACTATGATTATGCCTAGGTTCATAATTATATCCGAGACCCCAAAAGAAGAATCCTTATTCCGTCAATTTCCTCCAGAATTTCCTATTCAACTATCAGTATCTAATTCCCATTGTACTTGATTAAATTATATCACTATTCCCTTATAATTGTAACTATTTCAAATTCTACTTTACTTCTTAATTTAACTTCATTCATTAGATATACATCCCTTCAAAAGTTTAAATTCCTACATCAACTCAACTAAATCTTACCCTTCTAATCATATCACTTTAGTTACCAAAATTCATTCATCAAATGTACCCAAAATAAATCAACAACAGTACATAAATAAATAACTCCACTAAATTTTCGAGCCAAATATTGAACATATAAACACAAATATCAAGTCATCAATACTAAAGTTCCACTCACAAGTAATATTTTGAATAGACAAAGAAAGAGAAGAAAGACGAAATTGGCAATCCATATAAAACTCAACAAGTCACTGTGCACACGCAAAAATCAGAAGCAAAATCTTCATTTAGCATCTTTTAATCACCAACAATCAATTCCACACATATATTAACCAATTGTTCACCATAAACGATAAGTGAAACATTGAGAAGCATCATTTCAAGCACATGATCAACACACGAAGTCGTTTCAACTTCACACAGACCCCTACGATGAACAGCCGATTTACCACATCCAATTCAAGCAAGAATCCAACACACAAGGTCAAATAACCTCTCAAATAAGCCAATTGTCAATTTATTCAATATTAAAGTTCTAATAATTCCCATAATCCCATAATTCATTACTCGGCGTTCTCAAAATCCTCACCGGATACTAGAGAAACCTATATAGAAAGTTGGAAAATCTTCACTCAATACTGGAATCGAAAGTTAGGCCTTAATCTTAGATAGTTATTGAAACCATATCCTATAATTTCACCATCTACACCAAATAGGTCTCCATCAATCAACTTACTCCCTCAATTCATAAATTTCATTTCGATGTTCGTTATACCATCAAACCTCATTTGCCTGTCCATATATAGTCCAAATCCCCAAATTCTCAATTAATTCCAACTCCCTTCAAACCAATCAGCTTTACTTTCACAATTGAACTCAATTAATCTTTCTTATACACTCATAAACCTAAACAAGAACTTCAAGAACTCTTAAATTCCCACTTAAAAGAACAATTATAACCCTTACCACTTGAAATTGCATCAAAATTCCTTTATAAGTTCTAATAGTCATTCCAACCAACTAAATTCTTTAATCACCACATAGATAGTCAATCCATTATCATTACATCCAAGAGTAGTCAATTTGCGACACTATGGGTCCTCTAACCAATATTGTAACTTTTTTTTTTTTTCCACAAATTATATCTAATTCTCATAGCTATTTCTACTTTGTCTCACACTTTCCAAAAATCATGTACAAGGTTTAAGTTTATCTCCCCACAAATTATATTTGATTCCAATAACTCCTACTTTGGCTCACTCTTTCTAATAATTCGTGGATCATCGCTCCACTTAAACCAATCTAAATTCTTCCACTATTATGTAAACATTTGAACAAGACATCAAATTCCATAGCCATCTCACTTCACACAATTTCACCCACCAGCAATATCATACACTAAAGTGCACTAATCACTCCACCATCACAAGATTTAACCTTTTTTCCATCATTGAAATCCGTCTTACCTCGATAAATTCTTAATTCCATACCATTCCTTTTGAGCCCTACCGGTATGCTCACTAATCCACTTAACCTTTAGAACAAAACTTAATACATCTATTCACTTTAGTCACCTCTAAACTGATTTTCTACTTCAAACCTTTAAATTCTCACAACCAATCAGCTTTATTTTCTGTAAAAGTTAACTCTTTAAATTTCTTTTATCACCTCTCATAATCAAAATTCTAAGACTTCTCCATTAGATTCCACACTTTAGTCATCAAAACACCTCCAAGGTAAATTGCAACTGCTTCGACTAAAACAATATCGTTATATCACCACGATAACCTATTGAACTCATTCATAATCCATAATACCTCAGATCATAAATCACAATTAATGCAACCTCTCAAATCTCTAAACTCCATAATACATAAGGAAACCACAATCCAACCAATAATCTCGGCCAATAGTTCAATTCCACGGTTCACTCTTATACAATCCTAATCCATTTACCAATATCCTCTAAGTGTTCTTGTTATGATTCTACCACTCTCCCCACCAAGGGATAAACGATATACCTCTAAAAGAGCCGGTGATCATGCACAAAAGGAAAGGGAGTTCAGAGAATGTATATTGCCAGTCTATATGCAATGCAACACAGTCCAGGGTTATCGTATACCAAATACTGATAACCAAGTTGTAAAATTCTGTTACTTAATCTCTAATTAAATAATGATATCCATTTTAATCCTTTAATATATTTACTAACTATGATAGGAAAAGGATTTTCCATAACATCAATATACCTGTCATAGTTAGAAAAAGGACATTCTAATGACTGAAACATTATCCATGATAGAAAAGAATAAACTAATACAACCTGAATACTATCATGGATAATTAATAGCTAACCATGTTAGAAAAGAATCACCTAACATGGTTAGAAAAATAGACAACCTAATGTTCAATAATATCAAATACATATAAATATATGCGGAAACGTATGCAGGCCTATACAAATTGGCAATATACAACTCTAAATAAATTATAAAATCTCTACTACCTAATTCCCTTTCCTATTGCTTGCGTCTGTGCATGAATACCTGCAAAAATGTCAGTAATCGTGGGATGAGACAATTTGTCCCAGTAATCACCGCTTAACTCACTATAACAGTGAGATGTGCGGTAGCGAGGGCGTCTAAAGGGTACCTCATTTTAAACCAGTAGTATATATATATATATATCCATATCAATTCTTCTTTCATTCATCTTCCAAATCCCACCATCAATTCCACATCACTTATCAATACTTTAATCAACACATCAAATGATTCCCCACAACCTAACTCACCACTATCTCAAACTCAACAACAAAAATAAACGTGATTGACACTGTGCCCAGTCTCAAATCTGTAAGCATAAAAAGGGAGCACTTTTAAATAGTGAAAACGTCTCTGGGGAGCACTTTAAAAGTGAAAACGTCCCTGGGGAGCACTTTAAAAGTGAAAACGTCCCTGGGGAGCACTTTTTAAAAGTGAAAACGTCCCTGGAGAGCACTTTTAAAAGTGAAAACGTCCCTGGTTCCTTTAAAATCCGAGGAACCTGTACTATTAACCTATCGATTGCGCAGATCGATAGGTTACATCGGCCGACGGTACTATCAGTGTCATGCAATGCTCACTATAACCTATCAATATCCTATCAATATCACTTCCACAATATTCAATATCTAAATCACAATTTCCATCAACTTCTCAATTTCATCCAATATCTCCATCACAACAATTCCACTCCTTCCATCAAACTAAATATCACTATCCCTGACAATATACTATACACATCTCTCACCAGTATCTGAGCATTATTACTATATTCATTCACACCATTCAAGGACAGTAACCACCACCAATCAGTATAATATATAGATAATGAGTCAAATTCCTTTATACGAAAATATTCGCGTTTAAAAGGCACCCGATAGCCTATTTCATATAAAAATAGCTTTTCAAAGATAATATATATATAGAGGGTGAGAAAGGATTTTACAAAATCCTAGCTAACATCACCCTCAATGTTATAGTAAGGTAAGTGTGATTACCTTCAGCATTTAGCACTCCAATGCTTGTCCTTACACTTCCTTGAGAATTTCCGAGTACTTTCCTCTTAATCCCTCCTATTATTACATAAGATAATAATAGTTATAAACAATCCTTTACATGTGTATGAGTAATGAACGTCTCTCTCGAATCCTAATATTTCTACTCATACTCTTCTTATGTTATATTATCTTAGAAAGTTTATGAACTCCCAAGTTGACACAGCAAGTGACACAAAAACTAGAATAACAATTCATCCACATTAAAACATTCCTCTATTACATAAAGAACCACAATTCCCTGAAAATCATATCTCCCATTCACAATTATCAATTGCATAAAATTTACAAACCAATATTCTTTATTTTCTGTCCATCATAGACTTATGGTCTCAAACTCAAGCCTAGACAAAAATAACTTATCATCACCATTATTTCTAATCTTTTATATTTTTCATGATCAATCCTCTATGTCCAAAATCAACAACCAAATTCTCACTTCATTCCAATTAACATCCCACCATTCATCATCAAATCCAACTCTAAAACTTATTTCAAGAGTTAGACATAATCCCACAATTTCCAATAAATTAAACAACCAACTCCTATGAGGGTTTAACTATCCTTTCCCATTTCCTATCCATGCATTCTAACTGTTAATCACTAGCAAAACACTTCCACACAATTAATTAATTAGCATGAATATTTGCCTCTAACACCAAGCACTTCAATCTCCTTAATATCAATTTTAAACACAATGTAGCTTCTCAAAACATTTCAATTATTCTCCAACATCCCTATCACACTATTAAATTACCAATTTCACATTTATTCAGCACTTTGTTCACAAATCTTTCTCTAAACCAGTCCTCCGACATCAAATCAAGTACTTTATTATTTCATCTCCTTAACTGCTCAAACATTGTTCAACTAAAAATACACCATTGCTAGAACAAAGCATTAGTGCTACCAACCCAGGTTTTCATCAATAGCAATCAGATTTGCACGCATATATTTATGTCCACCAATATAAATCCATATGTCAACTCACAACTATATTTCATTGAACACTTTATCCTCCAATCATAAATAATGAAATTTCACAATAAGTGAATAAGTAATCAGCCACCATTCTCACCTTAATCAAATCCTAAAATCATTTAGCCCAAATTCTCTAAGGACACTTGTACCAATTCTACCTTAAAGTAAGATTAGCTGCACTCAGTCATCCAAGCAAAATCAATTAATCAAGAGTCCATTAAATTTATAAACTAAACTATGACAACTTATTCCCAATCATCAACAATCCATTATTGCATTCAACGAAACAACCCATAGGCTATAGCACCCCTCTACAACTTAGATTGTCTCAAAATCTCAAAAACTCTCCTACCAATTCTTCATTCATGATTATCCAAAAATCCCATTATACTAAAAACCAATACTATCACTTCACAATTTTTATCCCAAAACCAGGCAGTTCCAAGACTTAGGCACATATTTTTCTATTTCAATGAACTAAAATCAAGTCTCAAAACCAATAAAGATGACAGCTTTTGTTCATGAATTCTTGCTTTAGCTTAATCACAGACACTAAGAAAACACATAGCCAAGAACACCAAACACACAAAACAACCACAAAAGAGGGGCATAAAGAACCAACTTCAAGACCCTTCAATTACATAGTAGGCAAGGAAGAGAAATTTTAAGCAAAAGCAAAATAGACAATCAAGTTTGATCAATTCATTACATCAACCAACCAAAACTGAAGCTTAAACACTATTTTAGTTCATTTCTAACCTCAGAATCCTAAACCCATTCGGACTTTCTCTCTAAACTCGCCAAAAACGAATGGAAAAGGGTAGGGATTTGAAGAGTAAAGTCACCTAAGTTCGATTCCGGTGTTGTATGGAGTGTGGGAGGCCGCCGCCGCCGTGAATCTTCTCGGAACCGAAGAGAAACAGTGGAGAAAACAAAGAACAGAAAGGAAGATGGATTAGAATGCTTAAAACTCAAAGAACCAAGGAGTAGAACGAGGAAAGGGAGGGAGGAGCTTACCCGCGGGCCGTCTACGTTCGAGCTCCGCCGCCGCTTGCCGGAAAAACGAAAAGAACGACGGAGAAAGAGAGGCACAGAGGAAGAGATCGAAGGCAGAGAAAGAATGTTTTGAGGAAAAGAAACGAAGGAAAAGAAGAAGGTGTGTTGGTGGAGGGGGGCCGCCGCCGCGCCGGAGGTTGCCGGAAATCGCAGGGGGCGGAGGAGAGGACGAACGAAGAAGAAGGAGACGGAAATGAGGAGGGAGGGCGCAGTTTATTTATATAAAAGGGGAGGGGCGTGTTTGGTTTTCTGGAATTAAGGGATTCTCCAATGATTTGTAGCCCAGACTTGCCATAGTGTACTCTTTTAATTCTAAAACCATTTAAACCAGCCTCCAATTTCCTTAAACTTCAAAATATTTTTAGCTTTACCACTCCCTCATATTTCAAACTCTTCATTTCTTAATTAATTATATGCATATTAATTACTCAAAATTTCCAAAAATATCCCAAAAATTCCTAAAAATTCCAAAATTTCCCAAAACACTCTCTAATCCTGAATTAAATTTTTCAGGATGTTACAACAACCAGTCTCCCCGCTAATTCAGTGATTGCCACAAACACGGAAAAGACAGCTAATCAACAACAAAATAATTTGGGATCCACAGACCGCCGTTCCAAACGGCAACGAGGTAGAAATTTTCGTTTTCACCCTTATACTAACAATAATGAGCAGGGCGACAAACAGAAGAGGGAACCACCCCCTCCTAGATATGAAGAGTTCAACATGTCCATTGGACCAGCTGAAATGGTAAGTGCATTTGAAAAGATGGATAGGGTAAAATGGCATAAACCTATGACGACGCCTGTCAATGAGAGAGACACCACTAGATACTGTGACTACCACAAAGACGTCGGCCATCGAACAGAGGATTGTTGGAGGTTCAGAAAAGAAGTAGCCTTCCAACTTAAGCATGGTAACTTACAACATCTCCTTAAGAATAATACTACTAACAATGCAGGTAGAGATCAAAGGCAAAACGCCCCAGCTCAACCCCCGCAGGCCGTCAGAACAATTAACACAATCATTGGGGGGTCGGCGATAAGTGGGATGTCTTACTCCGCTGCAAAGCGACATGCAAGGTCTTTGCCAAAAGAATTGGAGTGTATTAATGGTAATGTGAGTAACGATCAGGTGGTTGAAGGTTCAATAACCTTCAACGACGCTGATATTCAGAACGTTCAGATGCACGACGACGCTCTGGTAATATCTTTACTAGTAGCTAATTGTTTGACTAAAAGAATATTAGTTGATGCAGGTAGTTCCGTTAATATTATTTATTTGCAAACTGTGAAAGAATTACAATTAGAATCCCAAATAATTAAGGCTCCAACTGTCTTGGTATTTGGAAATGGAACACCAGACAAGACGATTGGAGAAATATCTTTGATGACTTTTGCTGCTAGAATTAATGTTTTAGTCAAGTTTCAGGTAATGGACTGCCCGACCACTTACAATGCTTTGTTAGGACGTCCTTGGATTCATCAAATGAAGGCAGTCCCTTCGACGTTACATCAATCAATTAAGTTCTCTACACCTTGGGGTGTGAGAGAGATCAAAGGCGACCAGAGGATGACAAGAGAATGTTACCAAGCAGCATTGAAAGGCTTGGAACAATCTCCTCCATCGGCATAGCAACTACAGGCGTTCATTCCTATGGACAGGGCGACAAAGGAGGAAGACGATAACTTAAAAAAAATAATTTTAGATTCTGAAAACCCTGAAAAGTTTTTGTCCATAGGAATGGACCTAGTTCCTGAGGTAAGAAGAGAGCTAATTTCTTTTCTAACAAGTAACTTAGATTGTTTTGCTTGGTCCTATGATGATATGACAGGTATAAGCCCAGACGTCATTGAACATCAGTTGAACGTCGACCCTACATTCAAGCCGGTCAGACAGAAAAGGCGGAAATTTGCACCAGAGAGGAATAGAATTGTTAATGAGGAAGTTCAGAAATTATTGAAAATTGGGTCTATTCGAGAAGTGAAGTACCTTGATTGGTTAGCTAATGTTGTAGTCGTCCCAAAGAAAAATGGTAAGCATAGAGTGTGTATCGATTTCACAGACTTGAACAAAGCCTGCCCAAAGGATTCCTTTCCTTTGCCACACATTGACAGCCTAGTAGACGCAACATCTGGACACGAACTATTAAGTTTTATGGACGCCTTTTCTGGGTACAATCAAATTTTGATGCATCCTAACGACCAGGAGAAGACTTCTTTTATAACAGATCGTGGAACTTATTGTTACAAGGTAATGCCTTTTGGTTTGAAAAACGCTGGTGCAACATACCAAAGGTTAGTCAATCGCATGTTCGCCGCCCAACTTGGGAAGACGATGGAAGTTTACATAGACGACATGTTAGTCAAATCTTTGAAAGCGGAAGACCATATTAACCATTTGCAGCAGACGTTCGATCTTCTGAGGAAGTATAACATGAAACTCAACCCTGAAAAATGCACTTTTGGGGTGCAGTCTGGTAAGTTTTTAGGATATTTGGTGTCAAAGAGAGGGATAGAAGCAAACCCATCACAAATCAAAGCCGTGTTGGACATCACATCACCCAAATGTGTGAAGGACGTCCAGCGTTTGACGGGTAAGATAGCTGCTTTAACCAGATTTATATCTAAATCTTCCGAAAGGTGCCAACCATTCTTTGATATATTGAAGAAGAATAAGGAGTTTATATGGAACGACGCCGCTGAAAAGGCGCTTCAGGATTTGAAAGAATATCTCACGAGCCCCCCTTTGCTTTCTAAGCCAAGTCCAGGTGAAACCTTGTATCTATACTTGTCTGTCGCCTCTAATGCTGTGAGTTCAGTTCTTGTTAGGGAAGAAGATAGGCGACAGAGCCCAGTATATTATGTTAGCAGAGCCTTGTTAGATACGGAGACGCGATATTCAATGATGGAAAAACTTGCTTTGGCTTTAGTAACGTCTTCTAAGAAGTTGAGGCCGTATTTTCAGTGCCACCCAATCGTGGTCGTCTCAACCTATCCTTTACGGAACGTCCTCCATAAGCTTGATTTATCTGGGAGATTGGTGAAATGGGCGATTGAGCTGAGTGAATTTGATATCTCTTATGCCCCAAGAACAGCTATCAAATCACAAATTCTAGCTGATTTTTTGGCGGAATTTAGTCCCAACCTTCAGGTAACAGCTAACAATGAGTCTTTTTCTATTAAGAAACAGGTGAACTTGTCGCCATGGATCCTCCATGTAGACGGGTCTTCCAATGTAAAAGGAAGTGGACTGGGTATCGCGCTTGAAACCCCCGATGGTGAACAAATTGTCCAAGCAATTAGATGTGGTTTTAAGGCAACGAACAATGAAGCTGAGTATGAAGCCCTGATAGCTGGACTTAAGTTAGCATCAGAATTGGGTGCAAAAGTTTTGGAAGTGAAGAGTGATTCACAGTTAGTTTCGAAACAAATCAATGGTTCTTATCAGGCAAAAGACCAGAGAATGAAGAAATATCTGGATGTAGTGTCTGATTTGACCACGCGGTTTGACGCTATAAAGATTACCCAAATAGGTAGGGAAGACAACCGGAAGGCAGACGCCCTTGCCAATATCGGGTCGTCTATAGAAGTTGTGGAGACAAAACAAATCCCACTGTTTTATCTGAAAACACCGGCAATTGAGGTAAATAATCGAATTGTGTTAAATAACAGTTTGACATGGGATTGGCGATCCCCTTTGCTTTCATATTTGTTGCAGGGTAAATTACCTTCAGATAAGAATGAAGCGCGACGAATAGTTGTTAGAGCTGCCAGATTCACCACCATAGGCGATGATCTTTATAGACGTACATTCACTGGTGGATCTTTGCTGAAATGTGTCTCTCCGTCTGAGGCAAATTATGTGTTAAGAGAAATTCATGAAGGTGAATGTGGAGACCATAGTGGAAGTCGATCATTGATAAGAAAGGTGACTAGAGCAGGTTATTTTTGGCCGACTATGCAGAAAGATGCAGTAAGTTTGGTGACTAAATGTGAACGCTGCCAAAAATTTTGCACCGTGGCAAGACAACCCCCTGAACAATTGCATGTGATAGTACCTTCGTGGCCTTTCCTTAAGTGGGGAATGGATATTGTAGGCAAGTTTACTCCAGCACCTGGACGACTAGTTTTCTTGTTGGTCGCCACAGATTACTTCACAAAATGGGTAGAGGCTGTCACATTGAGCCAGGTACAAGAACCCCAGGTAATTGATTTTGTTTGGAAAAATATAGTATGTAGATTTGGTCTGCCCCAGGAAATTGTATGTGATAATGGATCTCAATTTATAGGAAGAAAATTTAGAAAATTTTGTGATAAGTGGCATATTAAACTTAAGTTCTCCACCCCTAGAAATCCACAATCGAACGGGCAGGCTGAAGCTAGTAACAAAACCATAGTGACGTCTTTAAAAAAGAGGCTAGATAAAGCTAAAGGTAAGTGGGCTGAAGAACTGCCCGCCGTCTTGTGGGCGTACCGAACGACGTCTAGGACGCCGACTGGTGAAACGCCTTTCTCTCTAGTTTATGGATCTGAAACGATGATACCAGTAGAGGTAGGAATGCCATCTTTAAGAAGACAGTGGACTAGAGAAGAATCTAATAATGAACACTTAGCCCAAGATTTAGATTTGTTAGATGAACGTAGGGAACAAGCTCTTATTAGAGTCGCCGCCTATCAGCAAAGGGCGACAAAATTTTGGAACAAAGGTGTTAAGGAGCGCCATTTCCAAGTAGGAGATTGGGTTCTTCGAAAAATCTTTCCTAATACACCTGAGCATAAAGATGGGAAGTTAAATGCTTCATATGAAGGCCCTTATAAAGTGGTAGAAATCACTGGTCCTGGAGCTTATAAGTTGGTCGACGTCCACGGTAAAGACGTCCCAAGGAGTTGGAACGCCATCCATCTAAAGAGGTATTATTTCTAAGTTGTTTGATTATTTGATTTAAAGAACGATGATACTGACATGATTATTTGAGAAAGAATGCAAATGATGAGAAACGCCTGTAGGCGACGAGCCCAGCTAAAAGACCTAGTGTCTGACGATTAGTTCAGCTGTGGACGTGATAATCTGATGCAATTTAACACTATCTTTTGAGATGTTTTGTTGTGAGATGTCATTTCCCAGATAATGTGATGAATTGACACCAAAAGAAGTTGATGATAAGATGATGCCGAGATGGCGTGACGACATAACGCCCTGAGAGGCTGATAATAACTTGATTAGAAAAAGGTATATATTACCCGAGTTATATTGAGTGATTTTTATTCGATTAATTGATAGTCGACGTTTAGACTGATGATTGATAATTCCTTGGCAGGGTCACCAACGTTTGATTAAGGTACGAGTGACTATATTGTGAATTGATATTTGATAAATATAATTTCAGAGATTCCTTTATTAATGGATGGATTCTTTTTATCTTGTTAGGATGTCACCCACACCCGTTGGAAGTGTGGGTGTTTAACGAAGAAAATAAATGAAGAGATGCAAAGAGTATTGAATATGAAGATGAAAGACAAGGTTTGCATTAAAGAAACGGTACAATGAGTACGATGTATTGAATACAATTTATAATAGTGAAAATAAAATTTTTTACAAGTAAAAGATTTAGGCGTCGCCGCCGCCTTGCCCTTGGCTGGTCTGATTGTCGTCGCCACCACCATGCTCTTTGCCAGCCTGGCCGCCGTCATTAAGGTCGCCCTTGCCCTGGTTGACAGCCTGAGCCCTCATATCATTGATCGTCTGATCATCCTCTTGAGATGGATTGAAGTCAGGTTCATCTTCAGGAAAGAGCTGGTAATAATCGTCGATGACGTCGTCGGGCTTCCAGTTGACGTGCTCGCCACTCTTGTATTCCTTCATGAGTTCCATTCGAGCGCGAGCATCGACTTCTAAGATATGAGTCTCATAATTTTCAGACATCTGACTCATATCCTCCTCCAATTGATGATAGGCGACTTCCCACTTTTTATTGGCCGACTTGAGAGCCTCGATCTCTTTGTCTCTAGCCGACGACTCAGCTCTGGCCTGGTTGACGTAATCCTTAAGATTTTCAACGTCTTTGAAGTGCTCAGCCTTTAATTTTTCTATGGTGGCTTTGAGCTCTTCTTGTTTGGCGTCAGAGCGTTTCATTATTTCTTCAGCCCTCCTTCTATCTTCATGGGCTTGCTTTTTAAAGGCCAAGGCCGACTTTAAATCGGCCATCAATTGCTCTCTGTCGACTAGAGCGGCGTCCCTCTGAGCGACGAGAGTCGCCTTATCATCATCGTTCTCCTCAGCATAATGGAGGAGGACTTGTAGGGACTGAAAAGAAACAGAACAAAAATAGTTAGAGACATCCAGTGTTAAAAAGACAGAACAAGTTATTAAATAATTAAGTGAGAATACCTTCATTTGGTGGCGGACGGCCTTCTTGAAAGCCTCTTTCCTCCCAAGAGACTCTAAGACTGCTTTGTCGTACTCGAACTCTAGCTTATTTAATTCTGAGTAGACGTCATCCCACCCTTCCTTATTTCTGACAGAAGAGTTGGGAGGAAAAGATAAGGCGACCTCGCCAGAGTCCTCTTTATCGCCCTTAACTTTGGCGGATTTTGTAGACTTAGAGGCCCTTGATTTCTTGGCGGCAGGCTCTTTGACGGGCGCTTCTGCCGGCCTTTTACCCTGAGCGGCGACTTCCTTGTTTGCAAGTGAAACAAGTTTTTTATTTTTGGATTGAGGAGCGGGAGCTGGAACAATTTCAGGATTTGGGGGGGGGACGCCAAGCGGATCATGTCCTTCCTTCCTTGCCTCGGCGTCATACTCCCCCCTCTTGGCCTTAAGTTTCTCCAGCCGCTGTGCCCTGGCTCTGAGGAGAGCTTCTTTATTTATCTTTTGCTCAGAAGCCTTGGGGATCACTTTCTTTCCTGAATGACATAAAGGAAAAAGAGTAAGACGATTAAGATGAAAATACTCGAAGACGTAAATAGAACATAGACGTAAGGTTACTTACTTTCCATCATGGCTTTAAAATTCCGCTGATCTGCCGGAATCTGGAGGATTTTCTTGATTTTCTTTTTGGTGTCGCTATTGGGGCGCGAGGAGATCCTCAACTCGTATGCACCTGTAAAATGATTAAGATATTATAAATCAGATGACAAGTGCAATGAAAAAAGAATATTGAATGAGACGACGACTTACTTAAACGACGCCACATTGGGGTTACATAGTCCTCCTGGGCGACGGATTGGAAGGGCACCATTACAAAACGTACGTCCCATTGACGATCATTGGGTAGTGACCCAGACGTCCAAGTTGGTAGCCCTTCCTTGGCTTGGATGAAAGAGTAGACGCCCGTCCTAATTTCTTGAAGCTTATAGGAGCCGAATAGATCGAACATATCTAAGTCGACTCCTATTTCATGAAACATTAACTCAGCCATGGCAATGAGACGCCAGGCATGAGGAGAAAGTTGAGAAGGGGAGATTTCATAAA
This sequence comes from Mimosa pudica, assembly GCA_029929735.1. NCBI lineage: Eukaryota > Viridiplantae > Streptophyta > Magnoliopsida > Fabales > Fabaceae > Mimosa > Mimosa pudica. The sequence goes on along the minus strand of JAKELP010000037.1, from coordinate 10,332,341 downwards.
AAACACAGAGATCTAAAGCTATGTTTGGAAGAGGAAAGGGATTGACATAGCGAAAACTTTCAAAACTTAAAGAAATTGTGTCGCTAGACCAAGAATCAAGAGCCTCCCCGACTTCAGGTAACCTAAAGGGCACTCTTGGGTCAAAGTAGTAGAGTGACGACATCTTCGAAATTTCTAAGACCCTAAGATGAGTTTCTTTGACATCGTTTAGGATGTTGGCCCTAGATGTTGGTAAGCCCCCAGTTTTGCAAGCATACGGGGCATTATTAATTTGGGGATTATATTTCCTCCCAGAACTAGTGGAGGGTGATGAACCAGCATCGACCCATTCTTGGTATCGACTATCATAGACCTTTAAGTATTTACCAGACAAAGAAGATTTTCTACTACGTAAGGTTTTCTTCCCATCGGAGGGATCTACAAAAGGAACAATATCTAGGCGATTATCATCACAGATTTCTGTTTCTAAGTCTATTACATTATCCGGGTTCCTAGAAGATGAAGAGGCGCTAGAATGGGAATTTTCAGAAATATAAACTTGATCGGAAGCAGTTTTTTCAGAATCAGAGGGCGATGACATTACTACGAATTTACTCATGTTAATAGTAAAAAGATAAGATTTTTGTAAGAAGATACCTTCGCAGAAAGTAGGATGGCGTGTTGATGTAAGCTAATGAACAAAGTTTTGATTTTTCTAAGTATTGGAGGAATAGAGAAGAGGACGTCTGCGAAGTGAAGTGGAAAATGAACAGTCGAAATCGAGTATATGCAAACCGTCAGACGTCGTTAAGTTACGGTGTTAATTTAGTAAAACCATCTAGGTCATTGATTTGAGAGGGAAAAAATAAGCGAAGATCTGGGCCGTTGGACGTGGGATAACCGCTACTTCCCAATACTTTCTGACGTCAGCATTGAGAAGTGGGGGGACTAATGTTATACACCGTTATACCTTAATGGGCTTGGGCCTTAACAGAGGCCCAATGAAGAGATAGACGCCTTTAGGGCGTCGAAGATAACGTCACTAGCGACAGTAGAAATCTAAAAGCAAGGAAGACGTCCTATGGGCGTCAAGAACAATATCACCAACGGCAATAAAGCAGAATGACTTGGTCGCCCACCTTTTTCGGAGCACGTGCAACGTCTCTTATCCATAACGGCCGCCTATGATTTCGCAACCACCAGGACTGAGCTTCAACTATAAGAAGGCCACGAACTCATTCAGAAAGACACAATCAATTCTCTGCGATCTCTCTCTCTCTCTCTTTCTTAGTATTCTTCTCTCTGATTATCATTATACTCTGAATTAAGTCTTTGTGATCAAGGCATTTACGCCCATATTTGTAACCACCGTTGCCGGTGACCCCTTTCATTGTATTCAATCATATTATTAATAAAGTGCTTCGATTATTCATTCATATTCAATAGTTCCCCTATATTGTGCATCAACAATATATATATATATATATATATATATATATATATATATATATATATATATATATATATATATATATATATATATATATAACAAGAGATATTAAGTCACCCACCTAATTTCAAATTGATAAAGATTTAGTCAAATTTCAATTCATGTGTTTTGAAGATACGACAATAGCTCGAAAGAAAATATGACTACGAATATGCCTAATTTTGGGTCCTTTTTATCTTATTCTATTTTTCTGACTTCATCATATATGTGCATGAATTTATTTTTGCATTTGAAAAATCCAATTCTTAAAGGTACGAGCGAGCCTGATCATTAAATATGATATAGCTAGTTAGCACCATTATTTTTTGTGGTGGCCCCCAAGCTATTTCACATATGCACACGTCTGTCAGATTATACTACCTCTGGTCCTAAATATAGGACTTAGATGACTTTTTTTTTTGAGAGATTAAGGTTGCGGAATATATATGTTATTAAATGATGACATATTTAATATATTTTTAGATAATTCATTAGTTTATAGGTAAAATAAACTAGTTTAAGGGAAAAAATTAGGTAAATCAATTTATAATTAACTTATTTTTTGCTTTTTTAGGATTTTCCAAAAGAGTGAATTAGATCTTATATTTAGGACCGGAGGGAGTATATATATTTAACTGATCAGACATTTGCACTTTTATTTTGAAATATGATAAAAGTATATGGTATCAAATGCATTTTTTGAAAAGTTCACGGGTATTCTTCCATCATAACGTAACCCATAATAAATTATAAAAAGGGCAAAGATGCAAAAATATGACTAAACTTTACCCTAAGTTGCATTTCTATGACTAAAGTTTCGCAAGGAGCAAAAATACCACTAAACTTGGGATCGAGGTGCAAAACTATGATTTCCGTCAACTATGACGGTATTGACCGTTAGTTTTCGACTTGTAGGATGCTGAGTGTGCAATAATGACCACGTGACATGCTGAAAAGACTCTTTATTGGTGTTATGTGGAATAAGGGGTAAACGTATTTAAAATAATGCCAAAAATATGATTATTTTATTCTAACAACAGACCCATATTTGCACTCAAAGTACATTTACTTTAAATACATTTACCCCTTATTCCACATAACACCAATAAAAAGTCTATTCAGCATGTCACATGGTCATTATTGTACACTCAACATCCTACAAGTCGAAGACTAATGGCCAACACCGTCATAGTTGACGGAAATCATAGTTTTACACCTCGATCCCAAGTTTGGTGGTATTTTTGCTCCTTGCGAAACTTTAGTCATAAAAATGCAACTTAGGGTAAACTTTAGTCATATTTTTGCACCTTTACCCTTATAAAAATGGTTATTTTTAGTACTCTGTCAAATACTTTTCGGAAGCTACAATTTTTTGACAGAATTTAGTCATTTTGAAAAGCTGTAATTTGTAAATGCTTTAACAATTAAAGCATTTTACCCCCTCTTTCTTGACCTCTAATCGATCATGGATATAGTCACAAAAACAAAAATTAAATGATCATGGATATGTTTTTTTAATGCTTCTCTCTTATTATAGTTTTCTAAAGTTCTCTCTTTATCTTTTTCCCACTCATTTTCTCTCATTACAATTTTTTGCCAGTTTTAAATTATTCTATAAATCCATGTGATTCCGTAACTTGTAAAAACTAGATGCAATATTTTTTAAAAAGAAAAAAGAATTTATCAAACGTGTGAAAACAAGTTAGCAAATTTCCATTTCAAACTTCCAACGCAGTGATCAATGACGGATAATTGGTGGAAGGTGGTGACTTTAAAAAGAAAAACAATGACTTATTTGGCTTCATTTCCATGGAAGAGCATCAATTTGCTTAATTTCGCCATACAGTTTACTCTACTAATTTATTTTTTAAGGCTTTCTTAATCTTATTTTGCTCTGCTGACAATTACATGGGCTGGACAAAAGATTCACCATCACTGAAACTTCAGCTGGGTTTATTTATTTTAAATTATATTGTGATGTAACAATGACTGATGTCCACACGTATCCGATTTCATTTTTTTAATATCCATGTAGAGGGTGATGTGCGCTTATGTACAAGTAAAATGTTATATAATTCAGGTGAAACTAGACTACATTTTCTTTCCACAAGTAAAATGGGAAGTAAAGTGGGAACTTGGATGCTTCAACCTTTTAAAAAAGCACACATTAAGAAATTTCCCCTCATTAGAGTAAACAATGTGCAAGTATAACCTAGTAATATGAAATAAGGTAAAGTTATTAATTTAGTATGTGCCAAGTGCACCAAGTAGAAAACAATTTTTCAAAGAGCAAATGGGGTTTTTAACGGAATTTAGGCTAACTTAATGCCATTACAAATTTTCAACCTTTAAACTTATTCATTATTGCCCATTTGTAACTTATTATTAAAAAACTTTTTTCCGTTGAATGGACCTAGCATTACAGTTTATTACAAAATTTGCATCTTTACCCTTTTAAATATTAAGTTCATTGTTCTAATAATTTTCTATATAATTTCATAACAAACCTATTTCGTTCATCAACACACTACAAAGTTCAACAATACACTTAAAAATGATAGTTTAGCCATTATTTGAAGTGGTAAACACATTCATTTCCATAAGAAGAATAAATTGAAGTATAGGAAAACGCACTTGTAACTTCTATTCTCAGGACGTCCAATTATTATTAGGAAAAACAAAAATTGTTTGAGCTTTAAATTTCATTGATGAAAAATGATAGCTTAACTTGTACTTTCTAACAGCCATCTTGTTTCATTATTTTAGTACAATAATATCAGTATTTTATAGACATTGAAATGCATTTTTTTAAAAAAATTAATCATTATGATTTCTCGTTTCAGTACAAAATATTCTAAATTTAGTAGAATAATATAGCATTATGTATCTTGTTAAAATAAAAATCCAGAACCCAGAAATGACTACTAATAAAATCCAATCAGAAAGTATACTAAGGGGCAAAACTGCAAGACTCAATCTATGCATATAATCTAGTTATCATGTATACATCATTTTGTTTTTTGTTTTCTTAGAAAATAATCTAGCAATAAAATTTGGGCAAGCATAAGCAAAAGCCTGACACCAAAATGTGACTTGAGACAGTTAGGGCAGTGCTCTTCCTGAATCCATCCAAAGTAGGGCAGCCCAATCTTAACATAGTAAGAACTGAAAAAATGAATCCATCATAAAAGCCTAGTTACTGAAAAACTATGGGATTCATATTCATTGGCCAGAGAGTGAAAATGAAAGCAGATTCATTTCTTGGGAGATATTTGTGACAAAAACCCATCACTCAAGTTTCATTCCCATACCTACACAACTTCCCACATCTCATTACTTAGTGTAGAACTGTAGACCCCAATTACTCTGCTATTTCCCCTTCCTCCAAATCCTCTGGCACTGGACATATTCCACTAACACCACCTAAATCTCTTCCCTCAACTTCTGGTTTATTGGAAAGTTCACTTTCACAATCAATAAAATCTTCAGGATTGATTATAGCCATAAGATCAGAATAGATATCCATAAAATTACTATCCAAGTCATATGGCACATTTTCTGATAAATCTGAATCCTTACTTTTATGGGAAGAATGTGAAAGATGTCCAGCTGTGTCTCCTTCAATAAGAGGTTTATCTGATGAACTCTTGTTTTGGCCAGGCAACTGATGTGATTCTGAATTTAAATGCTTCATGAGATCAAAAACATGAGGCTCTGGGGAGCTGTTGTCATCTTCTTCTATTTCCTCCTCCCTGAATGGTATACCTTTTGGGCTTTGGGTGCCATCACAATCCTTTTGCAGTGGTTTATGTGTAGTGGGATTAACAGGCTTGATAACTTCAAAATTGATGCTGTGAGAAGGCAGAAAAACATGAATAACGGGGAATTCCAAAATGACTACATTTGCTAATTGCTCTCTAATTGGAGCTTTCATGTCCAACTCTTTAAAGGGTGACTTTGGTCCCTGTATCAACATAAAGATAATAAGTTACAGGTGAAATAGAAATGATTCACCATCCACATGAAAATGATCTAATATTATGATACTTTTACTTATGTACCAAATAGATAAATACTAGGGATATAAGCTGAATGTGTGGTAAATAAGAAGTGAATGTGAAAAAGTCAATGTACTGCATCAAGAAAATAATATGATGGCTCATAAATTTTTAAGCTAAACTAATGATGTGAGCTCCACCACAAACAACTCATGTACTAAACATAGAAGAGGTAACAAAAACAACCTTTGGGTGCTTTCGGATGAAAAGCTTCAGGCAATCCAGCTCCTCTTCACAAAATTTCCTTAATGGATTATTCCAAGGACCAGGCTTAAGATGCTTCGCCAGAATAGTGCAGAAGCTTGCATTTTCATTGACTCTGGAAATCATGAGCATAATATCATCTCAAACATTGTATTCTATAGACTCTTATATCAGACAGTGAAGAATGTAAATAGGGAAGCATCTTAGTAAAAACAGAAAACCTCAGTGTGCTCACCCATGGTCAACTAAAACAACATCTGTTTGGTGAAAACGCCATTCAATTGTCCAAGATATGAACTTCTTCCTGTAAGAGTTGCACAAATAAATTCTTATTTTGACTTAAAACATGAAATTCCCCCTCAGCAAGCCTAACAACCTACATGATCTAAGCTCCAAACAGCCATACAGCAAAACATCAATTAACAACTAACTAAACACATAAAAGTATTTACCTGTTATCATATCGAGATTGATTCTTCTCTCTTTTTGACATTCCTTTGAAAAGAAACAGTAGCTTGGTTCTCCGGCTCCCAGCAGCACTTCCAAGGCGTTTAAGGTGAACAGGCAACATAAAATTTGAACCAAATTTATATCTCATCCTTCGAGCTGATTCAGCTACCCTCTTCATATCCTCCAGCAAATTGTAATCTAGATTGAGAAATTTCCAAAAGGAAAGGATAATAAATAACAGAAGACCCACATATTGAGAAATTCAAAGAACAAACACGCATAATTATTAGCATACACATTCATGAAACATCAATGTGTATGCAAACCATTAAAAATAAAAAACTTTCAAGGCATACAAAGACACAATAACAATAAAGCCTTATCCCACAATGTGGGGTTGACTACATATAACTTACAATATTCTATCGGTAATCAAATATTTAGATTTATCATTCACTAATAGATCTTGTTCTATAAAAAGACACAAAATAAGAAATACTCCCTCTAATCCTAAATATATGACCTATTTCGGGATATGACTTTGATCCTAAATATATAAGGCCTCCTTCTCATTTTTCTAAACAATCTCCCAAATTCTCCCTATTGATACTCCACATTAATATATAAACAACACATGGAGGGTGAGAGTAAAAGCAAATGGTTAGTTGGCTTTGGTGATGTCATGTGACTGTAAATAACTCAACTAACAACCTTAATCTAATCAAATTAGCTAACTAGCTCTTATATATGAAAAATGACCAAGAAACATCACTTATGTAATGCCAACTAATGGCAGAAAATAATCAAAACATACAAAATTATCACCTTATGTAATCAACAAGGTCCTTAAGGCTAAAAGGCAAAGTAGAGACTTGAAAGTACCAGATAGGAGAAGATTGTCATCAAACTGAGAAATAGGAACAAAGTGAGTCTGATTCCTCTTGCCAGAGCAGCCAGAGTTTTGTTTATGAGCTTTCACACAAGCAAGACTACATGACCGTACAGAACAACCAGGACACTTGTACTTTGATTGGTTGGACTTACATTCTTCACATAATAACAACCTTCTATCTCCATCTTTTTCTTCTTCCATAGCACTCACTATATCACTGTACAATGACATATCAGAATCACATGAACACCTTAAATATCTGCTTTTTTAAGAGAACATGTTCAATAAGCAAAACTATCCTTAAACGAAATCGAAAAAGAAACCAAACCCAGAAAAAAAATCATTTTTTTTTTTGTGGATTTTACCTCAGAATATGGCGAGGAGTGTGAAGAATGATTTTTTTTTTGGTGAGACAACGTTAAACGAAGCTATATGTAGCAGAAGCTTACTCTATTGTTGTGTTTCTCAAATAAATAAAATTATAAGGAAGGAGGAAAACCCTTGATGCTTATATTGGGCTTGGCTTCCTATTATTGGGAATCTATGTATTGGGCCTTTTTTAATCATAATATGTGTTGGGCCTTGAAGAAGTTAAAATTTGGGCTTTATTCAAGAACTTAAAGCGTTACAATTATGAGAAAATGGCAATATAAATTCTTTTTACTGAACTTTTTTTTGAACTGAAAAAATTGCATATAAATTTCAAACAACATATTTAACATTATATAAGGTCAAGAAATAGAGTGCAATTGTTCATGAAATGGGGATATTATATGTTGTATTTCTCCTTTGCTAAATATAAGACTTAAATGATTTTTCTTAAAAATATTTAGAAAACTAAATAATCCTCTTATATATTGAATTAAATAAATTTTTTCACCAAACTAGATTGTTTGAGTTATGAACTAATGCATAATCTTTGTAACAAAAAAATTAATACATAACCTAATTAATATATCAAATATATTTTATAAGTAGCCAACATATTATTTTCATTCTTTAATCTTCTTAAAAAAAGTTAGTACTTTTTGCTAAATATTACTCCCTCTGTTCCTAAAAATAAGATTAATTTCCCTAATTTGATTAAATTAAAGATGTCAGTTAAGTTAGTTATTAACACATGATATTACTAATCTACCCTAACTATATACCTCTATTCTCACTCTCTCACTCTTATTTGTTTATTATAGATAAACATCATTAAGTTTTATTTGAGAAAAATTGACAAAAATTAGAAATTGATTATATTTAGGAATAACATGAGATATGAAAGTGGAGGGAGTAATCAAAATCCCGGGGCAAAAAATAAAGTCAAAAGAAAAGAAAATGGAAGTGGCTGACAGCAGAGAAAATGATGACAAGCAGCAAAACCAACTGAAAAGAAGCTTCATGGAGTTCATTGTTCAAATGGGTTCGAAGCATTACTCTGTTTTCTCACTCACAACACAAAGAGGTTCTAAGAATATTCATTGAATGGACATGTCTTCAATGGTTTCTCTTGTTGGTGATCAAGTTTCAGTCTTTGCTGACACCAACTTGGGCACTCGTATTGCTTTCAATGTCCCTCAACATATTACTGCTGCACATTTCAAAAGTAACCAAAAAAAAAAATACTGTCTTTTTCCTCTTATTTCTCTTTTATATATTGAGTAAAACATATACTTGCATGATAAATTTGATGGATTATTTTTTCATGTTTGGTTTTGCTGTTTGGAAATACAGCTTTGGGGTTTACTGTTCAGGCAATGTGGATTTAATTTATTGGTCTGTGCATAGTTTTTATGTGGTTTTCTTTGTTTTGCTTAAGTCATTATCTCTGGCTGGCCATTGCTTTCTAGTGACAAAACTTGTGAAAATTTTGAGAATCCCATTTTGTTGTGCATAGGGCGAATGTGCAAAAATGATACTAAATGTTGCCCCTAGGAGTGTTTCTAATACTTAAGTTTTGTGAGGTGCAAAAAGAGTACCCAACTTGGGGTCCAGGTGCAAATATAGTATTTTCGCTCAAGGGAAATAAAATTTAGATATGAAAAAACTCTTATGCCCCTCATTATATTATTCTCTTCTTCAGTCTCTCTCCCTTCACCCACGAGAATAGTACTATTGCTAAGGAACGTCCTCTTTGTGTGAAATAATGATGATAAAAGGTATCAGCTCATACTAGAATAGTACTGTGTGTGTGGTCATAAATGTAGGAGCTAGACAAGGGATATATCATCATTCATTAGCTGATCCAACATTGAATAAACTTTCCATATCCATGTCCAACCTTAATGTTGATCATAATAATCTTTCTTACTGCCACTTCTAGCTGGTGAACTGAAGTTTCATAAATTAGGCTAAGTCTACCTTTGAATTCTTCAATGATGGGTGTTATAATTAGATAATGCAATGTTTACTGATGATGGTACTGATAGCCCTTCCCATTCTACATTATGTCTTGTGTTTTTCATATTCTCTTTTGTAAAAGCACTTAGAAAGAGTTTGTTTTGCACATACAAAGAATGGAGATTACTAGTATTCATTGGGGAGTACTTCTTTCTCTATTGTTTTTTATCTTTTAATTAGTTTCTTTTAAACACATTCTCGTCTGCTGCTTTCTTGTTATTGACCATTGTCAGTTTCTTTGTACTGTTTGGGAAATAGTACTAATGAAAGATGTAAAATTATGATTCAACATTGATTTTATCTCTACTGGTTCATACTTCTATGCAAATAGTTGTGTGCCTTGGCTTAATTGATATTCTTATACCTCTGCAGGATACTTTGAGAAAGTTCATTTTTTGTGTTTGCCAGATTCAGGAAAGATCCAAGTTAATGGTTTAATGGTGCGTGCAGTTATGAATTATTTGTTTGTGTTTTTAAATGTTCTCGGATAAAGTATGATATGTGAAAGAACTTTTAGGATAGTAATTAATCATGTTTCTTATCAGAAAACCTGCACTTATGATTTGTCATTAATAACCTCATAAATTACTGCATACACTACTAGGTCAAGCGAAAATTGTGCTTTTATCACATACCCGATTCACTGCCTCTAAAGTGTATCTTCAAAGGGATGGGAAGCACCTGGTTTCTTCATGTGGAAGCATATCATACAAAGAAGTTTTGCACTTCACATTCACATGAGTCAGCTTGTGCTACACATTTTGAGTCCCAGGATTCAATAAACTCCAATGCAGCTGCTGCGGATGATGATAAGGCAAGAGGCAACAGTGAGGAGGACAATGCTGTTAATATTTTAAATGAAAAGAAAGGGAGAAGAAAATTTAACAAACAACAGTTGCAGAATGTAGCCAGTGTTTTGCCAGAAGGATGCTCTTGTAAAGTTGAAGAAAGACACACATGTATAAATAACGAGAGTCCAGTTGTCATGTCAGAGAATGAAGTTCAGATGTTGGTGAAGCCGAAGGCTAACTCAATGCAAGGTAGTCCTAGTGAGATGTCAAAAGAAGTGTTATCGGTCACTGGTATTATTGATAGATATTTTCCTAGAAATGATAGAATTGACAATTTCAGCAGCCCTTCACACTCAGATGTTACATCTAGAGCTATTTATGAGGTGGTTGATAATCAATCAATTTCAAAGACAGTTGAAGCAACTCCTTCAAATGTTTTGCACACTCCATTAGTACATGTTGAATCGGTTGCAGAAACTTTACAGAGTAAGAGAAGAGAATCAAAAGTGAGGAAGCGTGTTCCATCAGTGCATGTTGACTCGGTTTCAGGAACTTTGCAGGATAAAAGAAGGGAATCGAAACTGAGGAAGCGCCTTCTAGCTGCTTCTAGGAGTCTGGGGCTGAGTCCAAATCTGCAGAGTCCTACACTTTCTTTGTGTAGATTTAGAGATGAGAAAGTGTCACTGCACAAATCTCAAACAATTGGTTCACTATTCGACATCAGTGACAATGACGATTAACATCTTTGCATGGACCTTTTGGAACGATTTGGTCTCTATGTTAGGGCATATGATCAGAACATTGTCAAGACTTCTAACGGTACTACATGTTGGTTCAACTACTTTGTGTGAATATTTTGTGAAGGATATACAGAACAAACCTCTTTATCCCATTAGCAAGGTTTAGTGACATGAATTGTATGGTGCCTTTGTACTATATTAATGACAAATAGTTTTTTCAGTTACTAGCATTTCATTGAGTATTCTTTCTAGTCTATATTCTTTCTGGTCTTCCTTTGCACCTTTTCAAAGGATTTAACCATATTATATTATCTAATCTCCTTACTAGTACCTCGTCCAGTAGCTTCTTTGTTCATGTCTACTGTTCCTTAAATACGATTATTTTGAGCCCCGTGTATATTTTCTTGGAGCCCTTTTAGAGGCCAACATTCACTTATAGCATTTGTTTGCAAACAATGAAAGTAAAACTACGCTCTCAAGCATTTAGTTCTTATTATTGGTGATCAAAAGTCATTCCAATTTGTAGATACACATGAAATCAAAAGATATGGGAACTTGCTCGCAATTTGTAGCGTTTTTAAGTCAACCATAAGAGGTTTTTCAACCAAAAAACTACATCTTCAGTTCATCCTATTTGAGAAAATTCCATGCTGTTCATTTATGCACCAAGTCAGATTTTCAGCTCAGCAACTTTGGTCAAATGATATTGATACTTCTTTATCAATTGATCAATTAGTTCAGTTAAATTGCCGTGTACTAAGTAAAGAATTATGATTTGGTTGTTCAGAAATGGGGTTTCTCAAAAGTTTTACAAGCCAAATTAATATCATCAGTACCATCAATATCACCCTTACAAAGAGAATAAGCCGAGCCATGTAACATCAAGTTAACAATGTAACGTCCTAACTTTTAAAACATAAAATAGTCAGTCATAACCAAGATTTTATGTGCCAATGATTCATTGAGATTAATATATACAAGTAACAAATAAAATATCTGATTGAGATTATCTCCTTTAGTCATATCTATTATTCAAATCAGAAATGAACTAAATAATATTGAAGTAGAACAAAATACTTATTTTTTGGTCTAGGATGTGTTGAGTTATGGAGATACTATAAAAGATTTGAAATTAATTTCATTACTTGGCATAACTCATGCATTTGCGGCGTGAATAACCACCATTCGAATGACCAGTGAATGATTAATCAATATTGAATAATTTTGACTGCTATGTTTTCTCTTTTTTATCATACCATTCTATACTAAATTTCCAAGTCCAACCTTATCAGTTTGAATTTATTTATATATAGAATTCATCTTAATTTTACTTAGGACGGACCATACTTACTTCCAGTTTGATATATCCATTTCAACCAGTTCCCAATCATCACGTGCACTGAACTATTAATAAGATAGTTTACTTTCTTACAAATTCATTTATAAGATAGTTTACTTAAACTTTATTCTCCTTAACATATCTTTTATAAATGACAATGCACAAATGTATAAATATACAAGAATGTTGTTCATGCGACATATATACTAGCACTCATGTGTCTTTATTTTCATATCTTCCTTTTATACATAGAACAAAATAAGTGGAATGGTATATAATTAAGGGCGAAGGCTCAAAAATGATACATAACTATTGGTCAAGGAACAAAAATAATACATAACTATTCTAAGGTACAAAAATGATACCCAACTTTTACCATGCGATCAAAAATGATATTTTCACTAATATGACAATAATATTATATATGAAAAGTCCAAAATACCCTTATAAATTAATCGCCACCTGGTAAAAGTTTATTTAATTATAAGGGCATTTTGGACATTTCATGTCTAGTATTATTATCTTATTAGTGAAAATATCATTTTTGATCACATGGTAAAAGTTAGGTATCATTTTTGTACCTTGGAATAGTTATATACTATTTTTGTTCCTTGACCAATAGTTGTGTATCATTTTTGGGCATTCACCCCTTAATTAAAAATGTCACAATTATTGTTTTTATCAGAAATCAAAATTAGTGTTTTTAATATATAATTATTAGGACACATATCACTAGTACATTTATAGTGAAATTATATCTTACTGTCATAATCAAGCACATAAAAAATAACGAAGAATTTAATACATGAAATATAATAAAAAGAGTTTTGATTAAATATTAAATCTGAATTATCCATTTTTTTAATCTTATGATGATGGAGATGGAATATTGAGAAGGTGTGCTTCCACTATTAATGCTTAAGCTAAGCATATAATATTCAATCAATAAAAAGAGATAGTGCAGGTGTAATTTTTTTTATTAGCAGTGCAGGTGTAATAATTTAACTAAATAACGCACAATCTTAATGCTTTGTTATATAAAGGTTAATGGCATTGTAGTCGATCCGGCAGCAGCTTGAAAATAACTTTTTATATGTGTAAAGTTATGAGTTTCTTTTTTGTCAAAAAGAAAGTTATGCATTCAATTCCACTTATAACTCTAATTAAAAAGAATATTTTTAAAATACGGCTGTATGATGTTACCAACATATTTACTAATACGTGTTTATATATAAAAGCTTTTTTTTATCAGAAATATATAAAAGTTAAATGAGCACCAAAGTCATACGCATACCTTTTTCAGCCTTTTGGATAAAGATAAAGAATATCCTAAGTGGCAGCAAATAGATTTTAGCGGCTTTACTTATGCACGCAAAGCACACAATTTTATATTCACTTATTATTTAAAAATAAAGGAAAAGGCATTTTTTTCACTATTCTGAGAAGCTTTTCTGGGACAAATTTTCGAGAAGTTATTTGAGACTTTGGGTATGCTGTGAAAACTTATTAGATGTAATTTATGAGCATTAGATACTATGACATTTATTGTTTTGATGGGACTCACTACAAAAAAAGTAGCAAAATAGGAGTATGTTCAAATAGGAGTATGTTCAAATCTCATAATATTTATAAATAATTTAATAAGAAACAATTTTATTTCCCTTTATAAAGGGAAAATGACAAAACAATATCACTTGAATATGAGTTGGACAAAATGGGGTCTCCAATTCCAACTTGGACAAATAAGGGATAGTCCCCAATTTGTCCTAAATGAAATTTGTGACTTTGTGCCAAAATAATAGTGAATGACATTCTAAAATAGTTAATAGCGATACTTGAGTAGTTATTGCGAATGGTAGTTAATAGCGTTACTTGAGTAGTTAACAGCGATACTTAAGTAGTTAATGGTTAACTACTTAAGTATCACTGTTAACTACTTTAGAATATGTCATTTACTACTCTTTGACACAAAGTCACAAATTTCATTTAGGACAAATTGAGGACTATCCCTTATTTGTCCAAGTTGGAATTGGAGACCCCATTTTGTCCAACTCAAATTCAAGTGTCATTTTTTTTGTCATTTTCCCATTTATAAAAGAGATAAGACAACTGAAACCAACAAATTAATAAATTGTTAGTTAAAAAAAAAACTAATTCATATTCATAAATCTCTACTAAAGCCTCAATTCCTTATTAAAGATTCGTTTTACCTTTTAAATGCTGATCCAAGTTTAAATTTGGGTATTTTAAACTAATTTAAAGAGATTCTCCTATTTATTTTTCTACATGTAATATGATTTCAAATCTATTTGGAACAAGATGAACCCAGAATTCCAAAGTACTTTTAGGTGTCAAATAATTTGTAGTGTACACAACAACTTGAATTGAAATATTTTTTTAGTGCATCAAACATCTAAATATATTCATGGTCAAACACAAAAATACCTAAAGATATTTTTCAGTATATTGTGCCCATTGAAGTATTTTTTTTATGTGCATCCAACACCAACTTTTAATATAAAATTGCGATGATCCATTAGATCCATTTTGAGGAATTGAGTTCAATTCCTAGAAGATTTACTTGTGTTGGAATGTGAGCCAAAAAGGTGCTTAGCTTCTGCTTGTTGGGCAATTGTGAATGTAACAAAGTCAATGATTGAACATGTATGAAGGATGCACTGGGTCTGGGTAGCACCTACTAAGGGTGGTAGTGAATTAAATGCTGATGGAGCAAGGAGTTTACTTCCTGGGATAGTGGGATTGCAGCTTGTGCTGGAGTTATTCAAAATTCTGAAGGTTCTCTCATTCATGGTCTCATGCTTGATCTTGGTCGATGTACTAGTGAAGAATTCACTACTCCTCCAGGCTTCTTAATGCCTTTATTTTCTCATCAATGTAATTACTCCTTCTTTCTTAAATATAAAATCAATTTCTTTAATTTAATTAGATTAAGAATGTTAGTTAAGTAAGTTATTTATACATGATATTATCAATTTATCCTAATTATAGACCTTTATCCCTACTTTTCTCTTACTTGTTGTCATGTAGAAGCATTACTAAGGTTAATTTGGGAAAAATGTTGAGAAAAATTAGAAAGTGATTTTAGATTTAAGAACAAATTGAAATGTAAAAGTGACATTATATTTAGAAAAAAAGAAAATATTATTTAGGAAGAAGGTCTTCTACGGACCTTTTGAACCATTTGTATTATCTCTTCTCTCTTAAGAACAAATTGCACATTTCTTCTTTATTTATAGGAAAATAAATACTTAGAAGACTAGAAGCACCTTAACTCTTCATTTTAACGGTAGTCCAGAAAATATTAATATAAACATTATTTAACCATAAAAAAATATGAGAAAATGATAAATAAATACCTTCTGAATGTTCAAAAGGACGGAAGTTAAACTTCCAAAAGGACAAGTAAAGAACTCAAATTTCCAGATAGAACAAATAACAACTGGAACATAGCTATTAACACCTGAAACATACTTATTAACAATTGCTTGTTTTCTTATTTGTCCTTTTGGAATTCGGAGTTCCTTACTTGTACTTTGGAAGTTTGAGTTACTTGTCTTTTTGGAAATTCAAAGGTATTTATTTGTCATTTTCCCAAAAATAATAAATCCTTGGATCATAGGAGACCACTCTATCACTAATTTTTTGGGTATATTATTCACCAATAGGTCACGTTCTATAAGCTCCCCAAACGTTCATCTTGGTTTTTCTCTTTTTCAATTAGACTCCAAGTTCTTCGGTCACTCTTTTCACCCCGACTCATTTATTAGCCTTCTTTACACATGTCCAAAACACTGGAACAAGTTTCTACCATTTTTTCAATAACCACTCTAACCCATTCTCATATATGATCATTCAAAATCTTATCATTTCTGATATGATCACACATCCATATTAACATCTTCATTCAAACTACCTCAATTTTATGTCCGTGCCCGTTTGATTGTGGAAAAGTTAGCCAAAGAATTAGAAATGGAAAGTGAAGTAACCCCCATTTTTTTAAAAATTGTCTGATGTGACACATTTATGACAGAGGACAATTAAACCACTTCCCTAGTCTAAAATCAATTTTGATAGCTTAAAATCGATTTTAAGCTGAACTCATATTATCCCCCTTCATAGCCCAACTAGTGTTGGTCTAAGAGCATTGCGATAAAACTTTTCTTTAACCTTATACAATACTTCGAAAAATTGATTAAAGTTCATTTTATCATTTTTTTTCCAACAAAACTTTTGTAAATCAAAATAAGATTGTTTTAAATCTTTAATACTCCTACACAGTTTAGTAAGAACCCGACCGAACCGGATGGTTGGACCGGTCCAACCATCAATCGCTTCACATTTCGGATCAACGTTTATCCAGTCTAACCACCGGTTTAAGCGGTTTGACAGTGTTGAACCATGACCTGAAACTTTTTTAGCTCACCTGCCGGTCCGACTTTTACAACATGACTCCTACATAATTTCTATTTCTTCCCAAGGAAGGAATCAAGCTTTCCAAGAAAAAGTATAAAAGGAAAGCAAAGAAAACGTTTTACAATATATAATAAATAATAAATAAATATTCATTTCCTTCCTCTCTTTTTGCCATTTGTTCTTCTTCTTCTTCTTCTTCTACCTTCCTTTCTCACATTTATCTCTCTCTCTCTATACTCTCACTCTTCTTCACTTCAATTCCTTCATTCTTTTCAACAATTCTCTATTTCTCACTATTCATCCACTTCGTTTCATCTTTTTTATTTCTCCGATGCTTTCAATTACTTCGCAATGAAGTTTAAAAGAAAACGCGGACTCGAAGTGGTCAGTTTTTTGTGTATTTTGATACTTTTTTTTATTTTTCTTTTTGTAATTTCTCGTCTTTTCTGATCAAGTTTGTGACTTTCTTGTTTTTTTGAGTGAATTGTTATCTGGGGTTTTTTGTTTATTGTCTTGATTATTCAATTTTCTTGTTTTTCACTTGATTTTTGATAGCGTGATCAGTTTGTTGTTGATTTTACTTCAAGTGTGTAATCCCTGTTGATGTTTATGTTTTGTGGTGTGTTTGATTGTGGAAGGTTTTGATTTTTAGTTTTGGGATTGGAAAATGAAATGATTTTACTGATTATTGATGAAATATGAATATTTTTGAGGTTTTTTGACTGTCTTGATTATTGCATGCTTATCTAAATGAAGATAGGGATAGGTTTGCACAATAGGAGATGTTGTAGCCTCTTCATATTTGAATGGTTTAGTCTTGTTACATCTGTAGAAACTAAAATATGTATTGGCAGTTTAATGCTCACATGTATGAGTGGGTTCATGATGGTAATATATGGATAGGTTTGTTTTTGAGCTACAAATTATTGTCGCATTGAAAGTTTTTTTTTTTTTTGGTAAGCATTTTTGTTGTACAAGTTGGATGGTTGATTTTGTATGCATTGACTGCATCTATGGACATATTATATCAGTCGGTTTGTTACTTCTACTCTTATCCGCCTATTTCTTCATTTTAGAAGATCGCCCCTCTATTTATCTTATTTGTCTTTGACTTGTTGCAGCCACCAAGGATAAGATCGTTTATTGATAGTGTTACTGCAGTCCCACTTGAGAAGATAGAAGAACCTCTTAAAGGGTTTGTTTGGGAGTTTGATAAGGTTTTCTAGTGGCCCTTTTCTGATTGCAAACATATATTTGTTTTTCATATTGCTTTTATTTATTGGTGTCTCCTCTCTGTGCAGGGAGATATTCATCACTGGGTTGATCTTTTCAACCAGTTTGATTCATTTTTTGAGAAATTTGTTAAATCAAGGAAGGATCTGCTGATTGATGACAATTTTTTGGACCTAGATCCTCCCTTTCCTAGAGAAGCTATTCTTCAAATTCTTCGTGTTATAAGAATAATTTTGGAGAACTGCTCCAATAAGCATTTTAGTTCATTTGAGGTATGCAGTCTATTTGACAATAAGCTTCGAAGTATGCTATTCTTAGTACTTCTCTGCCCTTCGTCTTACTGTCTAGTTTTCCTTGAAACTGCAGCAGCATCTTTCGGCATTGCTTGCTTCTACTGATGCAGATGTGGTCGAGGCTAGTCTGGAAACTTTAGCCACCTTTTTGAAGAAAACAGTTGGAAAGAACTCCAACAGAGATGCTTCTCTGAATTCAAAGCTGTATGCTCTTGCACAAGGATGGGGAGGAAAGGAGGAGGGGCTTGGTCTAATGGCATCTGCTGTGCCTAATGGGTGTGACGCAGCTGCGTATGACTTGGGTTGTACCCTTCATTTTGAGTTTTATGCATTAAATGGATCATCTAGTGACACCAAAATGGCAGAACCTTCAGTCAGGGGGTTACAAGTTATTCATTTATGTAATGTCAACAAATGTGCTGAAACTGATCTTGAGCTTTTGCACCAATTAGTTACAAAGTATGAAGTGCCTGCTGATTTAAGATTTTCTTTACTGACAAGATTACGGTTTGCAAGAGCTTTTGGTTCTTTGGCTTCTAGACAACAGTACACGTGCATTCGCTTATATGCTTTTATAGTTCTCATTCAAGCATGTGCCGATGCTGATGATTTGGTTTCTTTCTTTAATGCGGAGCCTGAATTCATCAATGAATTAGTATCCTTGTTAAGCCGTGAAGATGCTGGCTTGGATAAAATTCGGATTTTATGTGTGCATTCTTTAGCTGCACTTTGTCTGGACCGTACTCGCCAGTCTACAGTACTGACAGCAGTTACATCTGGCGGACACCGTGGCATTCTATCTAGCTTGATGCAAAAAGCGATTGACTCTGTCATCAGTGGTAACTCTAAATGGTCAATGCATTTTGCAGAATCTCTTTTGTCTCTTGTCTCTGTGTTGGTTTCGTCATCTTCAGGGTGCTCAGCCATGCGTGAAGCTGGATTTATCCCTACTCTGTTACCTCTTCTTAAAGATTTAAATCCTCAGCACTTGCATCTTGTTGAAAAGGCTGTACGGATTTTAGAGGCTTTTATGGACTATAGTAACCCAGCTGCTGCATTGTTCAGAGACTTGGGAGGTTTAGATGATACCATCTACCGGCTGAAGATGGAAGTTTCACATGTGGAAAATGGTGCAAAGCAGCCAGTTGAAATTTTTGAGTCTTGTGTAAGCACTGAACAAGTGGCTGGAGGTGTCTCTAATGAGCTTGTTGAAAGGCAGCCTTTGTATTCTGAACCATTAATTTCTTATCACCAGCGATTGTTGATGAAAGCTTTACTGCGTGCTATATCTCTTGGTACCTATGCTCCTGGAAATGCTTCTCGACTTTATGGATTTGAAGAGAATGTGCTGCCACATTGCTTAAGCATTATTTTCAGAAGAGCAAGAGATTTTGGTGGTGGAGTTTTCTCTCTTGCGGCTACTGTCATGACTGATTTGATACAAAAGGATCCAACCTGTTTTCCTGTCTTAGATGCAGCTGGTCTTCCATCTGCCTTCTTGGATGCTATAATGGTAGAAGTTCTCAACTCTGCAGAAGCTATCACATGCATCCCCCAGTGTTTGGATGCCTTATGCCTAAATAGTAATTTTCTCCAGGCTGTAAAAGATCGGAATGCTTTGAGATGTTTTGTAAAAGTGTTTACTTCTCAGACATATATGCACGCTCTTGCAGGTGACACTTCTTCTTCTTTATCTAGTGGACTGGATGAATTAATGCGTCATGCTTCCTCATTACGTGGACCCGGAGTTGATATGCTAGTTGAGATACTGGAAACTATTTCAAAAATAGGTTATGGAGCTGGTGAGTCTTGCTGTTCTACTTCTGCTCCTATGGATATGGATAATGCAGAAACGAATTTGAACTTACCTGAGAACAAGGTGCAATCCAGCTCAGATGGCATGGAGCAGACAGTTGAACCATCTTCTGAAGCTTCAATAATGAACATTGAATTATTTCTTCTTCATTGTGTCTACAATATTGCTCGCCTTCTTGAGACAACTCTACAGAATGCTGACACATGTCGAATGTTTGTTGAGAAAAAGGGCATTGAAGCTGTTCTCAATTTATTCACTCTGCCTTTAATGCCTCCTTTTGTATCTGTTGGGCATAACATATCTGTTGCCTTCAAGAACTTCTCCCCACAGCATTATGTTTCTCTTGCTCGAGCTGTATGTTCCTTCTTGAGGGAGCATCTGAAATCTACTAATGAGTTTTTAGATTCAGTTGGAGGGACTCAAATTGCTCTAGTAGAACCTGAAAAGCGAACAAAAGTTTTGGGATATCTCTCTAGCCTTGAAGGAGTTCTAACTCTTTGTATATTTTTGTTGAAGGGAACTTCTGCTGTTGTGTCTGAATTGGGGGCGGCAGATGCTGATGTGCTGAAAGATATTGGGAAAGCATACAAAGAAATAATTTGGCAAATTTCTTTGTGTAATGATTCCAAGTCAGATGGTAAGAACGCTGAACAAGAATCTGAGGTTTCACAGGTGACACCTAATTCTGTTGAAAGGGAAAGTGATGATGATGCAAATACTCCTGTTGTGAGGTACACAGCTTCTGGTAGGGGTCCACAGTCATTGTGGAGTGGAGACCGTGACTTTCTGTCAGTGGTGCGTTCTGCAGAAAGTTTTCACCGCCATACTAGACGTGGGATTGCACGATTAAGAGGTGGAAGGACTGGCCGTCACTTGGAAGTTTTAAACATTGATCCTGAAGTATCTACTAGTGCACCAGAGGCAACTCTATCCCAAGATTTGAAGAAGAAAAGCCCTGAAGTTCTTGTGTTAGAAATTCTGAACAAGCTATCGTCAACCATGCGCTCTTTCTTCACTGCTCTTGTCAAGGGATTCACTTCACCAAATCGTCGCCGGGCTGATATAGGGTCACTGAGTTCAGCATCAAAGACTCTTGGAACTGTCTTAGCTACAACGTTTCTTGAGGCCCTCAGTTTTTCTGGGCATTCTACTGGACCAGACTCTGTACTTTCTGTAAAATGTAGATACCTTGGGAAAGTTGTTGATGACATGGCAGCCCTCACATTTAACAACAGGCGCCGGAGTTGTTATGCAGCCATGGTGAATTATTTTTATGTCAATGGTACATTTAAAGAGCTTCTTACAACTTTTGAAGCTACTAGTCAACTGCTATGGGCGTTTTCATACTCTCTTCCATCATCAAGCACTGAGAATGAACAAAAGTATGAAGGAAGCAAGCTTTCATGTAAACCTTGGCTACTTGATACATTACAGAGCTACTGTCGTTTGCTTGAGTACTTTGTAAACTCGTCATTACTTGTATCCCCAACCTCTGCTTCCCAGGCAGAGCTCCTTGTTCAGCCAGTTGCAGTTGGATTGTCAATTGGACTATTCCCTGTACCTAGGGATCCAGAAACTTTTGTTCGTATGCTGCAGTCTCAGGTTCTTGATGTGATCCTACCAGTTTGGAATAACCCCCGTTTTATTAGTTGCAATTCTGGTTTCATTGCATCTGTCATTTCCCTTGTAACATTTGTATACACTGGTGTTGGAGAAGTGAAGCGAAATCGCAATAACATTGGGGGAAACACAAATCAACGGTTAATGCCACCACCTCCTGATGAGGTAACCATTGCCACTATTGTTGAGATGGGGTTTTCAAGGGCTAGGGCAGAGGAAGCACTTAGGAATGTGGAATCAAATAGTGTTGAAATGGCTATGGATTGGCTGTTTAGTCATGCTGATGATCCTGTTCAGGAAGATGATGAACTTGCACGTGCTCTTGCTTTGTCCCTTGGAAGTTCAACCGATACAACTAAAGTGGATAATGCTGAAAAGTCTATGGATGTGCATATTGAGGAGGGGCATTTGAAGAAACCTCCGGTTGATGGTATTCTTGCTACAGCAGTGAAGTTATTTCAGAGTAGTGATTCTGTAGCATTTCAGCTTACAGATTTACTTGTAATACTCTGCAATCAGAATAAAGGAGAAGATCGTCCAAAAGTAATATCTTATCTTCTTCAGCAGTTAAAACTCTGTCCTACGGACTTTTCAAATGATAACTGTGCAGCTTTAAGTGTGTTATCACATGTTATAGCGCTAATTCTTTTTGAGGATGGAGGTACAAGGGAAGTTGCTGCTCAAAACAATATTGTGTCTACAATAATAAATATATTGACAGATTTTAAAGCCAAATTTGAGCCAGGAAGTGAGATTCCAGTTCCTAAACTCATTTGTGCTTTGTTACTAATATTGGATCTCATGTTACAACCAAGACCCAAAACTGATAATATGGAAGGAGTGCATACTGAAGCCCGGCATGACTCATCCGGGGATGTTGCTAATGGAGAGAAGAAAGAATCTTTAGCTTTGGATGAGAAACAACGTAGCATGGCAGTTGAGGATATGCTGGAGAAAGCTAGAGGCTACCTATCTATTGAAGAGAGTCGAAGGGTTCTGGATATTGCTTGTGACTTGATAAAACAGAAAGTTCCTGCTATGGTCATGCAAGCTGTTTTGCAGTTGTGTGCCCATTTGACAAAAACACATGCTTTAGCCTTACAATTCCTTGAGAATGGAGGTTTGGCTTCTCTTTTTAACCTTTCAAGGAATTGTTTTTTCCCTGGATATGACACTGTTGTGTCAGCTATAGTTCGACATCTCCTTGAAGACCCTCAAACACTACAAACAGCCATGGAATTAGAGATAAAACAAACATTAACTGGAAATCGTCATGGAGGACGTGTCTCTCCTCGATCATTTCTGGCTTCAATGGCACCTGTGATCTCTAGGGATCCTAATGTTTTTATGAAAGCTGCAGCAGCAGTCTGTCAGTTAGAGACATCAGGGGGAAGGACCGTAGTCGTGCTATCAAAGGAAAAGGAAAAAGAAAAGGAAAAATCCAAGTCTTCAGCAACTGAAGTTGGGATGTTGTCCAGTGAATGTGTCCGGATACCTGAAAGCAAGTCAAATGATGGATCAGGGAAATGCTCCAAAAGTCACAAGAAGGTTCCTGTTAATCTCAGTCAAGTAATTGATCAGCTTCTTGAGATTGTGCTAAAGTATCCTTGTGTGAAAGGTCAAGATTCTGGGTCTAACTCAACTTTCATGGATATTGATGAGTCTACCATGAAGGTGAAAGGTAAATCCAAGATTGAGGAGACAACAACGTTGGAGCCTGAATCTGAAAGGTCCGTTGCACTCGCCAAGGTGACTTTTATTCTCAAACTGTTGAGTGACATCCTCTTGATGTACGGACATGCAGTTGGAGTCATACTTAGACGGGATTCTGAAATGTGTCAATTTCGTGGATCCAATCAACCAGATAATTCTGGACATAATGGGATAATTCATCATGTGTTGCATCGGTTGCTACCTCTAGCTGTTGATAAACGTGCAGGACCTGATGATTGGAGAGGTAAGTTATTGGAGAAGGCTTCATGTTTTCTGATAGTTTTGGGTGGTCGATCTGGTGAAGGGAGAAAGCGTGTAACAAATGAACTTGTTAAAGCTTTGACATCTTTTTCAAATTTGGAGAGCAATTCAACAAATAACAGCTTGTTGCCAGACAAAAGGCTTTTAACTTTAGTTGATCTAGTATATTCTATTTTATCTAAAAATTCATCATCTGCTAGCCTTCCTGGTTCTGGATATTCACCTGACATTGCAAAGAGCATGATAGATGGTGGAATCATTCAGTGTTTAACTAATATATTGCAAGTTATGGATTTGGATCATCCTGATGCTCCCAAAGTTGCTAATCTTATACTCAAGGGCTTAGAAGGCCTTACTAGAGCTGCTAATGCCAGCGATCAATTCTTCAAAACTGATGGGATTAACAAGAACAGATCTGCTGATTTAGATGCCAGACACGATGCTCAAATTTCTGCTCCATCTACAGCCGCAGTGACACATAATCAGGATCAGAATCCAATCAGTCAAGAGGCACTAAGAGATGCAATGGATGATGTGCAACATGATCAAAGAGCTTCTCAAGGTGATGATCAGGCCACTAATCCCAATCAGTCAGTGGAACAGGATATGGGTGTAGAAAGGGGGGAGTCGATAGCTCCAAACCCTGCAATGGAACTTGGTATGGACTTTATGCATGAAGAAATGGGGGAGGGTGGTGTATTGCGCAGCTCAGGTCAAATTGAAATGACTTTTCATGTGGAGAATAGGGCAGATGATGATATGGGTGATGAAGATGATGACATGGGTGATGATGGTGAAGATGATGAGGATGACGATGAGGGGGAAGACGATGATGAGGATATAGCAGAAGATGGTGGAGGAATGATGTCCCTTGCTGACACTGATGTTGAAGATCATGATGATACTGGCTTAGGAGATGAGTACAATGAAGAAATGATTGAAGAAGACGACGATGATTTTCCTGAAAATCGTTTAATAGAGGTAAGGTGGAGCCCTCTTGATGGATTAGATCATTTGCAGATTCTTGGGCAACCTGGAGCTGCAGGTGGCTTTATTGATGTGGCTGCTGAACCTTTTGAAGGAGTTAATGTTGATGACCTTTTTGCTCTTCCAAGGCCTTTGGGTTTTGAACGCCGTCGTCAAGCAAGTAGAACTTTTGACCGATCTGCCACTGAAGTCAATGGTTTTCAACATCCTCTCCTTGTTAGGCCACCTGTTTCTGGGGGTTTGTTGTCAACGTGGTCTTCGGTTGGAAATTCTTCATCTAGGGATTCAGAAGCTTACTCATCAGGAAATCTTTATTTGTCCCATTTCTACATGTTTGATGCGCCTATCCCTCCATATGATCATGTGTGGAGTAGTGTCGTTGGAGATCGTTTGGGTGGTACTGCACCCCCTCCAGTCACAGATTATTCTCTAGGTTTAGAGTCATTGCAACTATCAGGAAGAAGAGGGTTAAATAGTGGTAGGTGGACAGATGATGGTCAGCCGCAAGGAGGTGCTCAAGCTGCTGCTATTGCACAAGCTGTGGAGGAACAGTTTTTATCTCAGCTACACAGCATTGCTCCTTCTAGCACCCCTGTTGAACAGCAGTCTAATAATACTGGAGTACAAGAGATGCAATCTGATGCACCTTCATCTCACGATGGCCCAATATTGACAGCAGGAAATGACTCTGCCACTCAGCCAGTTGAATGTCAGCAACAAGAAAATGGTACAGAATCGGCACCCCAGCAAATAAACCTTTCTGTTAATGGTTCTGTTGAGGAAGAAGTCAATACAAACTCTGGTCTTATAGGTACAGTAGGATGCCAACAAGGCAATCAGCCCTTGGCAGTCCAACCACTTCCACTGAATGTTATGCCTAATGGTCTTGACGTATCAGAAAGTGAAAGAAATGACACTACAAATGAGGATGCAGCTATTTCCCAAGATTTTATCAGCTCACCTGTAGATTCTCATGTCAATCTACCGCAAGGAACAAGTGCAGATGCATTTACAAGTGATGAAAATTTGCCGATGGGTTGTGATGGAGCTTTACTTAATGATGGTCAGACCAGTAATCCTCAGATGGTGGGCTCTGTTTCAGAAGAGATGCCTGATCCTGTTAATTACCATGCATCATCAATGGATGCTAATATTGATGTTGAAATGGATGGTATAGATGCTGGAGGGAATCAACCACAGCAACCAACTCCTGCTGCAGAACATGAGAGGGATGAGCAACCACCTCAAAATACAGAGGTCGCTTTAAATGCTTCTCAGGCTGACCAAAATAGTGTGAATAATGAAGCTCCTGGTGCCAATGCAATTGATCCTACCTTTTTGGAGGCATTACCTGAAGATTTGCGAGCAGAAGTTCTAGCCTCCCAGCAAGCCCCATCTGTTCAACCTCCAGCATATGCTCCTTCTGTTGAAGATATTGATCCTGAGTTTTTGGCGGCTCTTCCTCCAGACCTCCAGGCTGAGGTTCTGGCCCAACAAAGAGCTCAAAGAGTTGTCCAGCAGGCGGAAGGACAACCAGTTGACATGGATAATGCATCTATAATTGCTACTTTTCCTGCTGATTTGCGTGAAGAGGTTTGGATTTTAATTTTGATGATGTTATAACTGATATAACTGCAAGTTGTGGAAATATAATATGATTATTTGCTTTATTTCAGGTGCTTCTGACTTCTTCAGAGGCAGTTTTGTCAGCATTGCCATCCCCTTTGCTTGCTGAGGCTCAAATGTTAAGGGACAGAGCAATGAGTCATTATCAGGCACGCAGTCTTTTTGGTAGCAACCATAGGCTTAACAGAAGAAATGGGTTGGGATTTGATCGGCGGCCAGTAATGGATCGAGGTGTTGGAGCTACAGTAAGTAGGAGATCTATTCTTGCAGATAGCATGAAGTTAAAGGAGATTGAAGGTGAACCATTGGTGGATGCAAATGCATTAAAATCTTTGATCCGTCTTCTACGATTGACACAGGTAATTATATTCTTTATGGTTGTTTTCATAGTCAACAGCCTATTCTGCCAGCTGCAGAATAGTTGTCTTTTAAGTCCAGTTTCTTGCCCCTTACTTGCATATATTTATGGAATTTTATGTCTCTCATAATATTCAGCATTGCCCCTTACTTGCTCATACATTATCACAAGTTTTGGCATGATATGGATTTTTTAAGTATATGTCTACCATGATAATATATTCCCACCCCCCTTTTCTCTTTGCAGCCTCTTGGAAGAGGTCTTCTTCAAAGGCTCCTGTTAAACTTGTGTGCCCACAGTGTCACAAGAGCCACTCTTGTTTGTCTTTTGCTTGATATAATCAAGCCTGAAGCCGAAGGCACTGTTGGTGGATCAGCAACATTAAATTCTCAGAGGCTTTATGGTTGTCACTCAAAGACAGTTTATGGTCGATCTCAGTTACTGGATGGTAAACTTGCGCACATTTCTATTTGACTTGCATGGCCTCTTCAAGAGATGCCAGTGTATATTTCACTAATGCTCTTATTTTGTCTCATAACAGGTCTTCCTCCCTTGGTGCTTCGTCGAATTCTTGAGATTCTGTCCTACTTGGCCACGAACCATTCTGCTGTTGCAAATATGTTGTTTAACTTTGACCGATCAATAATTTCTGAGCCTTCAAGCTCTTGTAGGGACACTATGAAGGACAAAGGGAAAGAGAAAGTTAGTGAAGGGGAACCTTCAAAAAAATCTGTTTGGGATTTTGAGGCACCAGATGTTCCCCTTATTATCTTTTTAAAGCTTTTGAACCGACCCCTGTTTTTACGCAGCTCAGCACATCTGGAGCAGGTCATGGGTCTGATTCAAGTTATAGTACTTAATGCAACATCAAAATTAGAAAGTGAGTCTCAGTCTGAAAAAGAAATAACAGGTAGCCAAAATTTAGCTGCAAGTGAAGCCTCGGGTGATTTTGAGAAGGATCCTCCTTTAGTGGAGTTGGACTCTGATAAACAAGATAAGCACGCTGACAAGGAATCATGCCATTCTAATGTAAAGAAGAGTGTGGATATGTATAATATCTTTTTGCAGTTGCCACAAGTTGATTTGAGTAATCTATGCAGTCTTCTTGGTCGTGAAGGGTATGGTTCATATCCTTTTTATGTTTAAGCTCACTGTTCTGTTAGGTTTATGAAGCTATCATTTGTTCAACTATCTTTTTTACATTTTCGTATCTCAATTTATTTTGTTCTTTCAGTAGCTTTCAGACCCTACTCTGTTGTTGAGAGTTTTATGGACTAATCTGTGCTATTTATTTATTTAGTCTTTCAGATAAAATATATATGCTCACCGGTGAGGTGCTGAAGAAGTTGGCTGCCAATATTGCTCCACATCGGAAGTTTTTTACTTTAGAGCTATCAGCTTCAGCTCATGCTTTGACGAATTCTGCAGTCAGTGAACTTTGTACCCTGCAGGAAACAAATATGCTTGGTTTGAGTGCTGGCTCCATGGCTGGTGCTGCCATTTTGCGTGTGCTGCAAGCTTTGAGTTCACTCACTTCGCTTAATTCTTCTGGTAACACGGATATTGAAAAAGATGTCGATCAGCGTGACGATCAGGCAACTATGTGGAATTTAAATACCGCTCTTGAACCATTGTGGAAACAATTGAGTAATTGTATAAGTGCAGCCGAGACTCAGCTGGGTCAGAGTTCTTTCTCTTCTACTATGGCAAATGTAAATGTTGCTGAGAATCTACAGAGTTCCTCTACTCCACCTTCTCTTCCCCCTGGAACACAAAGGCTCTTGCCTTTTATTGAAGCCTTCTTTGTTTTGTGTGAAAAGCTACAAGCCAAGGAATCCAATTTGCAGCAAGATCATGGTATTGCAACTGCAAGAGAAGTCAAAGAATCTGGTAGCAGTTCTGCATCAGTTAGTGGTGGTGATTTACAGAGAAAGCTCGATGGTGCTGTTACATTTACAAGGTTTTCTGAGAAACATCGCCGCCTGTTGAATGCTTTTATTAGGCAGAATCCAGGTTTGTTGGAAAAATCACTTTCCATGATGCTCAAGGCGCCAAGGTTGATTGATTTTGATAACAAGAGAGCCTATTTCCGCTCTAGAATCAGACAACAACATGAGCAACACTTGTCTGGACCCCTGCGTATAAGTGTAAGGCGAGCTTACATTTTGGAGGACTCATATAATCAATTGAGGATGCGTCCTACTCAGGATCTTAAAGGACGACTAAATGTGCAATTTCAAGGTGAAGAGGGTATTGATGCTGGTGGTCTCACTAGAGAATGGTATCAGCTATTGTCAAGGGTCATATTTGACAAAGGTGCTTTACTTTTTACCACTGTTGGTAACGATGCAACCTTTCAGCCCAATCCTAACTCTGTCTATCAGACCGAACATCTCTCATACTTCAAATTTGTGGGCAGAGTGGTAAGTCTGTGGATCAATGGTGTTGCACTTTTTTGTAATGTTAGAACTTCCGATTTGCTTTATTGTTAATAGAATGATATATACACCAAAATCGATCATTCAGGCCCTCATTTAACAACTAAAGCTTTCAATATGTAGACATCTGACAGTTGTTTCAATCTGCTGTTCAGGTGGGGAAGGCTCTTTTTGATGGGCAATTGTTGGATGTTTACTTCACCAGATCTTTCTATAAACATATACTTGGTGTTAAGGTTACATACCATGACATCGAGGCTGTTGATCCTGATTACTACAAAAATTTGAAGTGGATGCTAGAGGTGAGTTGTTGTGGCACATCCTTTCCCAATATTTATTTATACATCCATTTTATATGTGGTATCAAATATATAGAAAACTATGCAATGCATAAGCTGCAAATTGTTTGGTTTATCTCATACTCTATTCGAATGATGTGACCCACATTCTAGTATATTGTTATGTTATTTTCTTGTTATTCTGTGTTCTTGAATACCTATCTTCTGTACTTTCTTAATAATTACATTTTTTACTACGCACAACAGAATGATGTGAGTGATATTCTTGACCTGACGTTTAGCATGGATCCTGATGAGGAAAAACACATACTTTATGAGAAGAATGAGGTATTTAAATATTTTAATCTGAATTATTTGATATATTATTAAGGTTTAAACTCAATGGATATTGCTCATATCTGTGTTTCCTTGGCCATCTTCTGAAAATCATGTTATAGGTTACTGACTATGAGCTTAAACCTGGGGGGAGAAACATAAGAGTCACGGAAGAAACAAAACACGAGTATGTGGACCTTGTTGCTGATCATATTCTGACAAATGCTATACGTCCACAAATCAATTCTTTTCTAGAAGGTTTCAGTGAATTGGTGCCTCGAGAACTTATATCTATTTTCAACGACAAGGAGCTTGAGCTACTTATTAGTGGCCTCCCAGAAATAGATTGTGAGTTGACTTCAACGTTAATTTATTCCAGAAATTATATTTTTTTTTCGACCTATCTGAATAATGTCATTCTTTTTACAGTTGATGACTTGAAGGCCAGTACCGAGTATACAGGATATACAGTGGCATCAAATGTTGTCCGATGGTTTTGGGAGGTTGTCAAAACTTTCAGTAAAGAAGATATGGCTAGACTGCTGCAATTTGTAACCGGAACATCAAAGGTGATTCAGTGAAAACCTCATGTGTATAAGCTTTCATGGATCTTGATTCGTATGGCAAAAATATGATCTATAATACAATTATTGTCTTAGAGGGGTAAATTTTTATTCAAATTAACCTGTCAAACGCATTTCCAACTGTGAATCTTTCTTCTTTTCTCTTTTTTCCCTTACCCTCTTACCCTGTCTATCAACTTGGGTTGTGGATTTAATGTTTTATCATGGTACATAATTCTCAGATTATGGGAGAAGAAATAGCATATTTGCTAATATAATGTCTTGCGCTTTCTCTTTTAGTAGTGATACAAATAACTTGGGCAAATTTTATAGTAGTTTTTTGAACTTGGTTTTCAGGTTCCACTGGATGGCTTTAAGGCCTTGCATGGTATCTCTGGACCTCAGAAGTTTCAGATTCACAAGGCATATGGCGCTCCTGATAGATTGCCATCCGCTCATACTTGGTGAGTTGTTTTATCTATGGCATTGTTTTGCTTGTGCCAATTGTTTTTCCCAATCTATATATTACTTTCTCCACATGAACTTTCAGCCTAACTGTTTTCTTTTGCTTTTTTTTCTCCAAATACCCTCAGTTTCAATCAGCTAGACCTTCCTGAATATACTTCTAAAGAACAACTTCAAGAAAGGTTGTTGCTTGCCATCCATGAAGCTAGCGAAGGATTTGGCTTCGGTTGATCAGCATCTCTTTGTTAGGTTGTGGCAGGCTGCAGCTCTGCCATCAGCATGTCTTCAACCTGCCGTTTTAGAGGTAAAAAGATATCTTTTCCCTTTTCTACCTTACCATTATAGTTCAATTGGAAGAATAGTATAGGGTTGTAATCTGCTCATCTCATCAATATCTTGTGTTTCTTTATATCTTAGCACAAATATATAAGTGCTCTAATATAAATGGATAGTCCTATATAGGAAACTTTCTTCTTCTCCCCACTTAGAGGGAATGATTTCTAGAGTTGGTTACATAACACATATCTCTAATTTGTGGTCCCTTTTTGTTTATTCAGGCGTTGATGGCAAGCTCTTAAAGTTTCCCCGGCCTTCTGGTGCTTCCAAGAAAAGATGGCTGGAATACATCTTTTTATTGTACAATTCTTGCCATGCATAGTTTTGGAGGCAGGAGACATCCATTTCTGTTATTGTAACCGGGCATTTTCAATTATTTTGCAGTCTCAGTGTAATCAATGTTCTTTTGTCTTACAGCATTCTATTTGCTGCTAATAAACTTGAGAATGTACAGATGTTGGTATTGACATGATAGTTGTCTATTTCTAGAATGGAAAGAGTTTCATTCATCCAATTATGAGGCTCTGCCTCTGATCAAGATGGTCTTTGGGGTCTTTTTATCAGCTTTATTATTGGCTCTGACGGGGAATTTTACTAATTAGTAATAGTTATAGCGTTAAGCAAGATGATAATCAAACTTCATCGCTGTGCTCTTTAAATTCATGTTAACCATGTTTACGCTATCTCTTATTTCACTACTTTCTTTTACATCAATAACTGAAATATAATCTGAAGTATCGTTATGATCGAATATATCGTTTTTTAGTTACCTAGGCAGGGTATAATATTGACCATTACGATGACTAGTTCTTTAAAGATCCAGCATTATAGATATAAGCGTGAGTGAAAAGACATCTCCAATTAGTTATAAATATTTATAAATGTGAAGACATCTCCACACCTAAGTGAAGTTGGGTGAAATTCACTTGTGTGAACAAAAAATAAAGGGTTTGCTTGTAAGTTGTAATGCTTTAGAGCCCATAGGAGTACACTCAATAATAAGTCACAAGTTAAAAGCTTTGCTCTTAGATTGCGGTGAGGTGAACCCTTACTTATAACTTTATAATAAAATAGGGAGGAAATAGATTTAAAAGGAGAAAATGACACTCATTTTGTTCTAAGTAATTATAATATTATTTTGACTTTTTTCATAGAAAATACTATAAAATTAATCACTTTAAAAAAATATCTACATTAATTTTCCATGCTCAAAATTAATTTACTTCACTTATTAACTACTATGGATTAGATTCCATACAAAATTAGTCCTATATTCATAAAATTCATAAATTTATAGAATACAACGTTAAGAGAAAATTACAAATAAATATCTCCAAATGTCCAAAAAGATAAAGTAAGGAACTCAAACTTACAAATAGAAAAATTAACAATAAAAACATACATATTAACAATTGTAACATATTAATTAACAATTGACTGGTTCCTTAATTGTCTTTTTGAAATTCTAAGTTCCTTAATTATCCTTTTGAATATTCAAAGTTATTTATTTATCATTTTCCCTTAACTTAAATATCATGAGTATGATTTTGTGGTACTACTACTAATATCACAAACTAGTTGACTTCCCATAAAAAAGATTACTCCCACTTAACAACCAAATATGATACTCCCTCCGTTCCTAAATATAAGATCACTTTTGAAATTCAACTTGTCCCTAATTATAAGATCACTTTTTAACTTTTTCCAACTTTTTCACAAATTAACCCTACAATGCTTATCTATAATAACAAGCAAAAGAGAGAGAGCGAAGATAACTCTATATAGGTAATATCATGTATAAATAACTAACTTAACTAACTTCCTTAATTTAGTCAAATTAGGGAAAGTGATCTTATATTTAGGAGCGGAGGGAGTACTTTGAAAAAAAAAAGTAGTAGACTACCCAAAATGCCCCTCCAAGTGTACCACACAAGTCATCACTCACACTCTTCCTCCCACGTTTTCTGTGCCGCACTTTCACTTGTGTTTCAAAACATCTCTTTGCTTTCTTACAATCTTATTCTTAGCATCCCCAAATCAAATGTAGTACAACAACAAGCCACGTCATCATCAATCTCTCTCAATCAAGTACTAAATTCTCTCTTCCTTTATCCCTTTCTCTTTCCATTCTATTACCCTCTCACATTTCTTCCTCCTACTTTCGGAGATTCCTATGTACTCAACATTTTTTATCCAAATTGTTGTCTCTGCCCTTTTAAATGAGTAAAACGAAAAGGGGTGGAGAGAAATCTTACATTGTTCATTATTTTATTGAAATACTTCATAAAGTTTTGATCTTTTTCTTCTTTTTTTATAATTAAGATTTATTTGTCACCATAGATATTCTGTCACAATGCTTCATAATTTGCAAGTTAATAGTATTTTAGAGAGAGAAATGAAAGTAATGATAAAGTTAATAGCTATGTGAATAGAAACAAAAGTTAGAATTTTTCACTGTTTTTTGGAGGTAGTAGCTCATAATGTAAGTTTAGAATTAATTGCTCTATTTTCGGAGATTACTATGTACTGTTATTTATTGGAATAGTTCATAAAGTTGTGATCTTTTTCTTCTTTTTTTATAATTAAGATTTAATTGTCAACATAAATACTCTTTCTCAATGCTTCATAGTTTGGGAGTTAGTATTTAGTATTTTAGTAAAAAAAAGGAAAGCAAATAGCTATGTGAATGTTTACAATTGTAGGAAAGAATAGGGATGGAGAGAAATTTTACTTCATAAAGTTGTGATCTTTTTTCTTATTTCTTTTTTAATTAAGATTTGATTGTCAACATAGATATTACATCTCAATGATTCATGGTTTGCAATTTTGTAGTGATAAAGTAAACTTAAGCATTTTTCATTCTATTTTGGAGGTAGCACAGTTCTGTAAAGTTCAGAATTGATCTACTTTGGGAGAGAAAGTGAGATGAGGAAACTAAGATGGGCAATGGATGGAGCAGGATTTTGGGATTTGGATGTTTCAACTCCCAAAACACTTGATGGTTTGGCTTCTCCAGTTCCTGGAGACCCAATTCCATTGGGGTTATCAAGAGGAACAAGGCTTTCAAGGCCTAATCAGATTGATTTCATGCAACGTTTCATGCATGCCCCTCTTATTCCCAGCTATTCCAAACCTCAAGGCTTAAGTCTCCAGCGTGTCCTCACCATCCCCTTTTCTGACCGCTGGTAATTCCCTTGTCCATGTGCCTTATTCTCTTCCAAATTTTGAATTTTGATATGTGGTTTGTAGTTATATGGAGAATGGAGGGTTCTTTATTTGAATTGAAAAAAGTTTGCATTTGCCTTGTCAAGTTCTATTTTTTTATGAATACTAATTTATCAACATAAACATGTTGTGTCCATGTTTTCATAGTTGGAAGTTGATATTTTGGGAAAACAATGACAGTGACCTGGGTATTGAAATGGAGTTGAGAATTCTTCGAAAGTTTTTTTAACTTGCGGTGTTTTGTGAAGGGCAATATTGGACTAAGATAAACCTGAGTAGTGAAGTTAGTATAGGCCTGCATCAATTTATGTGATGCTGTTAATATTTTGTTTCTGTGTATTGCCAGATATCGATAGTGTTTATAATACATGGTCATTGAAAAATCCTCGTGGAATTTGCATATATTGATTTTCAAGGCTGCTAGTTTTGCAGGTTTGTAACATTATTAGGGCAGTTCAATTTGCAGAGATTTATCACCTCTGTTAAAAGCAGTGGAGAATCACATGGGTCAGTGTCCTCATGGTTGAAATCCCTGCAGAAACACCTACAGGAGAAATCTTTATATGCCTTAAATTTCAGTTCAGATTTACTTTTATCACCTGAGGACACTTTGCTTGTTGGCTTAGATGCTTATGGTCATACAAAAAAACGGAGAATCAAGACAATTCTTCATCACAAGGTGAATGTCCTGTTCTAGATTAGCTTATCAGATTAATTGTGCCTTTTCATTTTTTGGATATTGGATATTATGTTGTTTTCTCTTATCATTGAAGAGAAAAATAGTGTTCTTCGTATGATTCATTCCATTAGGGATGAAATATGTGTCCTTGGGGGGGTGGGGGGGTATTGTGGTTAAATTTGAATTTGAATTGAATTATCTAAGGTTTTTTATTCTTATAAAAGATTTCATTGATCTGTGGTTGTAGTTTGCAAATCATGACCTAATGATAGAAGCAGTTTGGCCTGGCCTTTTTGTTGAAAAGACTGGTAATTACTGGGATGTCCCATTTTCAATGGCTATTGATCTTGCTTCATTAGCTACCAGTGACTCTGCTACAAGTTATCATTTGTCTTTGCACCAAAATATGGGGACGCCTGAGCAATTTGGAGGTGATCAAAATCAAAGCAGTGGAGTGCCTCCTACTCTTCTTCCAGGATTAGCCTTCAAAAGTGCCTTTTCTTACAAGAAGAACATTGACATTTGGAAAAGCACTGCTCAAAAACAGAGATTGATGCAGCCATATGACTTTTTTCTTTCAAACCCTCATGTATCTGCTACTGGGATTGTTGGTAAGTTGTTTATTATGCATAATGTTTATTTACCCAGGTACATTCCTGGTCTATGAAAGGTGACAACTTCTGTGCTGTTGTATATATCATCTTTACTAATCAGAACATGGACTCTTTTACTATTAGTGGATCAAGGATTTAAACTGAGTGAGGAGATGGTTTCTGCTGTCTGAACTCAGACCATGAGTGATACCGTGTAATGGGCTTAAAGCCATTGATGTTATTGCAATGAGCTTAGTAGTTCTTTGAATTCCTTGTTATCAGGTGTGGCTGCGACCACTTCTGTAGGAGAGAATTCAGTAAGAGCGCTAGTGGAAGATGATCGGCAAGGTTCTAAAGGATATTATCTCGAGGCTTATGGAATTAAGGCCTCCTGTCTGGCAGATATATTTGCATCCACTTCATTTACAGCTCAATATGGGACCTTTCAAAGGTCTTATCTAGACCTTTCCAGATTTCAGGCCCGGATGGATTTTCCTTCTGGTTCAAAATTTCTTTCTGGTGCTGCAAGTGTTACACAAGATCTTCTCAATTCTCAGAAGCCTAGCTTGGACGCTGTTCAGGCAATTTGTCCTAATGCTACCTTTTCTCTTCAGCAGCAGGTACCTCCATTTCTTTTCAATTATGAGATTTCTCTTGAGCACAAGTTTTCCATGATGATGGAAACTTATTGTAATATGACAGAATTAGCTCTGGGGACACCTTTTTGGAGAAACTTGTTCACATATGTTTGGTTTACAATTGATAGCTCAAAAGCAAAATTTTCAAGTGGAAATAACATATATTCTCAATACATATTTTTATTGTAGGATTCATTTGGTGTAGTGGGAAAATAATTTGAAGGATGTAAAATAATCTTTATGTTCCAAGTAAACTGCACTTTATTGTGCTGTCCCTCTTCCATATTATTTCCTCAGTTTTGCTTTGAAACTCACTTAGCTTTACAATTTCTTTTATGGATGGATTAAAATAATGAGCATGAGTACTCTAATTGGTACAATATACAACATGATTTGAGTAAAATTTAAAATGTCATGCAGTGAATATGTATCAGATATAATACCATTTTGTTTTGTAGATTTTTAAGGCTGTCCCTTGATAATAAATAATTAATGTGTATCATGCAGATTGCTGGTCCTCTCAGTTTCAGAGTTGATTCAGGAGTTACAATTGATCTAAAGAACTCAACGTGCCCTATAGAAGTACAGGAACCCATATTTGCTTTTGAATATGCATTGCAAGTCCTTGGTTCTGCAAAAGCAGTAGCTTGGTATTCTCCTCATCGCCAAGAGTTTATGGCAGAACTTCGTTTCTTTGAGACATAAGCCATATGCATTCTTTTGTAGTTATATATATGTATGTTACTCTATTTATAAAAAATGGTTTGGTCATTGAAGTAATCTATTCATTCGCCCCATCAAAGTTGTTCTTTGCTTCATGTGGTTCCTTTAAACCTGAAGGAGGGGGCTTATTAGATGACCATAATATTTCTACCTACTCCTTGTGCATTTTTTTTAAGTAAATAAGTATGGTCAGCAAGCAAATAACTCAGCAGATGGAATTAGTGATAAATGAAAATTTTTTAATGGTTATATTTTGTGCATAAATAGATCATATTAATGAATATGTTCACTCCTATCCTTAGTATATATGGCGTTTTTGAGATGTTTGAAAAATATTGACATTTTCTTAAGAAATTAAAAATTTACAAATAGACATTAAATTTCATTAAAATTGTATGAGCTAAACTTAAATTAACTTGCATTTAATATTGGAAGGAACAAAGGTAACGATTTGTCTTGGCATGCTTCATATGCAACCTTTTCACTTTATTTATAATCATATCATATAATTCTTACAAAATCAGAAATTAAAATGCCTTCATTCAAAAAGCCACTTTTGAAATACTTTGGGCTTCCACAAACCAACCCACAGTCTAACAAACCGAAGTGTCAATAATGTCTTGTGAGCTAGTGATATGTAAGCTATTTTTTTCCTGGCAAAAGGTTGTTGAGTTAACCTTCAATCATAATCTCAGACCATTAGTGTATGTCCCTTCAACTTTGAAAAAAAAATCAAAGTAATTCTTGCACATGAAATATTAATGAAAAAATTGAGGTTACAGCCTTACAGGTGCACAGTAAATGTTCCGCAAACCTTAACATCTTTATACTCTTTGAATTAAACAAATAACAAACATCATTCTAAATTACAACTTGGAAGCAGCCCCAGAAGCCAAACTTCTATCCTAGGTCCTCAACAAAATCCAACTTACGTCAAAACGTAATTCTGCATATGTGATTCATTCTTTTGTTACTAATCAAGAAAAACCTCTATTGACACAGATATGAGCACAAGATAACTGTGTACATCACATCTGCTTTTGAAAGCAACCAGCGTTGAACACTATCAGTAAAACGGAAGCTTGCATTTTGTAACACTATGATGCCTACCAAAACTACTATCAGGGCGACCTGGTGGATGTAACAAGTGACTTTCATTGTAGTTGACAGACACAAGGCAAAGGCCATGAGGTGGAGTAGACAATGTGTACTTTGCCAGCTCCTTGCGATCTCGAGACGCTATAATCATTGGGACAATGTCAGGAGGGATTGCTTCCTTCCCTATTTGAAGCAATAGAGCCACCTGCATGGTAAACACATGAACACATTTTCAAGCTTTTAGTTGGAATGACTAGAATAAACTTAACATGCAGAATAATCTTTCATATGGGTTAGGCCTAAAGTGAACTCTTTAGTCTTTACCATGTTTCGAACTTGTCTGTATAAGAAACCTGAGCCTTCTACTTCTAGACGCAAAAGAGGTCCCTGCATATATGAAAATATCAGATTTGTAAGGACTTTTTCAGCTTCAAATGTAATAATTTTGGATTCTCATTTAACAAAATCTTTCAGCTCTGTCTAAATCAACATTTGCTAATTATGTTTCAGAAAAGTTAATTGGACACTTAACTGTTATTAAATTGATATTTCAGGACTTCACTGTCATTCTCCATGGTGATTATTGGGATTTAAATGCTATTTCAGAACTGATATAATAGCTTAAAGTGAAGAGACCTTGTACAAGAGATAGACTATTACCATTTCTATCACATCAAATCTGAATATTTGCTTAACTGGATCTGGAACCCGATCATTGTGGGATGCATTGGCAAAGGCAGAGAAGTCATGCTTCCCAATAAAATATTGCGCAGCTTCTCTCATGACAGTACTATTTAGTTTATAGACACAGTGGTAAGCAAAGTGCCGCTGAAATGGGTCCATGATGGTATCATTATATATCTTGTAATGATAAACCTTACTTATTGCCGAAAATCGAGCACTGAATTCAGGCAATGCTGGGCTAATCTCCCTAACACGGATATCAGAAGGAAATAGGCCATTCAAAGCTGCATGAACGTCTTCCAAGCTGTCATAGTTGAATGATGTAGTGAAATGTGCAACCTGCAGCAGCATTAAGCTTGTAATTTATGAAGGCTATTAGAAATTACATTTACTCATAGGCCAGGATTAAAAAACTAGATTTGGTCCAAAATATAAGACCTAAATATATTTTCAGTTTTTCTAGCCTAGGCCCCAATAGAATTCGAGTGAAATTTGTTGTTTTCTTCTTGTTCAGACCAAAAGGAAATCTTCAACATTTTTCTTGGAAGCTTTGATGTCTAAAAAGAGTACTACTAAATCAAAGTCTTCTCTGAAAAAACTATAATGCCTACATCTTGTACAAAAACCCAAGGCTGAATGTAGTCAAGTTTGATATAGTCTGTTAGGAGAAATAGTAATCAATAAAGATGGACCTGACCCCAGGCATGAACTCCTCTATCTGTCCTGCCAGAACCCACCAAACAGAGATCTTTCCTGTCTAGCTTTGTAACTCGAGTTAAAGCATTTTCCACAACACATTGTATGGTTGGGGGTGATAGCTGATATTGCCAGCCTGAAATATGATCAGTCCTAAAGATAATTAGTGTTCAACACTAAAGCAAACAGGTACAACAGTTCATAGGCCAAATTGCTACTTCATCCATCACTAAACATAGAACCTAGTCGACTTTTTTGAAAAATCTAACAAAAAGCTACATAAGTTATTTTATGTACCTCCGTTCCTAAATATAGTTAAAAGTTGACTATTTTGGAGCATTATAAGAAAGCTAAATAAATTACTTATAAATTGATTTGATTGAACGTTTTCTCTAAAATAGTTTATTAAACTTACAAACCAACATATAATCTAATAATATACAAAATATGTTTTGATTAAGTGACTCATTTAGCTTCATTAATTTCAAAGGAAAAAGTCAACTCAATCTTATTTTTAGGAAAGGAGGAAGTAATTAATTCGACTGATTCCTTTCTCTAAAGCAAATAGTTACAACAATTCATACACCAACACCAAACCAAAGTGACAAGTTTGTTAGTTAGTTTTCTGCAAGGCAGGGCAACTAGATCTTCATAAAAGAGAAACCAAATGCATGGAACCCAGAATATGTTAGAAGAAGCAAACCTGCATAGTTAGTCCCATCATAGGCCAAAACCAAACGCCATTTATACACAGCTTGAGAGGGATTCAAAACATCATTACAATCTTCCAAAGGGGTTCGTCCATTGCCATCAAGATTCTAGTAAAAAAAATCACCCAGAAGAAACTCTCAATTCAATAAAAATGAAAGCCAAAAACCCAGAAACATACAACTAAAAATTTTCCATAACCATGACTAAAAAAGCATCAAAATTATACCTTTTCAGCAATCATTACAACAATAATCAGAAGAAGAAAATCTCAATTCAATGAAAACAAAAACAAACAAAAAAACCCAGAAACATACAATTACAGATCCTTCATAATCATGAATAGAAAAACATCAAAATTATTATCTTTTAAGTAATCATTACAACCATAATCAGATAAAGAAAATCTCAATTCAATGAAAATGAAAACAAACAAAACAATTACAAATACTCCATAACCATGAATAAAAAAGCATCAAAATTATAGCTTTTAAGCAATCATTGCAATAACAATAATCAGATGAAGAAAAACTCAATTCAATTCAATGAAAACAAACAAAAAACCCAGAAACATACAATTACAAAACCTCCATACCCATGAATGAAAAAGCATAAAAATCATAACTTTTGAGCAATCATTACAACAAGAACCAAAATGAAGATTTGAAAAGCTTAAGAGATAGAGAGAGGAGAATACAGAGGTTGAAATGGAGGAAGAAAGACGAGGAAGAAGAGAAGAAGGAAGGATAGCAGTTACTGCAAAGTTCATCACTCCCACAAGTTCAAAATGAGCTAAGCGCATTGGAAGTGACAACACATTGCATAACCATGTGGATAAAATTTAAGTACTTTTACAATTTTACGGCTACTGAATCTATATGAAACATGTTTATCTAATTTTATTAGATCACACTTGCTTTAGTTATTACCTCGTACTCTCTTATTACCTTGTACTCCTGTTTAATTGTTATAAGTCATCAACTACCTCTAAATTTTACTCCTTAATATAAGTCACTAATCGACATTAACTAACTCATTTATTAATTTTTCCCCCAATATATCTATATTAATGGAAAAATAGATTTATACTTTTCCTCCACTTTACTTTTGTTTTCCTCATAAAGATAGAGGATTAATGAAGAGAAAAAAAAAGTAGTGGGTCATAGTAATAAAGGTGGGAGGGGCGAAAATGGAAAACACAAATAAAATAAGATCAATTTAATGATGCAATTTCTATTAACTTTCATTCATTTGTTTGTACAATTTGAGCGGTTGGTGACTTATAATAAGGATGAGAGCGAGTAATATTACAAATTTATGTTGAACTTGTAACTTTATCACTACTATTCATCTCTTGCCTATTTATTATTGTCTTATTGATATGCATTGTTAGAGTTAATTTAGCAAAAGTAGGAAACAATTAAAAAGAGAGTTTTTTTATCAGAAAGAAATTAAAAGGAGATGTTATATTTAGGTCCAAAGTCATATTCTCAAATAGGTCTAGTGAAGGGAGTATAATTTAGTATTTTAGTATACAATATCCATTATTTTTTTCTTTACATTTTATATGCCAGAGAAAAATGAAAATAAAGCATAATTATAAACATTTTAAAGTGAATGTCTAAAATGAGTAAAGAAACTTAAATTTAAGAACTACGGGAGCAAGAAAAAAATTTCATATATACTCTCTCAATTCCTTAATATAAGACCACTTTTAGATTTCAATTTGCTTTTAGAACACTTTCTTATTTTTTTCCAACTTTTCTTAAGTTAACCCTAGTAATATTTATCTATATCTATAATCTATAATAAAGATTTCAGCAAAAAAAAATCTGATAATAAAGAAACGAGAGAAAGAGAGTGTGAATGAATAAACCTACTACCTGAGTTAGGATCACATGATAATAACTAACTTAACTAAAATTTTTAATCTAACTAAATTATGAAAAGTACATCTTAGCTTCAAGAGAAATTCTTATGGGAAACTGGTGCACCACACCATATGTGGTATGACCAATTACAAGAAAACACATACGGCATGACGTGGAATTTTCAATTTGACGTGGGACCCTAAAAATACGAACCAACCCATAAAAAAAGTAAATATCATGTTTTTAATATTTTATTTTACAATGTAAATAAAAATGTTTTTCTAAGTTAGTTGAGCTTTTTTTAAATGATAGGTCAAATTAAAAATTCCATATCAAATCATATGTGTATACTTCTTATTGGTCAGACCATAAATGAGGTGGTAGAACAGGTTCATGCGAGAATTTCTCCATCTTTATATTTATAGTATATTATAATATGGAGCTTTTTTAAATAACATATCATGGAGTTTAAGGAGTAGTTGCCGTTATTATGATCCAAAAAAGGATGGAGTAGTTGCGGTGTAATTTGGAAGGTTGTTGTTTATTAAAAAATAAAAAACACCATCAGCTTTAATTAACTACTCCCTCCGGTCCTAAATATAGGACCTAGATGACTTTTTGAAAAATCCTAAAAAAACAAAAAAAATAAGTTAATTATAAATTGATTTACCTAATTTTTTCTCTTAAACTAGTTTATTTTACCTATAAGCTAATGGATAATCGAAAAAGATATCAAATATGTCATGATTTAATAACCTATTTCGCAACCTTAATCTTTCCAAAAAATAGTTATCTAGATCTTATATTTAGGATCGGAGGTAGTATTACGGAGTAATCCCTATCCGATAATAAACGTCAACATAAAGGAGTATTTGAAAGTAAGGGTCGTCTAGGGTTTAGTGCATTGAGAAATATATGAGCCAGAAAGACGCAAAAATGGAAACCTCTTCACAATATCTCCCTCCAGAAATCATCAGAATCATTCTCACAAGGCTTCCAGTGAAATCCCTAATCCGATTTCAATGTGTATGTAAGCAATGGAAGCATCTCATAGAAACCCCATCTTTTATTTTCGACCATCTCCAACAATCCGCTCACCAAAACCCTCTATTACTCATTGAATCTAAATGTTAGAAATATTAGGATCATATTAAATGAGTTGTATCTTGTAAGTGGTTAGTGGCCCTATTGCCTATATAAAGGGTCCTAACCTAAACATTTTAGCGTGTGAGATTTATGAGAGTCTACACCAAGAGTGAGAGTTAACTTGGTCTCTCTCCTCATTACCCTAGTGTTAGGGATTTGTTTTGTAAATCCATTTCCTCAATGAGGAGTGATCATCACCTCTATGAGGGATGTTTTGATCTAGTCCATGAGGATCAAAATATTGTTGTTGTTTTCATATTCTTCTTCATCATCTATCAATATAAAGATTTGTTTAATCCTTCATCTTGTTCTCTTTCCCTACCGATTTGTCAACATGGTATCAGAGCAAATCTGGGTTATTGAGCCATCTTCATCATCTTCTTCAGTTGATATTGAGTTTTAATGTTTATCGTCCAAGAAGTCATCAAATCTTCATCAAGAATTCAGGTTTTGCATCATTATTAAGCAATATTAAGTCTTTGCTATTTGGGATGGTGGTATGTCGTGAAATCAAGATTTGAGGTGCACATTCCAAGAAGCAAATCCAAGTCCAATACATTTATTCAAGATCCTCCTACCCAAATTCATCCACCGCGTTGTGTTTCACTACATAACTCAAATCATCATATTTGACTTTAAAGATTTTCGTATGAAGTATCTTGAAGACAAAAGCCCGATTCTTCTTCTTTTTATGCAATTTAACCCTTCCTTCAAATCAAAGTCAATCAACAAAGATTGTTCAAGAAGTGCTCCCAATCCAAAGAATTCATCCTTACTTTGAAAATCTCTCCTACCACTTTAATTTCTTTATTTGGTGTTGCAATTCCGATTCAAAGAAACCATTGTTTCACATTCTCTTGAAAGATATGAATGATATAGATGAGTGTTGTGAAGTGTTGAAATTCTTGGTTATATAAAGAATTGAGTGTGCTTAGAGGACGAGTTTGGAGTGCCTATGAACTCATATGTGGTGAATCTGTTTATTTTTTTTTCGAATGATGGTGAATCTGTTTATTCAGCAGGTACGTGATGGAAATTGGGATGAAAGTATAACCATATTATATTACATATTGGTTTAATGGATGAAACAATTATAGGAGTCCAGTGCAAAAAGTTTGATGAGGCAAGTTACCATTATTAATTTGTGATAGATACAATTGATATTTGCATGGTACAACAATTCAAACGTTGGTTGCTAGAATGCAAGATTGTAAATGAAGCATCAGTCATGTAAACGGTGATATAAAGATCGATGTCTTGTTAATGCTTGTGTTATGGCTTTGTAAGAAGTGTTTCATGAGTTTTGCTGCGGAATATCATAATATTGAAGACTAAGATGAAGAACAATGTATTGAAGATTAACTTGAAAAAAATGATGGAGAGAGATTA
Source organism: Mimosa pudica (assembly GCA_029929735.1). Taxonomy (NCBI): domain Eukaryota; kingdom Viridiplantae; phylum Streptophyta; class Magnoliopsida; order Fabales; family Fabaceae; genus Mimosa; species Mimosa pudica. Next base: position 10,287,804 of record JAKELP010000037.1, on the reverse strand, counting down.
AAAGAATGTCTTTTTGAAGACAAAATTAAAGGAGGAAGTCTTCCATTTTTTTTGTACAAGATCAAAAGAACTCGATCTAATTAATTCACTAAACCCTATTGATTGTATTGATAAGTTGACACTTTCATAAGTTTAAGTAGTGTCAACTTGAGGGGGCGTGTTAGAAATATTAGGATCATATTAAATGAGTTGTATCTTGTAAGTGGTTAGTGGCCCTATTGCCTATATAAAGGGTCCTAACCTAAACATTTTAGCGTGTGAGATTTATGAGAGTCTACACCAAGAGGGAGAGTTAACTTGGTCTCTCTCCTCATTACCCTAGTGTTAGGGATTTGTTTTGTAAATCCATTTCCTCAATGAGGAGTGATCATCACCTCTATGAGGGATGTTTTGATCTAGTCCATGAGGATCAAAATATTGTTGTTGTTTTCATATTCTTCTTCATCATCTATCAATATAAAGATTTGTTTAATTCTTCATCTTGTTCTCTTTCCCTACCGATTTGTCAACACTAAACTTCTTCCTCACAGTCCTTTTCTCAGCCACTTGCCTATAGTAAACTCTAGTATGCAGATCTATAGGACTCATAAAGTAGCTTTTATGAATCCCCCCATGTTGTTCTTTTATTATTGGTTCCTGTAATGGCTTGCTTTGTATTGAAACCCATGACAATGATAAGCATCCTTACTCGCTTTATTTGTGGAACCCTGCAACTACAGCATGTAGACGTGTTCCTATGAGAACAACTAAATGTCATCACTTTGATGGATGTTTGACAGCATTTGGGTTCAGTCCAATTGTTGATGATTATAAGATAGTGAGGATTCATTGTGGTGCTGTGGTCACACGAGCGGAGGTGTTTTCTTTGAGGGATTCATCATGGAAGGAAGTAAATATTGGGGATTTAAAGCGAGTGGAAATTTATCTTCGATATGTTACTTTTAATGGTGTCATATTTTGGTCTGGGGCTATTCTAGAAGACGAGGGGGATCGTAAATATGTTTTAGTTTCATTTGACATGGCAAAGGAAGTGTTTACATTGATATCAATGGACATAATTCATGGATATGAAATGCTAGCTGTTTATGACAACAAACTTGCTGTGTTTTGTGACATTTATCGTAGGGACGACGAATCTGGACCGATTGATTTGTGGGTCATGGAGGACGATACATGTGCAAATGGCAAGAGATGTAATTGGATAAAAACACGTTGTAGCGTTTCCAACCAAAAAGAATTAATTCCAAAGACAGTTTGGAGGAATCAAATTGTTTTTGCGTCTTATGATCCTGATAAGCAAAAAAGTGTTATATATCTGATGAATGTCACAACTAATGAAGTTGATAAAATTGCCATTCCATATCGTGGCCTCACTTTTGATGTTTACAGTTACGTGGAAAGTCTTGTATCAGTCAGCAACAATTGTATTGAAGAATCTGGATTCTAAATACAGCATATGCATGTTTCTATTATGTGGGACTTGCTCTTTAATATGTCAATTATTTATTTATTTTTTTGGAGAAACCTGTATGAAAATATATCATATTGCGTGAGATGAAGTGGCCAGAAAAGTAGTAAATTCTCTCTGCATCCCTTCTCTTCCTCCTGGCTTTTAAGTTGAGACATCTTTCTTTGCAGTTTTCTTTGTTTACCCTACTCCTTCCACATTTATCTTCTGCAGCCATAAATGATGTGTTTATCCAGTTATGGTTTGGGGTTTCTGGCTTGATTTAATGCTCCAAATGTCCACAATTGATGAGAAATCATCTTGCTCTTCTGTTTGTTTGACCAGCATTTTCTATTTTTGAACTAATGAATGCATTATTTTCCAGTTGTTTTGGTTTTTACCCCTAATGTATTATCTTCGGATATTAATTATTAGCAGTGTAATCTTCCATTGAAAGTGGGAATATTGTCAGCTTTATCTTGTAGATTTCGTTATGATGTCACAATTTGTTTAGAAGTTTTGCACTTTCCTGTAGTAAGTCATTCTTCTTATATGTTTGTACACGCCACCTCCCCAGTGTGAATGGAATTCGAGATTTTTGAAAGATAGTTTTTCATGTGGGGCATATTCATGCTGTCATTGATTTTTTGTAAGTGCTATATTATTCAGTTGGAGTATCAGTTTGCCTGAGCTTTCTTAGTTTTCTTTAAGAAACAGAAATGTATCTGAGACTTGCCCAGGAGAAAAGCAGTTATCCTCCTGATTTTATATTGTTTGTGGGGAGAGAAAAATAAATGAAGCAAATCTGTTTTTGTTGCCATTTTATTTCATTTGTAGTGGAGGAATGAATTAAATTGATTTATGTAAGCATTTTTCACCTTAATAGGATTTGTTGTATGCTCTTTGGATCATTGGAGTATCATCCTTAATATTTGTTTACATGTTAGAATTCGATCTGTGTACATTTCACCTTAGAATTCTGTCATATCTTGCTAATTCGTTCTATATCTAGAAGGCCATATATGATATGTATAATTATAGTTAATTTAGCAAAAGTAGGGAATAACTTAAAAAGAGGTTATATTTAGGTCTAAAGTCATATTCTCAAATATTACTCTTGAACCGGGTATAATTTAGTATACAATATCCATTATTTTTCCTCTTCACATTTTATATGCTAGAGAAAAATGAAAATAAAAGCAAATTATAAACATTTTAAAGTCAATATCAAAACAAGTAAAGAAATTTAAAATTTTTAAACTGAGGGAGGGAGTAGGAAAAAAATTTCATATATACTCTCTCATCAATTTCTAAATTTAAGACCACTTTTAAATTTCAATTTGTTTTTGGATCACTTTATATTTTTTTTTCTCAATTTTTTCTCACATTAACTCTAATAATATTTATCTATAAAAAGTAAGCAAGAGAAAGAGTGTGAATAAAAGTATAGTATTATGGTAAAATCACGTGATAATAATCAACTTAATTAATATCTTTAATCTAATTAAATTAGAAAAAGTACATATTTATAGTATTATACTCTCTCTATTCTTAAATATAACATTATTTTCTTTAATTTGATTAGATTAAGGATGCTAGTTAAGTTATTTATTAAACATATTATATTACTAATCTACCATAACCATATATCTTTATTCTTATTATCCCACACTTGCTTGCTTATTATTATACATAAACATTATTGAGAAAAAATTGAGAAATATTAGAAAGTTACTTATTATAATTAGAAAGAAGTTGAAGTCTAAAATTAAAGTGATCATATGTTTAGAAATGGATGGACTAGAGTATTATGGAGTTTCTTTTTAACTAGTATAGACCCCGTGTAATTAACGGGAATGGTAGGTTAGAAGAATATTAAGGAAGTGAGTGTTTTAAAAAGTAAAAAAATTCAAAAACAACAATGTAGTTGTTATTTTAATAAGCAACTCAAACTTTAAGAAAATAGTTTAGAGGAGTGAGAATGTGTAGAGAACATGAGTGGAGTAGTTGTATTTTTTTACTGTTAAAAAATAATAATAGAATCAAAATAACTATAACAAATCAAATTTTTTTGTTCAAATCTATAGCAAATCAATTGATGTTATAGAATTTTAATTCTATCTTTACTAAAATGAAAAAACAAAATATTTTTAAAATATAAATTAAATTAAAATGGTAAAATATAATTTGTGATTAAGTTTGAAAAACAAAATGGTCTCTAAAAATGAGGAGTATTAAGAAGGATATTAAATGAGTTAATATGAATAAAATTCATAATTATGAAACAATCTTTAAAAATTTTGAGGAATTTGAAAAGGAGAGAAAATAGGAGAAATATTAGTTTATCCAAATGATTTTTCAAATTAAAGGAAAAAAGGTTTAGAAATAGATTGTGATTGTGAAAGTGGTGGTAGCAGGTGGTTGGAGGGTAGAAATTGTAAATTTATTTTGATTGATTGTAGGAATTTGGAGGGAAGAGATTATAAATTTATTTTGGATATCCCACGTTTTGAGATAGTATAAGAAAGAATATTTTTAATTGAAACGGAAAAAAATATTTTTTTTAAATAAAAATTAAAGTTAAAAGTTAAAATATAATCTGTGATTAAATTTGGATAATAAAATTTGACTGTACAAATTGTGGAGTGAGTAGGAAGGATATTAATGATGGTAATATGAATAAATAAGAAAAATAGGGAAAATATAGAACAGTAATTAATTTGAGTTGTTATTTTAAAAATAAAGAAGAAAATAAAAAATACAAAAGAAGGAGAAAAATAGGAGAAATATTAGGTTTTCCAATTTTTTTTAATTTAAGGAAATGGAGGAAAAGTATCATAAGTAAGTACTAATAAAAAAACAATATTTTTTGGAGGGAATTAAGGATAAAATGTATATAATAAAGAAAAAAAAGGAACCAGTTACGGATGAAGGAAATTAAATTTTATTTTATTTTTTAAAAAAGGAGAAAGACCTTGCTAACATATCTTCTGTTTTTTTATCAGAATGCTAACATGTCTTCTTAAGAAGCCTTCTTTGAGTTGTCCCTTTATATGTATGATAGATATTATATTATGGATTTTAATGAGTAGTTTCACGTGTAATTTGGATGGTTGTTGTTTATGAGTAATTCTTAGAAATTCTTGCGTGAACCTGGTGCAGCAAGTCATTTGTTGTGTAACCAATCACAAGTTGACATATATAGTTTGACGTGTGATTTTTAATTTGACGTCTCACCCTAAAATTAGGATCCAACCAATAAAAAAAATTAAATATAATTTTTTCCAGGATTTTTTATCTTATAGTGTAAATAAAAATGTTTTTCACATTTAGTTGAGGTTTTTTAGGGTGTCACATCAAATTAAAAATTACATTTTAGACCACAGGTGTCTTCTTGAGATTGGTCAGACTACAAATGTCGTGGTACACTGAGTCATAAGTAGACACATACGGTGTGACGTGTAATTTTTAATTTGACGAGCACCCTAAACAAAGTTAAGCTAACTTTAAAAAAAATTTTATTTACACTCTAAAATAAAGAACATTGAAAAACAAAAACATGAGATTTAAATTTTTTAGCGGTTAGTCCTTATTTTTAGGGTGTCACGTCAAATGAAAAATTACACGTCACATTGTATTATTCCTGTAATTGGTCAGACAACAAATGACGTGACACACCAGATTCACGCAAGAATTATGCGTTGTTTAAAAAAAATTAAAAAACAAGATCAGCTTTAATTATGATGCTTGCAATTTTTGTTTCCATTTAAGCTACTTTGTTTTTGGTTGGGATCATTTAAGCTACTAAAGTCAGCATGAATTTATAATTAATGAAACTCTTGGTAATAATGTGAGCAATGAATAGAACTTCTTCCAGCCTCATTCATTGGTCAAAGAGTTGGCAAATTTTCTGAAGTAAGGGAAAACCTCTTCACATGGCAGTCCATTAGTTTTTTTCATTCAGTTGAATGACGTGCATCATGACATGGCCGATTTCCATTGTAACTGTCAATAGTTTTATGCTAATGTTGCTAAGTAGGATGATTACTAGGACTGATTAATGATCAGCTACAACTTTTAGTAGCAGATGTCTGATGATTGATTGATACTTTATGTCTTTACTTTTTGGCTGTTTTGTACGGAGAAGTGGTACTTTTAAACCAAAAATGAGTGGTACTATATGAATAAAGATCATTAAGGATCACTAGGAAATTAAAGGCATCTAATCACTCACTTATTCTTTCCTCTGTAAATAAAATTAGGTGCAACGTTAATAGCTTCAAGAGAAACCTAAGGACCTGAATGATGATAATATTGCAAGAGAAAGCTAATTTATACATTTATAAATATACGAGTAGTCATAAAATGTTAGTATTTATAAATATTCTACTTAATTAAATTTATTGGTTTTTAGAATAATTACCTTACTAAGGGATACGTAGGGCGTTTTTACTTATACACTGTAAGCAGTAAGGGAAATAATATATACCACCATTCTAAAAATTGAAAAATATCTAACCAAATTCAGACCAAAAAAAAAATATCTAACCAAATGCTGCTTAGAAACATATGAGGGTTAACTAGTAAAGTCCCAAACATATTCACATAATCTCAATCTTGTATGGTAAATTTTTCCATGTTAAGTGTGATACATGAATAGTTATATTTACAACCAAAGTCATATCATCAAAATCAAATAGGTCTCTTGGCTATAATTTTTTTTATACAATATCCATTTTTTCCTCTTTACATTTTATATGCTAGAGTAAAAATGAAAATAAAGCTTAATTATTAAAAAACTTAAAATTAGAACATGAGGAAGGGAATTGGAAAAAAATTTCACTATTTCATATATGCCTTTTTATATTAAATTATGGTTAAAGATCACCAATCCACTCAGAAGTTTTGTCTTGAGGATGATCACAGTAGTCCAAGAAGTATTTTTAGTCTCAAATCATCACCTGAAATTATAAAAATAGGCTTAAGATAGTCCCTTTTGTACGACAAACTAACAATACTTCCAGGACTATCTAAAAAGTGCTATCTCGAACCAAGGACTATCTAAAAATTGCTATCTCGAACCACTTCAGGGGTTGATTTGAGTATACAAATATTTTCAGTGGGTTATTGTGTTCTTTAACCCTATTATATTGTGGAGCTTCAGTTTTTTTGAGAAATTCTTCCGTGAACACGGTGTACCATGTCATTTGTGGTCTGACCAACCACAAGTAGACGCATATGGTCTGACGAGTAATTTTTAATTTGATTTGGCACTCCAAAAAACTCAACTAACTCTGAAAAACATTTTTATTTACATTGTAAAATAAAAAAAACAATGAAAACATGGGATTTGAATTTTTTGTCGGTTAGATCCTATTTTTAGTGTGTCACATCAAATTAAAAATTACGCATCAAAACATATGTGTCTACTTGTGGTTGATCAAACCACAAATGACGTGGTGCACCAGGTTCACTCAAGAATTTCTCCTGTTTTTAATATTTTTAATAGTATTACCTCTGGTCCTAAATATAGGACCTAATTGACTTTTTTTTTTTGGAGAGATTAAGGTTGCGAAATAGGTTATTAAATGATGACATATTTGATATATTTTTAGATTATCCATTAGTTTATAGGTAAAATAAACTAGTTTAAGGGAAAAAATGAGGTAAATCAATTTATAATTAACTTATTTTATTTTTTTAAAGATTTTTTAGAAAAAGTCAATTAAGTCATGACACATAACGAATATTATGCACTTGAAGTAAAACACTTGTATGAACTAGCCACGCCACTATTTTCTTTCACCTAATGACGTTGTTGAATGTAAGGGTTTAAGGTTTTGTCTCTTGAGAAATCTGAGCCAGAAGACACAACAATGGATACCTCTTCTCAGTATCTTCCTTCAGAAATAATCAGAAACATTCTCACAAGGATTCCGGTAAAGTCTGTAATCCGATTTCAATGTGTATGCAAACAATGGAAGCATCTCATGAAAAACCCATCTTTTATTTTCGACCATCTTCAACAATCCACTCACCAAAACCCTCTTTTACTCATTGACACTAATTTTACTCACAACCCTTTTCGTTGGTACTTGCCTTTAGTGAATTGTAGTACTATGAAGATCCAAGGAACTCATAAACTAACTTTTCCTAATCCCCCAGATAGTATTGTTATTGTTGGTTCATGTAATGGCTTGGTTTGTGTTGAATTATATGGCTATATGAATCCTCCATTGCTTTATTTGTGGAATCCTGCAACTAAAGCATGTAGATATGTTCCTAGTAGTACAATTAAAGGTGGTCATTTTGATGAGTGTTTGACAGGATTTGGGTTCAGTCCAGTTGTTAATGATTATAAGATAGTGAGAGTTTATTTTAGTTATTTGGTTGTACGAGCGGAGGTGTTTTCTTTGAGTGATGGATCTTGGAAGGAGATAGATGTTGGGAGTTTGGAGAGAGTGAGAATTTATTTTGAAGCTGTTGCTTTCAATGGTGCTATATTTTGGTCTGGGGCTGTTTTGGAAGATGAGGAGGATGTTGATGGTGTTTCGGTGATGGTTTCGTTTGACTTAGCAAAGGAAGTGTTTACATTGATACCGATGGACGATATTCGTGGAGATGAAGTGCTTGCTGTTTGTGACAACAAATTTGCTTTGCTTTGTGACATTTGGCGTAGGGATGAATCTGATCTGATTGATTTGTGGGTATTGGAGGACAATGCATGTGCATTGGGAAAGAAATATAGTTGGACAAAAATATGTTCTAGCATTCCCAAGCCAAAAGAATCAAGTACAATGACTATTTGGAGGAATCAAATTGTTTTTGTGTCTAAAGATGATGAAAAGCAAAAAAGTGTTTTGCATCTTATGGATATCACAACTAAAGAAGTTGAAAATCTTGTCATTCCGTATCGTGGTTCCCCTGCTGGTGTTTACAATTATGTGGAAAGTCTTGTATCAGTAGGCAGCAATTGCATTTAAGAATCTGGATCCTAAATCCTTGTTACATTGCATTTTTACATTTTTGAAGTACTTTTAGTGAAATGGAATGTATAATATTTTAGATCATTCTAATGTCTATTATACCCGTATGGGCTGATGTTCTTTAGAGTTATCTAGAATGATGAATTCATACAGTAAATGAATATGTTTCTATTCTGCATTTATCTTCTGCAGCTATAAGTGAGGTGTTTATCCAGTTATGGTTTTGGAGTTTCTTGCTTAATGCGATGTTACTCCAAATATCCACAATTGATGAGAATCATCTTGTTCTTCTGTTTGTTTACCCAACATTCTGTATTTTTGATCTAATGAATGCATTCACCAGTTGCTTTGGTTGAGTTCAAGTTTTCCCCCTCATGTATTACCTTTGGCTATTCTGCGCATTATTAGAAGTGTAACCTTCCATTGAAAGTGGGAACATTGTTAGCTTTATCTTGTAGATTTCATTATGATGTCACAATTCGCTTAGAAGTTCTGCACTTTCCTGTAGCCAGTCATTCTTCTATGTTTGTACACACTAGCTCCCCAGTGTGAATGGAATTGGAAATTTTTTAAAGATAGTTATTCATGTGGGACATATTCATGCTGTCATTGATTTATTGTAAGTGCTTTAGTCTTCAGTTGGAGAGTTAGTTTGATAGAACTTTCTAGCATATCATGTTAAGTTTTCTTTAAGAAACAGAAATGTATCTGAGACTTGCCCAGGAGAATATCTGAGTTATACTATCTTGGTTTTATACTGTTTGAGAGGAGACAAAAATAAACGAAGTAAATCTGTTTTTGTTGCCAATTTATTTCATTTGTAGTGGATGAATGAATTAAATTGACTTATATAAGCATTTTTTCACCTTAATAGGAGCTGTTGTATGCTCTTTGAATCATTGGTGAATCAGCATTAATATTTGTTTACAGGTTTCTGTGTAGATTCCACCTTATGATTCTGTCATCTCTTGCTCTTTCGAGCTATACCTAGAAGGCTACAACCCTAAAGTATGATTGGATGTTGGTTGGGATTATAGTCCATTAAGTTAATGTTTTACCCTTAAAAATATAGATGCTGTTTTTAGATGAAAATATGGGAAACTTTCCTGCAGATCAAGCATGATGCTTGCAGTTTTCATTTTTTACTTGGCATGTCATTTAGGTTACTCAATTCAACATGAATTTATAATTAATGAAACGCTTGGTAACATGAGCAATGAATGTAACTTTTTTTCCCCGCATTCATTGGTCAAAAAGTTTGTAAATTTTCTGAAATATGGGAAGACCTCTTCACATGGCAGTCCATTAATTGTTTTCATTCAGTTTGATGAGGTGCATCATGACATGGCTGATTTCCATTGTAACTTGTCAATAGTTTTATGCCAATATTGCCATGTAGGATGACTATTAGGACTGATTAATGATCAGCTACCACTTTTAGTATAGTTATTAATTCTGATTTCAATTCTTAGGATGCATATAGGAAGATGTGTATAGTTATTGATTTTCTTTATTTAAAACAGAAATGTACATAGTTTCTACTTTTCATCAAAACTAAAAATGCTAGCTAGTGATAAACACAGATTGCTTGGAGGCCATCCAGATTTGTGGGTGATCGAGATGTAATCTTTAACTAGATTAAAAGTGGAAAATAGCATGGCAGACATCATTGCTAATTAGGCTCACAGATTTGTGGGTACCTTTTGTATTTTAGATCAACACCCGGCCCAATTTGTAGCTACTGTTTTAGATGTAGGAGTAGGGACGTGGATTTTCTTGGTTTTAAACTTTTTTTACTTGCATAGACTTATGCTCAATTTGAGCTAATCTATCCAGGTTTCAATAGAAAAAAAAGGTTGGTATAGGCTAGAAACAACATCATTTCTTTATATTTAAAACGAGATATAAAAAATTTAGGCGTTGCTTCTTTCTTGTGATTCTTAAATTTCTCGCCTGATTTTTGCCTTATATTTATTTATCATGTACTATTTCTGTGTGGGTAAGGAACACCCAATACAAACAGGAAAAAAGGGAAAGAAAGTTAGAAAAAGAACTTGTTGGCCAAAAAAAAAAAGAAATAAAAAGAACAGCATGCAAAGCACATTTTGACTTATTTTGTTGAGTTGCTCTTGTTTTCCTTGATAAAAGACAAAATGCCTTTATGAAAAATATAGGCATACACATTAATTAGCTAGTATTCCCTCCGTTACTAAATACATATAAGATTTATTTACCTAATTTAATAAGATTAATGATGTTAATTAAGTTAAAATCACATAATATTACAAATACTCATATGTCTTGATCTTATTCCAATCTCCCCTTACTTATTTTTTTATTGAATAGTAGTATCAGTATAGACAATTCAGGGGGAAATTAAAACCAATTAGAAAATAATGATTTTATATTTTAAAACAATCACATGTTCCCAAATTAGTCTTATATTTAGAAATGGAGGGAATACAATTAAACAATAAAAAATGTAATGGAATTAAATTTTATATAGGTCGAGGGACCTATCTGATCTTTGACAGGAATCGCTTAACAAAAGTGCAATATCACAATGTACCACATTAGCATGCCGACGGCAAGAACTATCCCTTTAAGGTAGAAGGATTTAAAATTATACTTATGTTCCATTGAACTAGAATAAAAAGATTTTCTAATCAATTAAGACTTGCCCGTAAACATACAAGTAGTCCAAAATGTGAGATGCCACAAAAGAAAGTTGCACGCGTATTGACGTTCGAGGCAAGCCTAAGCCTTGTAATTATTTACAAATGATAGACCGTTTTTTTGTCGGAAAAAAATAAAAAAATTAAAAAGGATAAACCATCGAGCATAGGAGAAGTGGGAAAGAATAAATCATTTGATGTAGGCGGCAAAGAGGAACAAGCACGAAAAGGGGCTGCTTTGTTATAATAGCATTTTATAAATATACATACATACTCCCTCCGGTCCTAATTATAAGTCACATTTGACTTTTTTTTGGAGAGATTAAAGTTGCGAAATAGATTATTAAATTATGATATATTTGATATATTTTTAGACTATTAGACTATCCATTAGTTTACAGGTAAAGTAAACTAGTATAATGGAAAAAAATAGGTAAAACAATTTATAATTAACTTATTTTGCTTTTTTAAGGTTTTTCAAAAAAGTCAAATGCGACTTATAATTAGGACCGGAGGGAATATATATATGTACAGTTGTACACACTCTATCCGTCCTAAAATGTAAATGTAAGTTTCATATTTATGAATGAGTTTTTTTCAACATATAAAGGTCATTTAATGTTTAAATATTTATTGCATATACTCCCTTTAATCCTTATTACTATAAGTCATCAATTAATTTTTCTCACATATCAATAAAATTGATTAAATGCATTTAATTTGTCCTAAAAATTTAAGTAATTTCCAATACTACCCCCAACAATTACACTTATTTCCAAAAATATTAACTATTACTCTCTCCGTTACCCCTATTAAATAGGAGTATATATGGAAAAAATAATTAGTACATATTGAAAATCATGAAGTAACTTATAAAAAGAATAGAGAAAAATTGGAAGTTGGTGACTTATATTAAGGATCAAAGAGAGCTTTTTTTTCCGTTTTACCCACCCTTATCTTTTTCCTACTTATTCTCTCTTTCATTTTTAATTTATTTCATAATCGCTTTCATTTACCCACCCTGATTTGGAACATCATATGTGGTTTGACAAATCATCACAACTTAGATTTGATGTGAAGATTTTAACCTAATCATATCACGCGCCTTTAAAAACTTGGCAAGAAATAAAATTATTTCTAAATCTCACGTTTCATGCCTTTTCATGTTTTTCAGTTGAAAAAAATTATCAGCATAAAATTCCTATGTCAGCCCCAAAACTTTACTGCCTATTAATATTGTGATACGTCGAAGTACAGATGAATGAAGTGTTGATATGAGCTTATCAAATGTATCAGTTAGTTAATTGCAGTGATACAGAATGTGTCTAATGTGATACGTTGAAGCACAGATGAATGAAATGTTGATATGAGCTTACCAAATATGAGCTCTAAGGTGTCTGAGTCTATGTGGGATTGACTTTGTTTTGTCACTTTAATTGTCTGATGTTCTTAAAGAAATGTAAACAATATTTTAATCTTTAATGCAATTTTTTTGGTCGAGAATCTTTAATGCAATTACTTAACATAAATCGGCTTTTTATTCAAAAATATATATAAATCACTTGTAGATTAATATATGTTAATTTGTCACTTTTATTTTTACTATCATCAAGTTGTTGTCATTGATTTTCCCCCACTTTCCCGCCTTGTTCATTCTCCCTCTCTCCCTCTATATTACCGACTACACATATTATTCACCATATATATATAAGCGATCTCTCTCCACGATGACAAAGGTGGCATATTCACGTAATCTCTCTCTCTCTCTCTCTCTGATGAGAAAGGTGGCATATTCACAGAATCTCTCTATCGTCTTTGTATTTCCTTCATGAAATTTTTTTTAAGTAGAAAAAACAGCCACATAAACAAAAGAAATCACAAAACCAATACGAAATTAAAGATGAAGATTGGGTACTGGTGGTGAAGTTTTTGAGTTGGTCTGAGATTGGAGAGATGGGCGATGGCGCGTGAGTGGATGGAGAAAGAGAGAAGAGGAGAGAGCAGGGTGAGGTGGAGAATATTTTTTTTATTATTAAACGTGAGACTCATTTCTTTAGAAATAATATAAGCGGGTTCTAAGAGACTCTACTTTAATTTCTCTAATCAGCAGGAGTTTTTCTATTGTATGTCTATTGCATGGGACTTGGAGTTATCAAGATATCATAATTATAATAATATATTAACATGTAATATGTGTGTGTGTGTATTATTTTATGGGCATGCTCAAATAGGCAAGGAGGCATACCTTGCCCAATGTCTCACCCGCAGATTATTAGTCAAGTTGAAAAAGATTTCAAATTAATTACCACATTTAGTAAGACCTACTATTAGTTATTTCAAATTCTCTCAACACGTCTTGATAATTTTTATGTATACGTGACAAGCAACACTGGCACGATAGTTTTCTTTTGGTCAGAATCTTCACGTAGAAGTATTCAAATTCTATGTATGTGTGTGTATGTCAATGTATGTTATTCTCATGTAACATGATTTACAATTAGTTTTAATATATCTGAATAGTTTTGGAATGAATTTGAAGGTATATGTTATTGAATGAATACATACGGACAATATATATCCCCTGAATTCATATTAGTCCAATTTAATAATATCTACTGCATTTAGTATTTCCTCTGTTTTTATCATTTTGTAAGATTTATCAAATTTTTAATCTAATTGATTTTGCCTTAGATCTAGAACGTGAAGATTTTAATCTGTCCATTTACAAAATTAGCTAGCAAATAATTGTTTCTTAATATGCGCCTTTTATTTTGCAAATTGAACAAAAGTTATATATACTAGCTAACTTTTTGGGTACCAGATCAGAATAAAACTATTGTTTAAAGATGTCATCTTATTGAATTCACACTTGATTTCTTGGGAAAAAAAATATAATCTCTCAATATTTTTTATACACAAAAGATTAAAAAACTACTCTTGTTATTAGGCGGCTATAGAATCAACCCTCCGCCATGTGTTCCCTCCCTAATCTCAGCAAGAAAGAAAATAGAGTAATACTAAAACATTTCTTTTAATATTTAACACTATAATTTATTTTAAAACGGGGTTTTCATTCCTACTATAAAATTACTTTGGATTCACAAATACCAATTTGTCACTTTTGTTTTTATTCTCATTTAGTTCATCACATTCATGCAATCATGCTTCCCCACTATTCCTGGGAAAAAAACAAATAAACAAAACTCTTCCCCACTTTCCCGCTTTGGTCATTCTCCCTCTTTCCCTCTATATAACCGATTACATATATATTCGCATAATCAATCTCTTTCTCTCCTAATTCTCCTCCGATGACAAAGATGGCATATTCATAGAATCTTTCTATCTAATAATCTTCAATTATAACAACACCTTCTTGTTTATCTCCGTCTTTGTGACCATAACTTTCATAATGATGACAAAGATAGGAGATGCATGGAACGAGTTGAATGCGGCCATATTGATGGTAATTGTTCAGATAGCATACACAGGTCTCAACGTTGTCTACAAGCTCGCTGTCAATGATGGCATGAACCTCCGTGTCGTCATTGCTTATCGTTTTATGTTCGCCACCGCTTTCATCGCTCCCCTTGCTCTCTTCCTCGGAAGGTAACTATATTTTCCCTCCCATACTACTTAACCCTATCTACCTTATTGTGTTTAGTACTCCCTTGTCGGCAATATAAAAGTTCAAAATTTGAATGATTTTAGTCAAATATATAAGAGTTCATATTATATTATCTCCTTATTTAATGCATTTTTTTTCTGCTTTATTCTAACTTTCTTTCGTTTTTTCTTTCATATTTATTAATGCTTATTTATTTTATCTCTTAAGAGCATTATAATAAATATGAGCAATATTGAAAAAAATTAACTCCAGACACCAAAAAAAATTATATATATTATAATTACGTGTGACATATGTTATAATTTAATGATTTAATTTTCTTTCTAACCTCTATAAAAAATTAGAATAATCTTATATTTTAGCTAGAGGGAGTATATATTTTGCTTAAAATTCTCAAAAAAATCAGCTCTTTTTTTATAACATAAAAAAAGAGCTGATTTATGTTTTTGATTTTTTAAAAAAATCAGCTCTGTTTAATTAGAAACGGAGAAAGCAATAGACTAGCTAGACTATTTATCAGTTTAAAAGTTAGGTAAAGATAATTTAAAGTAGTTTATTTTACTATCTCAATATCTCAAAAAAATGGGTTTTTTATGAGTTTTAGGAACAAATCGAGTATATTCATCTAACAATGATTAATATTCGGGTGAACTCTATGTAGGAAGAAGAGACCAAAGATGACGTGGACGATACTTTTTCAATCATTTACTTGTGGCTTGTTTGGGTAAGTATCTAATATATATCAAGCATTTAATATTAATGTTGATTAGTTTCTACATTTTAGCGCTGATATGGGTGGGTGTGGAACTGTGGATGGACGGGCCCCAATATATGGACATGTACAGTCTGAATATGAATGTAGATTGGATAGCATTCTGCCATTGAGAAATTCTAAATCCTAATATTTTAAGTTAGCTATGAAACGGGCTTATAAGATATTTTCCCCTTAAATAATCCAATGTGTGTTAATATTTTGGCAAAAAAAGTATATATGCAGGGGTGAGAATGAGTTAGGTTAGACTAAACGTTTGATAAATGTCTAAAGTAATGAAATGACTAAACTTTAGATAAATGTCTAAAGTAATGAAATGAAAATTAGGTCAGATTTGAGTCATCTAAATGCAAACTTTTTTCAGTTTTACGCCTTCGTGGCTCGTGTAATAGGTGAGGTCTGAAGGCTTGCACGCTAAGCTTACATAAAATAGGTGTGACCTATTTACTTAATAAGGTCTACAAATAGGTCTTGACTTGACCCATTTAATAAATATATCAGGCTATACCAGACCTTAAACAAGTTTAGGCCATCTGCTTAAGGTAATAAGGTGTGACATATTTTT
Source organism: Mimosa pudica (assembly GCA_029929735.1). Taxonomy (NCBI): domain Eukaryota; kingdom Viridiplantae; phylum Streptophyta; class Magnoliopsida; order Fabales; family Fabaceae; genus Mimosa; species Mimosa pudica. The sequence continues at coordinate 10,271,734 of JAKELP010000037.1, read as the reverse complement.
ACCCTATTTATAGGTCTAATTGTGTATATAGATTTCGGTACAAGTTAGATTAATCTATGAATGTTTTACATATATTTCATATAAAATAATATGTATTATATAAAAAAAACATCATATGAAATTGTAAATGGTAATTTTAGTAAAGGCCATTGTCTTTAAAAATACAATTTATTCTATGCAAAATTTTAATATGCTATTTGGAAACGTATGAATCAATAGTTTTTGTTTCCATATAGGGAAAATTTTGTATAATTTGGTGTAATGAAAATCTACACACTTATGTAGTACCCATTAATTTAAATTATTTTTAAGTATATGAACATACATATAAATTATTATATTGTGCTACGATGAGAACCTTCAAGCGCAAAATCTAATCGCACATACAACGATGAATAATTATTAATTTGAATCTAAGTATGCACAGCTGGATAGTTTTATTTATAAAAGCATAAATATGAACACATGTATGTTTTTATCTACTGAAACAATTTATTCTTGCCTTAACAATTGTTCGCTCTTTTCTTTTACTTCTTCTATTGGCATAGATCGATGTTTAGTATAATATATATTTGCAGTGACATATATAAAACTAATAAAATTAAATGACTGATATATATTGTTGATTATAAATTTATATAGAGGAGCAGTGTCACAAAACTTGTATTTGGAAGCATTGGCTTTAACATCTGCATCATTTTCAACAGCCATGTACAATCTTATTCCTGCCATCACCTTTGTCATGGCCGTTTCCTTTCGGTGAGATTCCTTGCAATCAGAAGTTTCTTCTTCATGGCCGTTACATGCAATTAGAAGCTTCTTTAATTTACTTATTTTAGAAAAAATATGAAATTCTGATTTATTAAAATTATTTATTTATTTTTTATTCTTTAAAAACTATTGGAGATAAATAACAATTGTACATGTCTTGTGGGTATTTATTTAGAGATTGATTGGCCTAAAATTTCTTTTGAATTGATATCGCCAGGCAATCATGAAAATTATTTAATTTTTTCAATACTTTAAAAAATACAGGGCATAAATGTCAATTTTGTTCGGAGTATTTACAAAGGAGATATTGTGGCCTTAATTTTTTTTAATCAATTATCTTCCCAGAAATATAAAATTATAGTATTGTTGCCATGAGCTCACAGGATCGTCAATATATGTTGGGTACATATAATATTTAACATAACGTTATGTTCCATTTTAGAAAAAAGATGAATTTTTATCCTCTATGTTTTTCTCAAGGATTTTCAAGGAAAAATCATACCGTTCATGGAGGAAAGCTTTCAATATAAAAACAGTTTATTTTTATTTTAACGTGAAGTCGTATATGTGTGAGCAATGGGTGGGTTGGAATATTTTGGTATTTATTTTTTGGCGTCTCTAAGGTTTGTGCGTTTAAATTTGTGGGCAGTTTGGAGAAATTGAATTTAAGAACAGTTGCAGGAAAATGCAAGATCGTTGGGACAGTAATAGCAATTGGTGGGGCTATGATCCTAACCTACTTCAAAAGTATTGAAATTGGCAAAGGCTCCATCCACTTCACTCTCTTGCATCATCATAGTGGACACATGGCTTCACCACAATCTTCCTCTGGTGTTAAGACTCTCTTGGGTGCAGTTTGTGCTCTGGGAAGCAGCTGCACTTTTGCTCTGTTGCTTATCATTCAGGTCCTTAGCTTTCTCTTGGAGTGATTCATATCTATATGTTATATTCCTTTTTATAAATCGAGTTGATTTTTTAAATTGATAAAATTAAATAAACAACTTAATGTTAGCAACTTAGCATATCTTTCCTCAATTTTTTGACATTTTACACGTAAATTATATATTAATAAATGTTAGTGTATATGTAATTTAAAGTTGTTTTTTTTAACCATAGATTTCTAAAAAATGTTTAATTGAGGAAAAGTTCACCATATTTTAATTTAAGTCCTTATCTAATGTTTTTGAAACTCAACAGAAACTACACGGAGCTAATCGAAAGTAAGGTGAAATTATAAGTACCAGATAAAAACATTATTAATTGTGTGGACCTTATAAAATTTAGGTGAAACCAATAAATCTTGAAAATTAGTTTTTACAGAATTTTACTTAATTATTACTGTGCTGAACACTACAAAAACTAAATCCGATCATTGTTGTGTTTCAGGCAAAAATGAGTAAGAATTATCCATGCCATTACACAATCACATCTTTGATGAGTTTTTTTGGGGCACTCACCTCAACCATATTTGCCCTTTTTCTTGAGAGGGACTCGTCTCAATGGATGTTGGGTTGGAATATTAGGCTTCTTACAGTGGCTTATACGGTATGTGTGTTTATATATATATACTACTACTTTCAATTTTCTTAACTTATCAAATCGAATTATTCATGAATTACAAAAAAAAAAAACGAACGATGTAATTTATTTTAGATTTTGTTTTTCATGAATCCAGGGTATAGTTGTTTCTGGAGTAATGATGGTGGTAATGACATGGTGTGTGGATTTGAGGGGCCCTCTTTACGTCTCTGCTTTCAACCCTCTTGTAATTGTCCTTGTTGCCATAGTTGGTTTTTTCATGTTGGATGAGAAACTATACCTTGGAAGGTAACTAACTATGTTTCAACTCCATACAATATTGATTTTCATATATTTATTTCTTTTCTAAATATAAAACTTTATGGTAATGTGCTTATGGAAATAATGGATAAAGGTGCTCATACTTATTATTGACTGACTCTATTTTATGACTTGGTATTGCATATTTAATTTTACAGTATAATTGGTGGGTTCTTCATAATATGCGGATTATATGTGGTTCTATGGGGGAAAGGAAAAGAGATGAAGATGATGAATCAACTTGTTCCTTCAGAAAACCTTCAAGAAATAACTGTGATGAAATCAGTTAGTGAAGATAAAAGTGGCCTTGGTAACACTAATAGCGATGTCGATGAAGTTGTTAGAGGCAAAGAGTTGGTTGAAGCCATGAAAGGCTGATTTGGAATTAGTAGTTATAGAGATTGATTTTATGTATCAATGAGGCCGAGAGGTTTCTGTACGTTTGATTATCTATGTGATTAGGATTAATGAACTATATATGTACGTAATTTGACATTTTGAAGTGAGTTTCCCTATAGTTCAATCTAATCTTATCTTCCAACATCGTATGCGTTGTCCTATAGTGTCTCGTTTGAGCGAGCACTCACTCGTGTACATGATGTCACTGATTATATAGACAAAATATGATATAAAATATATGGATGTGAAAGTAGGGGACACATACAGAGCCACTCTAGGAATTGATTATTACATTAGTTATTAATTTTTAGCGAAAACAACAACACTTACCTTAGCAACACCATAATTTCTTCGCATTATCTCTCGCATTTTACATTCTTTTTCTACCGCGCAACCATTAGTTAATATTGAATTTATTGTGTTAACCTAATTCATATGACACTCATGGTTGGGGGAAAAAATTCACATCCCTTATATATTCATGGTGTTAAACTAATTAAGTTCAATAATTCTTTTTACGCAAATGGGATTTGTTGTTTATAAAATTAAAGAAGAAATGGGTAGAGCACTATGAAAGTTCATCTTCTCCCCTGATAAATTTCTGAGTTTAGGCTGATGTGATACACCTCAAGTGTTATTACTTATTAGTACCTCGGGTAGGCATTATTATGGAATGGAGGTAAAATTGATGCCTTATGCGCCAGGAGCTAAGAGAATACTACACATGCTCACTTATTTTCTATTAGTATAGAGAAATATGCACATTTTAAACTGGCTGAGGACGAGTGCAAGAAATACTTTCAGGTTCATTAGGAAAGTCCGCTAATCTTCATTTCCCACTTTTTTTCATTATCCTCATTTCCCACATCAATATACTCCTTAAAATTTTAGTTTAATTCAGCTGTATCTGTTCTTTACTAATAGTATAAATCATAAAAGATATTCTAAAAAGTAGCTCTTTAATTTACTAGGCTTCTCCGATCCGTTACGGACTTACGGTAGATCTTGGCAAATAGTAGTACTATATAATATGGGATTCCACTAATCCACTTCATCACAGGCGGGTCAACAGGGATTTGTCGTATCAAGGGGTCATTGATTAAATCAAATCCCGCATGTATATATATGTAAAAATTAAAACACGTTATATCACTTGATGGGAGAGCAATGTAGCATTGGTTTCTTGAATAACGTAAAAATCAAGCACATCTTTTGAGTTTGAATGGAATACTCATGGTGTCATGGCTGATTCGATATGTATTGACTTCAGTGGCTGATTCGATATGTATTGACTTCAGTGGCTTATTCAATATGGTATTGACTTCATGTATCAAGATGCGTCGGTCGAATTGGTTAACATTCAATTCAAAATTTCAGTTAATGATATACTCCTACCTCTCCAAAATATAACATTATTACTTTAATTATTTTTAGATGTTAAGAAAATAAATTATAACATATGTCATATGTAATTATATTATTATACGTTGATTTATAAGTAGAATAAATTAGTTTTGAGGGAAAAAGATAAGTATAGACATTTTAAATTGATTAATTTTGCATCTCCTTAATTTTTCAAAAAAAAATAAAGGAAAAAGTGGCAAATTTAACAAATTTTAAGACTTAACTATCATTTTTTGGTATGTGAGAAATGGGTAGTTGGTGACTTATAGTAAAGATTAGAGGGAGTATAAAAATTCCATGGAAACCATTTTCATCATTGGCAAGTTTAAATGCAGCAGAAGAATAATTTCTCAAACAAATTTTTCTATAATTTCCGTCTCATGCCTAGTTAACACCAATGAAACTTGTCTAAGGTTTTGCGTGCTTTTAATGGATCCTCATTTTGGTTATATAACATGAGAGCTACAATAGAATTATTTATATGATCTTTGATTGATCCTAAATATTCTTTCTTATCTTCCCTGTAAAAGCAAACTTAGTCAACAATGATAGTCACCCATTCTTTCATCCCTAATTATATTTAATCCTTATTTGCCAATTCAATACCTTAAATTTTAGTTTAATCCAGCTGTATCTTTTCTTTTCTATTAGTATGAATTGATCATACAAGATATTCTAAAATTAGTTCTATACTTGGCTTTTCCGTATAAGGGGTCATTGATAAAGTCAAATCCCACATATCTAAGTGGAAACAAAAACACATTATTAACATGGGTTGCTTCAGTTACACTCCTAGCTTCTTGTTGATAATTTGCCAACTTGACAAGTGTAATAGGAGGGGAAGAAAAGGATTTACAAAACCACTCTTTTCTCATGAAACCAGGGGAAGGTGGCTAAGTGCAAAGAAAATGGACCAGTGATTGTGGTGGCACTGGCTACCCAATATGGTATTAGTCTATTAGAGGCCACATGCCTTGATGGGGAAACCACACACCATTATAGGCCTTCAAACAGGCTGACTCTAATAGGCCTGGAATCGTCCTAAAATATGAAATAATAGAAAATAAAAAAGGTGCATAATATGAATATATCATCATCAATAGTCTTTGAAGAAAGAAAGGCCAGGCCAGGTTATCAGGCCTAATGGGCTTCTTGTTGAATTCGGGTAAGTCCTGTAAACACAACATAGAAAGGCCGATGCTTGTGCCCATTTACAAATAGATCATGGTAATTAAATAATAGCATAATAGCTTTGACCCTAAGTTTCTTCAAAGATAGAGGCAGGCTCCTACCATGCCACATGCATTTTCATGCACCACCGCATTCATGTTTTTTTCCACATAAAAATCTTATATTCTATTTTATATTTAATATAGGAGCTCTCAAAGTAAGGAATCGATTAAACCGTTGAAGAATCAAATGAAGGTAAGCAAATTTTTTTAAGGCTAGACAACAGTGAACTTAAATATTTAGAAAGGAGTTGTGGGACGAGTTTAATATTATATATCGATTGATATTTGATATATTGATTTGTTAATTGACCCAGCTTGTCCCACATAAAAGTAGAATGAGTGAGACAAAACAAACTTGAATGAAAGTGTTATTTATTTCCCAAGGACACGGTGAATTGCTTTCTTATTTATCTCTTCTTTTACTCTCGAGAGAACCAAACCCCCAATGCATTATACGATGGTTTTTAAGAATTCATGAGAAAAGGGTGGTGAACATTTTTTTGGAGAGATTCTGTGCTCAATTTACAATTATGAACAAAGTTGTTGTCATTGTTATGAAATCTGAGTCTAAAAATTAGATATAAATAGATGATGGGGGAGCACAATTTCTTATATAAATTTTCAAATGATGAATTTAGATTTTTTTTTTAAAAAATGTCGGTTATAAGATCATTTTTATTATAAAATTTAATTTAAAGATAATATGCAAAAATACTCATGTAATTGTGGCCAAGCTAAGGTGTAAAAATATCCATGTGATTGTTTAGAGCAAAAGTAAAGATAACATTTCAAAATAGGGGTAAAAGTACCATAACATTTCATAAGAAGGGCAAAAGTACTCGTCGGTGATGAGTACTATCATCCGTGTTTTGAAACGTTGTGGTTAATTTTGCTCTAAAAAAATCACATAGATATTTTTGCACCTTAATTATAATTATATGAGTATTTTTGCACTTTAATCTTAAATTTTAGGGAAAATCCCAAGTAAAGTACCTGAATAAGGAAAAAGACAATGAAAGTACTTAAATTTGCAAAAGGACAAATCAAGTAGTAGAAGATGAATTGAGATTATGAAATGTTATATAATGACTTAAATGTCCTTCTCCTTATAATCCCCTCTCACTTCCTTCCCTCCCATAATGCCCCCGTACTTCCCTCACTTACTTACACAATGACTCAAATATCCATGTAATTGTTTTGCAAATTCAGGTATCTTCATTGTTCTTTTTCATATTTGTAATGCTTAATTTGTGTTTTCCCCTAAATTTTATATCCATTTGAATAAAAAATTATAAAAAATTGGAAAAAATTAAATTGACTCTCGATGAATCTGAAAGGTTCTTTTTTAGCGAGTTCACGTTGGCATGACAGGTTTGAAGAGGCAAAAGGAATGGAAGCAACATTTTCATGAAAACAAATCACGTAAATTATATCTGTAAGCATACTTTCAACACAAACTGAAATTATATATTCAATTTCCAATGTCGGCCACTACCAAAATTTTAAGTATTATTTCTTATTTTTAATGTTCTTCTAAATTTTGTAGACCTTGACGCAGACTAAGTCATGGCGTTGATTGACATATTTCTCATGCGTCAAAGTCTTAAAGAACAGTATTCTTTGGAGACTTTTTCAAGTGAATGAATTCTACCTCCACTCTTGCAAAACAAAGGCCAAGTTAAAAAGTAATTTTGGTAGTAAATATAAGTTTTCCCTCATTTTATCTTTTATATTTCAATTTTTTAATTGAATATGTGTGATTTATATATAACATTTAATATAATTATACATAATTATTGTAGAGAGATCTTGTATAATTAAGTCATATTTTATTTTATTTTTAATGGATTCTTCTAAATTTATTAATAACCTAAATCGTACAATAAGGGTGAAACTATTCCTCATCCATCCCTTTTTTAAACTTCAAATTTGTAATGGTGGTCATGGCAAAATATGAACTTCATTTTAAGTTTAATTTTGTCTAAGTTTTTATTGCCTTTTCTTTTTAAATTTACCTCTTATTTATACTTTTTTTTTCACATGCATTCTCTTTTATCTTCATTATCTATCTCTTTCCGTGCCACATTATCTCTCTTTATTTTTCTTATACACTCTCAGTCACAATTAAAAATAAGATATAATTGGGAAAAAATAAAGTTATTACATTTTTGTTTAACTAACTATTTTATCATTTTTTTGGATAAATATAAATAAATTATTTGAAGATTATAATAAATGAAAAGGGTAGTATTTCAATAGTAAAAATGTGATAATATCAAATAATGAAGATGAGACCACACATGATTTCCTACTCATGGAAACCTAAGTAAGAAAAATTAAATATGTATAGGCTGTCAATATCTTGAACTATTTAAATTTGTGCTTTTTTTAAAGAATTATAAAAACATATAGAAATTAAAATCAAATCTAAATCATTTGAATGAGATATAAGTTGTATTAATATACTTATTAGCATTTTCTAATTTCCATGAGTATAGAAATCAACTCTCAAGCACACCGCGTTGATCATCAAAACAGCAAATGAACGGCGTCATGTTTGAAGCCGCCCCTAGCTTGAACGTCACATGGGAGATCATTATATAATATATACGTTTATTTGATCATCTATTATTTAATCAGTAATGTCAATTGTTTTGACTTTTGACCAACTCAAATTCCTTTTTCAATAACGTCAACTTGGACCTTTTATTCAAATAAAAAAATCCAAAATGTGAGTGTATATAAATGCATGCATGGCCCTGATTCTGAATCAAATTAAGACTCCAAGGCCTCTCACTTTATTCAATACTTTCTTTTGCCCATCTCTCATTGCATTCAATCAAAAGCCGATTTCTTTGTTCACCTACACTCATGGCATTGGCCTCAACTTTTCTCATCAGCCCTTCTTTTGCTGTCAATACACGCAATAAGGTAACGAAGCGAGTATATATCGACCATCCATATTTCATTATATATAATTGTGTATGATTAACTAGTGGGCGAAAAACACGTAAATTGTTATGAGCTCACACACACACGATTAATTGCATGTGATAACGTTGATTAAATTTAAATCAAATCATAGTTATGTGTGTGCATTATTAATGTTTACATTTCCTTTTTTAATGTTTTAGAGTACAAGTGCTGGAAATCCATGGGAGAGCTTGGCATCAATCAAGTTTACGTCAAACCGACCCATCAATGCAAAGGGGTTCAAAGTGAATTGTTCAATCCAACAGGAGAAGCTGATTGAGAACAAACCTTCTTTGGTGGACAATATTGCACAGAGCACTGATGTGTTTCCGTCAAGCGGTATGTTATGTGCTTTCTGTGTTGATGTTTTCTGTGCATAAATGTGTGTGTGCGCGCGCGGATATATAAATATGTAATTTCTGGTCTGCTCATCAAAAAGATGAGTTAATAGGTGTATCTACATTATCTAAATATCATTTAAATTATCTACACCATCTCCTCATCTTCTTGAATCGATATGTAGTAAGAAAATGATTGTGTGTGTGTGTTTTGTTAATAGTTTTCGCTTTTTCTATTTGCAGAAAACCAGACAATGCATAAACCAAACATGTCCACGCTGTTGGTCAACTACCATAATGACTTTGATCCTTATAAAGCAACCTCTACACCAATTTACCAAACTGCTACTTTCAAAATGGTGAGAACATTTAACTTCAGTTAGACGCTCATAGTTTCAGTAGCTTATATTTGTTTCATACTCTTTTCATATACTTGTCTTATTCTGTTTCATTTTTTTTGTAGACTTCTGCTACACAATTTGATGATTATGCCTATTCTAGGCTTACAAATCCAACACGAGATACTTTGGAAAAGTGAGCACTATATATTATTAGCGATTTTGCCTACATATCTTCTTTTCATCCTTGTTTATGTGGCTTCTTAATATGTATTTTCAGGTTATTAGCACAACTTGACAATGCAGATAAAGCCTTTTGCTTTGCTAGCGGAATAACTGCTTTGACTGCTATCTCTGGACTTGTTAATCCTGGTGCATTTTCTCAACTTAGTTTCCTTATTAAGTTTTTTTTATAATCCCTGCTACATTTATTTCATTTCCACAAATTTTTATTTTCTTTATTAAAATGAAGCAGGAACTGTGTTAAATATATTTTCAACTCTTAATTTTCATCAAAGATTATACTGAAACTTTTATAATCCCAATGTAGGTGATGAAATAATTGCTTTAGAGGATATCTATGGTGGCTCATATAAATTCTTATATCAGCATTTGGCAAAAAAGGGAGGAATTAAATTGAAGTAAGTTTTATTTTCCCTGTTTACATATGAAGTTTGTTCACATGAATTAATCAATAAAGAAAAAATTATAGATGATTCCTAAAAATGATGATAACATTGTAATGCTTACACCTGCAGAAAAGTAGATACCACTGATGTAGAGAAAGTGAAAGCTGCCATGGGACCAAAAACTAAGTTGATATGGCTAGAGAGTCCTAGCAATCCTCAATTAAAAATATCTGATATCCGAGTAAGCTTTATTCTTTTAATGTTTTTATTTTGTTAGCATTAGTGAGAATTGAGGTCATGCCCATATAGTTCTTCCTTATTCATTAAAAGGACTAATCGAACTAGAACATTATTAAATGTTATTGCAGTATGGATTTGGTGTTAATTTTTTGAAAATTAATTTATTCAATTCTTCTTGATTTATGCCAGAAAATATCAGAAATTGCTCATGCACATGGTGCGATTGTGTTGGTGGACAATAGTTCCATGTCACCGATATTAAGTCAGCCGTTAGACCTTGGAGCAGGTATTTAATCACCCATAATAAAATGCATGCATTCTTGTGTTTTCTTTACCATGGCATGCATGGATGCTTGTTAATGTTTTTATTAACATTCTGTTTTCTAGTTAATAACAGTTGCTATTTTCTTTTTTCAGATATTGTTATGCATTCAAATACCAAATTTATTGCTGGAAATAGTAGTGTCCTGGCGGGTAGCTTGGCTACAAGAGATGAAGGGTAGACGTTCTTTTCCTTTGTGACTCAATAAACACTTCAGTTTTTTTTTTTTGGTAGAGAACACTTCAGTTTTTTTAATATATATTCATTCGGTTGTTAGACTTTTTCGTCAACCCTTTAAATTATATATAGAGCAATGATAAAAAAAAATTGAGAAGCTCATATGTTAACTATGTTATAAGTTGTGAATTTCATTCCTACTGTAACTTGTTTATTGTAGATCAGCCATATTTGTTTTTTTTTTCACTTTTTAGTTAATTTAATAATGTGAATATCCGTTTGTTCTTTTAATTTTGATCATAGGTTGGCAAAACACCTGGAATCTTATAAAAATACAATGGGGGTTGCCTTGTCTCCATTTGCCTCTTGGCTTTGTTTGGAAGGAATTAAAACAATGACTTTGCGAGTTAAGGAAAAACAGGTGAGACGCTAAACAGTAATCAAATTGTTGATGGTTTTCTGTATAACAAAATGATTATTTTATTTCGAATACTTTAATATACTGTACCATTCATTTGATAAAATAAGTTGTCAGTTTGCATAGTCAGGTAGTATAGGAATATATTACACACACACACACACACTCACATTTTAAAATGAATAAAAGTGTAATAATTAACCAGTGATGACTTGTCAATGTTTTGAACTAAAAGGGTTCTCAGTTCAAAAAAAAAATTAAAAGGGTTCATTTAGTTTTTTTTTTTTTGAAAATCTTTTTAAACTTATTTGTGCAACTTTTATTCAGTCACATCCTTGAATCTCCGAGCTAGGCGTCTTATTCCATAGATAATAAGTTTTCTTGTAATAATATTACCAGTTAGATTATTTTGACGCCTAACAGTAAGCTAAGCTTGCCTAACAGTGAGTTAGATTATTTTGAAATTGTTCAGTTATAGGTTTAACATGGACTAATAAGTTTTTTAAGGATCGTTCTTTCAAACATTAACTAATTATTAAAATTAGTTTCTAGAGGGAAGGATGCATACATCTAACCTTCCTCCAAATCTCACTAGATAGAATGTCAAGAGCTGAGCTTCCACTTTAAAGATTCAATGATAATATCATTATTTATTTCTATAAAAATGATAATATTAAAGTTAGAGTCTCATCATATTTGATTTTGCAGAGTAATGCACAAATAGTTGCTGAGTTTCTTGCCTCTCATCCTCGAGTGAAGAAAATAAACTACCCTGGTCTTTCTAGCCATCCTGGATATGAATTGCACAACTCTCAGGTATCATTCAACTACTAAAATTTAATTTTATTATGTGATCTATTAAAGCTTTAAATTAACATTATCTTATTCTTGAATCAAATTATTGTTTCATAGGCAAAGGGGCCAGGATCTGTAATTAGCTTTACAACAGGCTCATTCCCACTCTCGAAGTATATTGTTGAAAACACCAAATACTTTGGCATGTCTGTCAGTTTTGGTACGTATCACATATTAGAATTTGACGTATTTTATACAATACCTATGAATTAATAACTCATTTGAATTTTTTGGTATTGTCAGGGAGTGTAGGTTCATCGATATGTTTGCCGTGGTTTACATCCCACAACGTTATTCCTGAAGAAGAGCGTCTTCGCTCAGGTGTAACTAAAGATCTTGTACGTTTATCTGTGGGAATCGAAGATGTTAGCGATCTTATTACCAGTCTGGACAAGACACTCTCATCTGGAACATTCTAGTTTCGTTATGTTAGACTACAACTTGATTTCTTGCTTCAAATAATTTGATATTGTAATTGTTAAAATAAGTCGATGTCTATCATTCTTTAATCTTCTTATCATTTCTTTATTTGTATAGCATATGAATTTAGCGATTTTGAATATAATAGCTTTATTAAAGCAAAGGGATTGTCATGATCAAGTATGGTGTCTTTACCTTATGGAAATATTCTTGAAAACCATGATTATTGTATTTTAATTAGGTTTATATGATTTTTTAATTGAGTCTTTAAAGTTTTCTTGGTGTAGCGCGCATTAATCGCTATTTATACCTTATTACTTACAATCCCTTCACTTGTGAGCTAATTGAAGTTGTTAAGAGAACTTACACATTAATCATGTGGCTATGATCCATGTTGCTTACATTAAGAATTAAGAAAAAATAAATATAATAAAAAAAATAAAATACCCTTTTTTGTTTTTCCCATAATCTAATTGATTTTTCAATCCTATATATATAAAGGGAATATATAAAGGGAATGGTGAAAATCATTGTTCATTTAACAGTGTTTCACCATTCCCTTTATATAAGATAATTCAATTTAAATTTAAATTTTAAAACTAATTATTATAATTCCTTTTTTAAAAAATATAGTCTTTTTTGAAAAAGAATTATGATTTGTTTTTCTCATTATGTCCGTCACAATGGTTTAATATGTTATTTTTTTACTATTTTGCCCTTTGTTGACTTTACATATTATAATTATCTTTTTGTTTTTTCTCTTCCTTACTACACACTTTATCTTTATTTTGCCTAAAAATTCTATCTTTTTAATAGAGATAAAGTTGGAAAAAATTTTGTAGTACATTAAATATTTTATCTATTTTTAATTTTTTTAATACAGCAAAGTGGTTTTTTCACCTTATATTTAAGGATGAGAAGAGTATTATTATTATAATTATCATCAAAGAATTGTATTCTTGCGGTCTATAAAATAAGAGCCAAAATTTAAATAAATCTTTTCCAAAATATAAGAATTCATCCTTACATTCTTTCATCATTTGAAGCATTTTTTACTTTGCCTCCAACTCACATTCATAGAAAATTTTCAGAATCTTAGTATTTAATCTACCATTTTCCATTGTATTTTGGGCCTGTTTGGATTTAGCTTCTAGAGAATAGCTTCTCAAAATAACTTTTCTAAAATTAAGTAGAATAACTTTTCTAAAAAATAACTTTTGATGAAATGAGAGTGTTTGGATTAAGTTTTTTTAGAATAGTTTTTAAGAATAACTTTTGAGTAAAATATAACTTTTCTGAAAAATAGTTATGATTAATAGCTTTTCATGTTTCTTTTATCTAAAATAAGTGTTTTTTCTAAACGAGAGATTAAAACTTTCAGCTGGAAAAGGAGAAAAATATAGTTTTTCTCAAAATAGCTTTTGGAACTCAAACCTAGTTTTTTCTTCTCAAAATAGTTTATCCAAAAAAATTAGTGTTTGGATAACCTAGGTTTAGGAGCTAGAAAAACTTTTGGAAATGTATCCAAACAGCCCTTTTGTCTTTCTTTTAGCATATATCAATGTATATGTTGTTTTTCTTTTCGTTTGCTTAACCATTTGCGTTGCAATTACATGTACATTCCTTTAACTTTGAAATTTGCTGTTTCACTACTCTTTCTTACGATGCATAAATTAATTATAGCCACTACCTCTGCTTCTAGATTAAGTACAATTTGTCCCTCAAAAGTCAATACTACCCGGGCAATGCCGGAGGTATTACTATCTAGTTTTTATCTAATAAGAAGACAAATTGAAGCTACATATGTAAAGTCTACCAATATCAATTCATATATCGCACATCGTCATTCATATTCACTTTAATTATGGAAATGAATCAAACTCTATGAATATGTGATTGTTTTGGACAAACTATAAGTATGTGATTAAAAATCAAGAAAAACTATAAAATTGATTAATATTAATTTATTAACATTCACACTTAACCAACTATCATTGGTTGGATCATTCGTATAGGGAAGTATTGAATCTATTAGTCTAGCTATATCTCACCTCTTGAGATACCTTGATCATTGATAAAAGAGATTAGTTTTTAATAAAATTTTCAGAGATCATGTGCGCAAGATGCTAACAATCACAACGAATATAATTTCGTTAGCCCAAACAAAAATTAATAATATTAATAGTAATAGTAATAGTAATGATAGTAATAGTGGAAAACAGGCACATTCCAAGTTAATTAAGTTTGCAAACAATTGAAACGCGAATTGGACGTTTTCTTTTACCTACAAAAAAGTCTGCAAGGAAAATGTCAATGATGTTGGAAAAAGCTTAGTTCTACATTTTTATTCTCCACTAACCTTTTTAAATAGATTCTTTCATTTTCTATTTATTTTAATCATCACCGTAGAATAGAATATAACTTCGCATTTTAGAAGTTTTACTTTGAAAAATGTCTTGACTACGGATTGGAATGGGTAAATAGCACACCTACGCCATGCTTAAAATAGATGGTTTTCATTGCTAGATAATGGAATATGTGATGAAGGTGTCATTTGGAATGGTGGAAACGACTACTGACAGATATTCTTCTGACTACCACATTTAATTAAAACTAGTCAATTGTAAGAAGCATCTAAAATTTCAGTTAACCCCAATAGAAACAATTTAATATCAAGGGTTAGTGTTCGCACCGCAAGTGCACGGGTCGCGCCAAGTAATAAAGTGATAAGAAAAATATCGTTCCCACGAGGATTTGGTTCCAAAACCCGGTCAAGTAATGATTATCGCACTTTCGCTCAATTTGAGTGATCCAAATGTCAAGAGTGAAGTGTAACTATATAAAAAAAAATAAGAAAAACTATGAACAAGTGATTCTCCAACTTCAAGGATAAATTGAGACTTAAGATTATTTATCCCCCTTGTATCCTCTTAACCTTAAAATGGTCTCCTCTCACAATTGCTTTTAATAGCTGTATATGTGCTAACCTAGGGTTCACAATTACTTGTAAATGCTTCGTCGAGTCAAGAACAAGTATTTAATTCTATTAATCATGCAATCTCTTGTCACAATTAATAAAACTCAATTTCTAAGTTGTGAGGCTAATAAGTATATGTCTATCTTATTAACAAAACCATTCATTTGTCATGCAAACTTCAAGTTCTCACACTATTCCACTCAAGTTCTACACTTAACCTAGCTCTCTCAAGTCATAAGTCAAATGAACAAATCAACTAAATGGTGATCAAGCATTTAGAGGCATTAAGACTAGAGTGAAATAAACATATATATAACATTAATCACAAAAGGGTAGGAAGAATCAAGAGTTAATCCATACAAGGGTTCAAAATAATCCTAAAACAAAGTGTTTAGCTACTCATGTCCAATAAACCCAAAGGAAAATATACAATAATAGTCATACACATTGAACAAAAGTAAGGAACAGAGAATGGAGAAGAAGAACCAAGATGTGAAGCCCAAATCTCTTCAAAACTTCAAACCCCAACTCAATCTCCACTAAGATCCATGCCCTAGCACACCACAAAGCTCCCCAAGAAGTCCAAGAAGTGAAGAATGGTCAGCTCCTCTGTTTTTGCCCTTTTAAAACCCTAAAATTCAGTGTTGTGCGTTTTGGCAATTCTGTTCGCGACTGTGCCGCGGCACAAAACAGTGGTAGAACACTGTGCCGCGGCATGGTTTTTGTTTGGTGGCTGAAATTCAAATTGGGCCGCGGCACAGAATTTACACATAGAATTATGCCGTGGCTCAGCTCTGTTTTGATGAAAATTGATTTCTTCCCAAGCAAATAGAATGCTCCAAACATGCTCCTCAATCATCTTTAACTTCTCCAATGTTTGTTTTCAATTCCCTTATACAAAAATACCTTGCAAAATAACAACTTTGACAAAAATGAGGAATAAGTGTGCAACCAAAAGTATCATGCATCCTTCCTATAGTTTGGTCTCTAATATATGTATGAAATCTCCAAAAAGTGTATATAAAAGCAAGTGAATCATGCTAAAAAGTATGAATTCCAAGACATTAACAGTTAGCAAAGAATTTCCAAAATATTATAGCACTGCTTAAGAGAAGAAATTAAATAATATCATGGGGGTCAAGGGAATTAATTGCCCTTTATCGTTTGCAAGATAAATATGATTTCTGAGACAAATATGAAAATTTTCAATACAAATAAAAGTGTTTTCAAGATAATAAGTTAATTTAATATAGGGAAAATTAAATACAAGTCCCTGGTAAGGGACATAATACTGGAAAAGTCCCAAAAACTTGAATAATTAAAGTAGAGTCCCAAGTTTAGGAAATTAATATTGAAAGAGTCCCAAGGGACCCTACTTTAATTAATTCTGAAAACGTGGGCCCCACATGAAATATTAAAAAAATTCCTCCACACCCTCTCTCCTCTCTCCTCTCCTCTCCCCCATCTACTTCCTTCGCCGGCAGCCACACCCCCCCCCCCCACACCAAAAAATTCTCACCAACATGGCAGATCCGGCGGTAGAAACGGCGACGAATATGGTGATGTCGGCCACGTCAGATCTCCCTTCCCCAATAGCTCCACCGCCATCGTCGCCATCGTCTTCTTCTCCTTTTTCTTCAGATCTGAACATTTTGATTCATAAGAGGAGGTTGTTGACCGAATCAGTTTTCCGGCGTGGATGACGGTGGCGAAGGGGGAGAATAATGAGGTAGGAAACTGGGGGTTGGCGGCGTGGACGGAGGTGAAGTATGCAAGAGGGAATGTAAAAGACAATAGGGGTGGAGGGTGGGGGAGGGTTGTGAGAATTTTTTGATGTCGGGGGGGGGGGGGGGTGGATGTGGCTGCCGGCGAAGGAAGTAGATGGGGGGAGAGGAGAGGAGAGAGGGAGTGGATGAATATTTGAATATTTCATGTGGGGCCCACGTTTTCAGAATTAATTAAAGTAGCCTTACAAAAAAAACGGCGCTTTCCGGCGTATACCTTCCGGCGTTTTCATCAAAAACGCCGGAAATGGCATACCTTCCTGCGTTTTCTAAAAAACGCCTAAAAGAAACGCCGCAAAATTTGGCGCGCGCTTCCCGCCTTCTTTCCCGCGCACACATACCGGCGTTTGTGGACACAAAAACGCCGGTATGTATATTTTAATCAAAAATTTGTTATTTTCTTTTCTTTTTCTTTTTTTTTGGAAAAAAATAACACATATCGGCGTTTTTCATTCTTAACAACGCCGGTAAGTATTAAATAATATTTTTTTTGAAAAAACCATGCATACCGGCGTTTTCTGGAAATGCCGATAAGCGTAAGCAAAACGCCGGTAAGTATTAAATAATATTTTTTGAAAAAACCATGCATACCGGCGTTTCCTGGAAATGCCGATAAGCGAACGAAAAACGCCGGTAAGTATTAAATAATATTTTTTTAAAAAAAACATGCATACCGGCGTTTCCTGGAAATGCCGTTAAGCGTACGAAAAACGCCGGTAAGTATTAAATATTATTTTTTTAAAAAACATGCATACCGGCGTTTCCTGGAAACGCCGCTAAGCGTATGCAAAACGCCGGTAAGTATTAAATATTATTTTTTTAAAAAAACATGCATACCGGCGTTTCCTGAACACGCCGCTAAGCGTATAAAAAACGCCGGTAAGTATTAAATATTATTTTAAAAAAAAAAACATGCATATCGGCGTTTGCGAAATCGCCGGTAAAATAATAATACAATATCACTTTCCGGCGTTCCCATCATAAACGCCGGTATGCTCCACCTTCCCTATAAATAGCGATGCTCCCCTCTCATTTTCCCTTGCTCATTCGTTTCTTACTCCTTCCTACTTCTTTCTATTTGTTTCTCAGCGATCATTATAAATAGTGGTGCTCCCCCCTCATTGCACATTTGGTGGTTGCTTATTTTCATATCTCTTTTTATTTATATTTGCTTCATTTTTGTTTATTTTTATGTAATTGTTAATTTTTATATTTGATATACTTTAGTTGCTCTTATAGGTATTATTTTCTTTTAATATGTGTAATATGATTTTTCTATCATTATTATTTATTAATATTTTTTATTTATATCTATAATACTAAATTTTCGTCCCAATTTAATGTTAAATTGGGACGAAAATTATTTTTTTAATAATTTTTAAACACTTTTCGGCGTTTCTGCAAACGCCGGAAAAGTTTATATTAAATAATAGCATACCGGCGTTTCATCAAAACGCCGGTATGTCAATTATTAAAATAATGGACATACCGGCGTTTCGGGAAACGCCGGTATGTCTGAATATTATATTATTTTCTGCATCCCGCGTTTCGGCGTTTGTGGGTATCCTACGGCGTTTGTAAAAACGCCGATGTGCTAACTTTTCCACGTTTTTTTTTCGGCGATTTGCAAAAACGCCGTAGAGTTGTTTCGCCGGAAAAAACGCCGGAAAGAGGCAAAAATAAACGCCGGTAAGCGGCAAGTGTTTTGTAGTTTGGGACTCTTTCAATATTAATTTCCTAAACTTGGGACTCTACTTTAATTATTCAAGTTTTTGGGACTTTTTCAATATTAAGTCCCTTACAAGGGACCTGTAATTAATTTTCTCTTTAATGTATATATAGTTACAATAATTTTTATAATTTGAAAAGATAAATATAAAAATCCTCAAGACTAGTATTGAAGGACATTGATTTGGGCCAATTAAAGCCCATCAATATAGTGCCTCCTTGGCATTGGGTCTAGTTCTTTAAGAAAATTTTGAGCCAAGGAGCTAGTGCTTGGAAGTCAATCTGTGGATGTCGTTCACTTGGAGGAGTAGTCTAACGCAAAAGAAAACCTAATAATTAGATGTAAAACTTGTCAAACATGAGGAAAATAAATGGATTGATATTGAAAATTAGTAAAAAGTGTGATATGCAAGAGGAAATTGAGAATTGGAAAAAATGGGAAGATCTAGTCAAATGGGTGGAACTGATCTTGGTGAGTAATTGAAAATAACTATCCTAACTCAATTAAAATGTTTAAGGTGTCAATTTAGATGCTAATTTATTGATTCACCAGTTGTCATGAACCCATGAATTCAAATTACCTAATTAATGGAACCCCAACTAATTAGGATGTGGTTGTTTCATGAGTACATTTAGATTATGATTTAATAAATGAGAATGAGGTGATCATGGAAGCAATATCAATTCTGTTGCAACGTGACTGAGATGTCAGAATTGATTCATGTGCGAGCTGTGATATGTTAGCCATGCAAGGAATCTTTATCAGTGGCACGAGGTTTATGGCGTTGGTCGTATATGCTCTTTTGCATAATTTACCTATACCATGGCAGACTAATTAATTTGTCCAATACCCTTAAAACATTTAAGATGTTTTCACTCCTAACTACAATACAATCCAAAGAATTATCTTAAAAACAAAACGTGCGGAAATAATAGAATACAAATAAAATTATTAGTTATCAAAAAAATAAAATTATTAATTTTTCCAGTTTTTTTATTTAAAGTAAAGAATCAATTGGAGAATCAATTGAAGGTAAGCAAAAGTCTTTAAGGCTAGCTAACAGTAAACTTGAATATTTAGAAAGGGGCTGTCAGACGAGTTTTATATTAAATATATTGATTTGTTACTTGACCCAGCTTGTACTCCATGAAATTAGAATAAGTGAGACAAATTAAACTTCAATGAAAGTGTTATTTATATCCTAAAGACTTGTACATTGTTTTCTTATTTATCTCCTCTTTTACTCCTTAAAGAACCAATCCCCCAATGTATTATACGATGGTTTTTAAAAATTCATGAGAAAAAGGTGATGAACATTTTTTTGAAGAGATTCAGTGTTCACTTTACAACCATGAACAAAGTTGTTCTCATTTAATTTGTAATGAAATCTGAATCTAAAATTTAGATATAAAATAAATGAAGGAGGACTACAATTTCTTATATAATTTTTCCAATGATGAGTTTAGATTTTTTTAACAATTGATAGTTATAATTAAGATCATCTGATCTTTAATTTAACATAAAGTTTATATCCCATTGCATTGGAACAAAATTTTATTTTAAAAAATTGCAAGAACAAATAAATTGACTCTTGATAATTAAAATCAATCTGAAAGGGTATTTTTTAGCGAGTTCACGTCGGCATGAAAAATTTGAAGAGGCAAAAGGAATGGACCCAACAATTTCATGAAAAAAAAATCCCATAAATTATACATACATTCAACGTTTCTGATATAAAAACATTCTCTCAACGCAAACTGAAATTACTCAATTTCCAATTTCGTCAGCCATGGACGCCATTTTATAATACACTTGGGTAGACCTTGACGCTGTCGAAGTCTTGACTTTGACGTTGAATGAATTCTTTGGAGATTTTTTCAAGTGAATGAATTCTTTGGAGATTTTTTCAAGTGAATGAATTCAAGGCTATGTTAAAATGTAATTTTGATAGTAAATATAAGTTTTTCCCCATTCTTGTTTAATATTTCAATTTAATTTGTGTGATTTCTAAATAACGTTTAATATGATTATACATAATTATTTTAGAGATCACATATAATTAAGTGATATTTTACTTTTTATTTTTATAAATGCTTCTAATTAATTAGTAACCTAAATCTTTTATAATTAAAAATAACGAATAATTGAAAAAAATGAATTCATTACATACATTTTTTGTTATTAACTAATTTTATTATTCTTTGTATAAATGAAATAAATTGTTTGAAGGTTCTAATAAAAGAAAACGGTAGTATTTCAATAGGAAAGATGTAATGATATATCAAGTGAGCAAGATGAGACCACACAGGATTTTCTACTCATGGAAACATAAGTAAGAAAAATTAAATATTTATAGGCTGTCTATATCTTGAACTATTTAGATTTGTGCTTTTTTAAAGAATTATAAAAACATATAAAATTAAAATCAAATCTAAATTATTTGAATGAAAAATAAATTGTATTAATATACTTATTAGCATTTTCTAATTCAATAGGAAAGATGTAATGATATATCAAGTGAGCAAGATGAGACCACACAGGATTTTCTACTCATGGAAACATAAGTAAGAAAAATTAAATATTTATAGGCTGTCTATATCTTGAACTATTTAGATTTGTGCTTTTTTTAAAGAATTATAAAAACATATAAAATTAAAATCAAATCTAAATTATTTGAATGAAAAATAAATTGTATTAATATACTTATTAGCATTTTCTAATTCCATGAGTATAGAAACCAATTCTCAAGCACCTCGTTGATCATTAAAGAAAATATCAAACCAGCAAATGAATGGAGTCATATTTGAAGCCGCCCCTTGAACGTCACATGGGAGATCATCTATTTTTTAATCAGTAATGTAAATTCTTTGACCAACTCAAATTCCTTTTTCAATAACGTAGACTTCAACTTCTATTCAAATTAAAAAAAATCCAAAATGTGAGTATATAAGTGAACGAATTGCTCTGATTCTGAATCAAATTAAGACTCCAAAGCCTCTCACTTCAATTCATTTACTCCTTTTTCTTGCCCATCTCTCATTGCATTTAATCAAAAACCGATTTCTTTGTTCACCAACAGTTATGGCAATGGCCTCAACTTTCCTCATCAACCCTTCTTTTGCTGTCAATACGCGCAATAAGGTAACGATGCGAGTATATATCGACCACACCCATATTTCATTATATATAATTGTGTACAATTAGCTAGTGGGCGATAAACACATGAATTGCTAAGAGCTCATATATATATATATATATATATATATATATATATATATATATATATATATATTATCACCTAATGCTGATTAAATTAAAATCTAATGTAGTTACGTGGGTGCAATATTAATGTTTATATTTCTTTTTCAATGTTTTAGAGTACAAGTGCTGGGAATCCATGGGAGAGCTTGGCATCCATCAAGTTTAAGTCAAACCGACCCATCAATGCAAAGGGGTTCAAAGTGAATTGTTCAATCCAACAGGAGAAGCTGATTGAGAAGAAACCTTCTTTAGTGGACAATATTGCACAGAGCACTAATGTGTTTCCTACTAGCGGTTTGTGATTTGCTTACTGTTTTGATGATTTGTGTGCATAAATATGTGTGCATGTTTGTGCATATATATGGTAGCAGGTCATCAGAAAGATGAGTTCATAGGTGTATCTATATCATCTAAATATCATTTAAATGATCTACGTACACCATCTCCTCATCTTCTTGAATCGATGTGTAGTAAGAAAAATGATTGTGTGTGTACGTGGTTTGTTAATAGTTTTCGCTTATATTATTTGCAGGAAACCAGACAATGCATGAACCAAACCTGTCCACATTGTTGGTCAATTACCATAATGACTTTGATCCTTATAAAGCAACCTCGACACCAATTTACCAAACTGCTACTTTCAAAATGGTGAGAACATTTAACTTTAGTTACACTCTCATAGTTTTAGAAGCTTATATTTATTTTGTACTCTTTTCATATACTTGTCTTATTCTGTTTCATTTTTTATGTAGACTTCTGCTACACAATTTGATGATTATGCCTATTCTAGGCTTACAAATCCAACACGAGATACTTTGGAAAAGTGAGCACTATTATTAGCGATTTTACTTACATATTATTGTCTCTTCTTTTCATCCTTGTTTACGTGACTTCTTAATATGTATTTTCAGGTTATTAGCACGACTTGACAATGCAGAAAAAGCCTTTTGCTTTGCTAGCGGAATAACTGCTTTGACTGCTATCTCTGAACTTGTTAATCCTGGTACATTTTCACAACTTAGATTCTTTAGTTTTTTTATGATCACTGCTACATTTATTTGATATCCACAAATTTTTATTTTCTTTATTAAAATGTAGCAGGAACTGTATTAATTATATTTTCAACTCATAGTTTTCATCAAAGATTGAATATACTGAAACTTTTATAATCCCTATGTAGGTGATGAAATAATTGCTTTAGAGGATATCTATGGTGGTTCATATAAATTCTTATATCAGCATTTGGCAAAAAAGGGAGGAATTAAATTGAAGTAAGTTTTATTTTCCCTGTTTACATATGAAGTTTTTTCACATGAAGTAATCAATAATGAAAAAAATTACAGTTTATTCCTAAATGATGATAACATTGTAATGCTTACACGTGCAGAAAAGTAGATACCACTGACGTAGAGAAAGTGAAAGCTGCCATGGGACCAAAAACTAAGTTGATATGGCTAGAGAGTCCTAGCAATCCTCAATTAAAAATATCTGATATTAGAGTAAGCTTTACTCTTTTAATGTTTTTATTTTGTTAGCATTAGTGAGAATTGAGGATCATGCCCATATAGTTCTTCCTTATTCATTAAAAGGACTAATTGAACTAGAACATTATTAAATGTTATTGCAGTATGGATTTGGTGTTAATTTTTTCAAAGTTAATTTATTCAATTCTTCTTGATTAATGTCCAGAAAATATCAGAAATTGCACATGCACACGGTGCGATTGTGTTGGTGGACAATAGTTCCATGTCACCGATATTAAGTCAGCCGTTAGACCTTGGAGCAGGTACTCAATCACCCTTAATAACATGCATGCATTCTTGTGTTTTCTTTACCAGAGCATGCATGCTTGTTAATGTTTTTATTAGCATTCTCTTTTCTAGTTAATAACAGTTGCTATTTTCTTTTTTCAGATATTGTTATGCATTCAAATACCAAGTTTATTGCCGGAAATAGTAGTGTCCTAGCGGGTAGCCTGGCTACAAGAGATGAAGGGTAGACGTTTTTTTCCTTTTTGCCTCAATAAACAATTCAACTTGTTTTTGGTAGAGAACACTTCAGCTTTTTTAATATAAATATATTCATTCGATTGTTAGCCATTTTCGTCAACCCTTTAAATCATATACAGAGCAGTGGTAAAAAATTGAGAAGCTCATGTATGTTAACTATGTTATAAGTTGTGAACTCATTTCCTACTGTAACTAGCTTGTTTATTGTCGATCAGCCATATTTGTGTTTTTTCACTTTTTAGTTAATTTAATAATGTGAATATCTGTTTGTTCTTTTAATTTAATCATAGGTTGGCAAAACGCCTGGAATCTTATAAAAATACAATGGGGGTTGCCTTGTCTCCATTTGCCTCTTGGCTTTGTTTGGAAGGAATTAAAACAATGGCTTTGCGAGTTAAGGAAAAACAGGTGAGACGCTAAACATTAATCAAATTGTTGATGGTTTCCTGTATAACAAAATGATTGTTTTATTTCCAATAATTTAATACATTGTACCATTCATTTGATAAAATAGGTTGTTAGTTTGCATAGTTAGGTATAGGAATATATTATACACACACACACACACTCACATATTAAAATACTTTGTATGATGAGTTGTGTTTTAATACTTTCCAAAATTAGATAGTATGTCAAGAGCTAAGCTTCCGCTTTAAAGATTCAATGATAATATCATTATTTATTTCTATAAAAATGATAATACTCCCTCCGGTCCTAAATATAGGACCTAGTTGACTTTTTTGAAAAATCATAAAAAAACGCAAAATAAATTAATTATAAATTGATTTACCTAATTTTTTCTCTTACACTAGTTTATTTTACCTATAAGCTAATGAATAATCTAAAAAGACATCAAATATTTTATGATTTAATAACCTATTTTGCAACCTTAATCTCTTCAAAAAAAAAGTTAATTAGGTCTTATATTTAGGACCGGAGGTAATCTTAAAGTTAGAGTCTCATCATATTTAATTTTGCAGAGTAATGCACAAATAGTTGCTGAGTTTCTTGCCTCCCATCCTCGAGTGAAGAAAATAAACTACCCTGGTCTTTCTAGCCATCCTGGATATGAGTTGCACAACTCTCAGGTATCATTCAACTACTGAAATTTAATATTATTATGTGATCTATTAAAGCTTTCAAATAACATTTTCTTATTCTTGAATCTAATTATTGTTTCATAGGCAAAGGGGCCAGGATCTGTAATTAGCTTTACAACAAGCTCATTCCCACTCTCAAAATATATTGTTGAAAACACCAAATACTTTGGGATGTCTGTCAGTTTTGGTACGTATCACATATTAGAATTCGACGTATTTTGTACAATACCTGTGAATTACTAATTCATTTGAATTTTGTTGGTATTGTCAGGGAGTGTAGGTTCATCGATATGTTTGCCGTGGTTTACGTCCCATAACGTTATTCCTGAAGAAGAGCGTATTCGCTCAGGTGTAACAAAAGATCTTGTACGTTTATCTGTGGGAATCGAAGATGTTAGTGATCTTATTACCAGTCTGGACAAGGCACTCTCATCTGGAACATTCTAGTTTCGTTATGTTAGACTGCAACTTGATTTCTTGCTTCAAATAATTTGATATTGTAATTGCTTAAATAAGGCAGTGTCTATCATTCTTTAATCATCTTATCATTTAATTATTTGTATAGCAAATGAATTTAGCGTTTTGGAATAATAGCCTTATTAATGGAAAGGGATTGTCATGATCAACTATGGTGTCTTTATTATGTTATGGAAATATTATATTTTTTTATCAGAAATGGAAATATACTTGAAAACCATGATTATTATATTATATTTTATTTTTAATTAGGTTTCTGTGATTTTTTAACTAGGTCTTTAAAGTTTTCTTTGTGATGAGCGCATTGATCACTATTTATACCTTATTACCTACAATCCGTTCACCTGTGAGCTAATTATTGAAGATGTTAAGAGAACTTACACATCAATCATGTGGTTATGACTATGATCCATGTTGCTTATTTACATTAAGAAAAAATAAATATGATAAAAAAATAAAATACCTTTTTTGTTCTTCCTATAATTTTATCGATTTCATTTTTTATCTAATAAGAAGACAATTGAAGCTACATATATAAAGTGTACCAATATCAGAGTTCATATATCACATATATAAAGTGTACCAGTATCAGAGTTCATATATCGCACTTCGTCATTCATAAAAAAATAAAATACCACGCACGATCTCTTTATCCAAATTCCAATGTACGAGTAAAAAAACATTTAATTAAATTTAGATGTAATTCTGAAATTCATTTTGGTTTCAAGAACGTAAAACATTTAATTTTAAATTGGTTTAAGGGTCAAATCTAGCACTCTACTATTGCCACAAGTTCACCCAACATAAATAAGAATTTGATGACTCAAATGTAGTACACATCTATGCAAAAATGGCTCAAATCTATCATTTCCGCCAATTTTAACGGCTATGATCATTAAGTTTGACCCGATCATGCCACGTCATCTGCCATGTCACCCAATTAGGCCATGTCACTCGCCACGTCACCCAGTCATGGATAGTAAGTGGGTCATTGGGTGACGTGGCCTTACTGGGTGACATGGCAGATGACGTGGCACGATCGGGTCCAACTTAACGGTCAAACCCGTTAAAATTAACGGAAATGCTAGATTTGAGCCATCAAATTCTTGTTTATGTTGGGTGAACTTTTGGCAATAGTAGAGTGCTGGATTAAGGTTTTTCAAAATAACATTGCATATAAATTAACTTATCTAATATCCCCATTCTAATTAAATTTAAGATGTTTTCACTTCTACAATAGAATCCAAAGAATTATCTTAAAAACAAAAGTGCGAAAATAATAAAATATTAAAATAAAATTATTAATTCAGGGGAAAAAATTATGTCACATGAATGGGAAAAAAATTCTTCCAGTCTTTTCAGTCAAAGTAAAGAATCAATTGAAGATTATGAAAATTTCCCCTGCCATTTATTATATAGAAAATTATTATATAGAAAATTGGGAGGAGGAAGGAATCCAGCGGGAAAGAGTAGGTGATATGCATGGTCAAAAGAGATGCAATGCCAAACAGTCATCTTTTTTAATTGGAAAAAAATAAATTGACTCTTGAATCTTGATATTTAAAATCAATTTAAAAGGTTTTTTTTTACTAAATAGGTGATACATGAGTAGTTAGGTAACTACTTATGTATCGTAGGTAAACTACTTGAGAATCACCAGTAACTACTCTTTTGTCACAAAGTCACAAATTCATTTTAAACAAATTGAAGATTATCCCTTATTTGTCCAAGTTGGAATTGAAGACACCATTTTATCCTCCTCAAATTTAAGTGTCATTTTTTTGTCATTTTCCCTTTTTTTTAGCAAGTTCGCGTTGACATGAAAATTTTGAAGAGGCAAAAGAAATGAAGCAACAATTACATGAAAAAAATCCCATAAATTAACATACTTTCAACTTTTCTGATAAAAAAACATACTTTCAACCAAAACTGAAATTAGTAAATTTTCAATGTCGGCCATGGACGACATTTTATACTACACTTCGATAGACCTTGACGTAGTCTAAGTCTTGACGTTGATTGACACATTTCTCATGCGTCCAAGTCTTGGAAAACAGTATTCTTTGGAGTGTTTCTCAAGTGAATGAATTATACCTCCACTCTTATAAAATAAAGGCTATGTAAAAAAAGTAATTTTGGTAATAAATATAAGTTTTTCTCCATTTTTCTTTTCTATTTGAATTTTTAGTATAATTTGTGTGATTCATAAACAGCATTTGATATAATTATACATAATTACTCTAGAGAGATCATATATATATAATTAAGTCATATTTTATTTCTTATTTTTAATGGATTCTTCAAAATTTATTAATAACCTAATCTTACATTAAGGATGACATCCATCCTTGTTTTAAACTTGAAGTCTGTAAAGTTATTCATCCCAAAATATAAACTTCATTTTTGAGCACACCGCGTTGGTCATTAAAATAAAATATCAGACCACCAATTGAATGGCGTCATGTTTGAAGCCGCCCCTTGAAGGTCACATGGGACATCATTCTATTTTTTAATCAGTAATGTCAATTGCTTTGACCAACTCAAATTCCTTTTTCAATAACGTCAACTCCACCTTTTATTCAAATAAAAAAAATCCAAAATATGAGTGTATATAAGTGTATGCATGGCTCAGATTCTGAATCATATCAAATTAAGACTCCAAGGCCTCTCACTTCATCATTCAATCCTTTGTTTTGCCCATCTCTCATTGCATTCAATCAAAAACCGATTTCTTTGTTCATCGACAGTCATGGCATTGGCCTCAACTTTTCTCATCAGCCCTTCTTTTGCTGTCAATACGTGCAATAAGGTAACGATAAGAGTACTATAT
The DNA here is from genome assembly GCA_029929735.1 of Mimosa pudica. NCBI lineage: Eukaryota > Viridiplantae > Streptophyta > Magnoliopsida > Fabales > Fabaceae > Mimosa > Mimosa pudica. The sequence goes on along the minus strand of JAKELP010000037.1, from coordinate 10,243,212 downwards.
TTCATTATATATAAGTTTGCATGATTAATTAGTGGGCAATAAAAGTGAATTGCTAAGAGCTCATATACATACATATATATATATACACAAAATGATTAATTGCACATATGCTGGGGGCTTTTATTTTTGCTAACTAATGTTGCTAAAATTGAAACCAAATCATAGTTACGTCATACGTGTGTGCAATATTAATGTTTATGCTTCTTTTTGTAATGTTATAGGGTGCAAGTTCTGGAAATACATGGGAGAGCTTGGGATCTATCAAGTTTAAGTCAAACCGACCCATCTATGCAAAGGGTTTCAGAGTGAATTGTTCGATCCAACAGGAGAAACTGATTGAGAACAATCCTTCTTTGGCGGATAATATTGTACAGAGCACTAATCTGTTTCCGACAAGTGGTTTGTGTTGTGCTTCTTGTGTTGTTGATACTTTGTGTGTGCATATATATGTGTGTGCGTTTGTGCATAATATATATGGAAGTAGAATTCCCTAATCATAAAAAAAGATGAGTTAGGAGAGTAAAGTGTGCCTATATCATATAGATATCATTTGAACGATGGGACCATCTCCTCCTCCTTTTGATATTTAAGAAAAATGATTCCGTATGTGTGTGTGTGTTTTGTTAATAGCTTTTGCTTATTCTATTTGCAGAAAATCAGACACTGCATAAACCAAGCATGTCCACGGTGTTGGTGAATTACCATAATGACTTTGATCCTTATAAAGCAACCTCTACACCAATTTACCAAACTGCGACTTTCAAGATGGTGAAAACTTTTAACTTTAATTACACACATAGTTTTAGTAGCTTATATTTATTTTATACTCTGTTCATATTTAACTTATCTTATTCTTTTTGCTTTCTTTACATGTAGACTTCTGCTACACAGTTTGATGATTATGCCTATTCTAGGCTTACAAATCCAACAAGAGATACTTTAGAAAAGTGAGCACTATTATTATAGATTCTGCCTTCATATTGTTATTTCTTCTTTTCATCCTTTTTCATATTTTATTAATTTGTATTTTCAGGTTATTAGCACAACTTGACAATGCCGATAAAGCCTTTTGCTTTGCCAGCGGAATAACTGCTTTGACTGCTATCTCCGAACTTGTTAATCCTGGTGCATTTTCTCATCTAGTTTGTTTAGTTTGTATAATTCCTAATACATTTATTTATATCCACATTTATTTTCTTTATTATAAGAATGTAACTGGAACTATTGTAAAAATATATATTTTCTCATGGTTTTCGATTGAATAATGAATCACTTTTTTTTATTGTCATGATTTACTTTTATAATCCCAATGTAGGTGATGAAATAATTGCTTTAGAGGATATCTATGGTGGTTCATATAAATTTTTATATCAGCACATGGCGAAAAAGGGAGGAGTTAAAGTGAAGTAAGTTTAATTTGCGCTATTTGGATATGAAGTTTTCTTCGCATGAATTAATCAATAATAAAAAATTATAGTTGATTCCTAAATGATGATAACATTATAATGTTTACACGTGTGCAGAAAAGTAGATACTACTAATGTAGAGAATGTGAAAGCTGCTATGAGACCTAAAACTAAGTTGATATGGCTAGAGAGTCCTAGCAATCCTCAATTAAAAATATCTGATATTCGTGTAAGTTTTATACTTTTAATTTTTTCTTTTGTTATCATAAGTAAGAATTGAGGGTCATGCCTATATAATTCTTACTTATTACTTAAAAGAACCCATATATAGAACTAGAACATTTACGATATTTCCTTGCAGTACGGATTTATTGTGAATTTTTGAAAATTAATTTCTTCATCATTTTTTCTTGATTATGTCCAGAAAATATCAGAAATTGCACATGCACACGGTGCGATTGTACTGGTGGACAATAGTTCGATGTCGCCCGTGTTAAGTCAACCATTAGACCTTGGAGCGGGTATATATTCTTTCGTTGGTTTTTTTACCAGAGCATGCATGTGCTTGTTAATGTTTTATTAACATTTGGTTTTCTATTTAATAATAGTTGCTATTTTCTTTTTCCAGATATTGTTATGCATTCAAATACCAAATTTATTGCTGGAAATAGTAGTGTCCTGGCGGGTAGCCTAGCTACGAGAGATGAAGGGTAGACTTTCTTGTTCTTTGTGTCTCAATAAACACTAGTTTTTTTTAAGATACATATATACTCATTCGGTTGTTATGTTTTATACATTGTGAATTCATTCCTACTGTATTTGTTTATTTTCCATGTCAGTGATATTTGTTCTTTTTCACTTTTTGGTTAATTTAATAATGTACGAATATCTGTTTGTTCTTTTAATTTAATCATAGGTTGGCAAAACGCTTGGAATCTTATAAAAATACAATGGGGGTTGCCTTGTCTCCATTTGCATCCTGGCTTTGTTTGGAAGGAATCAAAACAATGGCTTTGCGAGTTAAGGAAAAACAGGTGAGACGATAAACATTCTAATCATCTAGTTGATGGTTTCCTGTATAACATACAGTATATGATTGTTTTCTTTCTAATACTTCAATATATTGTACCGTCCATTTGATAAAATTGGTTGTTTGGGAAGTCAGGTATATGGATATATATACTCACATATTGAAATAAATAAAAGTGAATTAATTAACTAGTGATGGCTTATTAATGTTTTGATGTTTTGAAGTAAATGGGTTTATTTTGTTTTGCAAATTTTTTAAACTTATTTGTGCAACTTTTATTCAGTCACTTCTCCTTGGATCACCTAGCTAGGCGTCTTATTCCATAGATAATATGTTTTCTTGTAATATTCTACTTAGATTATTTTAAAATTGTACAGTCAGATTTAACATGGACTAATAAATTTTTTAAATTATTGTACTTTCAAAAATTTTCTAATTATGGACATTAGTTTCTAGAGGGAAGGACGCATGCATCTAACCTTCCCAATCTCCCTTAATAAAAACGCAATGTATTCTTCTCCAAAACTAGATAGTATGTCAATAGCTAATTAAGCTTCCAATTTAAAGATTCAATGATAATATCATTATTTATTTCAATAAAAATTATAATACTGAAGTTAGAGTCTCATCATATTTAATTTTGTAGAGTAATGCACAAATAGTTGCTGAGTTTCTTGCCTCTCATCCTCGAGTGAAGAAAATAAACTACCCTGGTCTTTCTAGTCATCCTGGATATGACTTGCACAACTCTCAGGTATCATTCAACTACTAAAATTTTATTTTAATATTATTAATTATGTGATCGATTAAAGCTTTAAAATTAACATATCTTATTCTTTAATCAAACTATTGTTTCATAGGCAAAGGGGCCAGGATCAGTAATTAGCTTTACAACAGGCTCATTCCCACTCTCAAAGCATATTGTTGAAAACACCAAATACTTTGGCATGTCTGTTAGTTTTGGTGAGTATTACATATTTGAATTTGACATATTTTTGTACAATACCTGTGAATTTCTAACTCATTTGAATTTTGTTGGATTGTCAGGAAGTGTAGGTTCATCGATATGTTTGCCGTGGTTTACATCCCACAACGTTATTCCTGAAGAAGAACGTATTCACTCAGGTGTAACTAAAGATCTTGTACGTTTATCTGTGGGAATCGAAGATGTCAGTGATCTTATTGCCAGTCTGGACAAGGCACTCTCATCTGGAACATTCTAGTTTCCTAATATTAGACTACAACTTGATTTCTTGCTTCAAATAATTTGATATTGTAATTGTTTAAATAAGTTGATGTCTCTCATTCTTTAATCATCTTATCATTTCTTTATTTGTATAGCATATGAATGTAGCGATTTGGAAATCTTCTTGAAATAATAGCCTTATTAAAGCAAAGGGATTGTCATAATCAAGTATGGTGTCTTTACCTTATGGAAATCTTCATGAAAACCATAATTATTGTATTTTATTTTATTGTTAATTAGGTTTAATTTCTCCAATTTCTTAACTGAATCTTTAAAGTTTTCTTTGTGATGCATGCATTGAGCACTATATATACCTTTTTACTTACAATACGTTCACTTGAGAGCTAATTAAAGACGTTAAAGGAACTTACACATCAATCATGTGGTTATGATCCATGTTTCTTATGTTAAGAGAAAATAAATATGAAATAAATATTAAAATACCTTTATTGTTCTTCCCATATAATCTAATCAATTTTAATTTTTATCTAATAATTAAGAAGACAAATTGAAGCAACATATACAAAGTCTTCCAATTTCAAAATTGATATATGACACTTCATCATTCATATTCACCATAGCTATTACAGATTTCATGCATGGAAATGAATTAGCCTCTTTAAGTATGTGATTCTTTTTAGACAAACTAAAGTTTATGATTAAAATCATTAAAAACTATAAAACTAATTTGGCTACTTTCTTAACAAACCCAGGATGTGTAATTGATTGGTAAGGACTTATTCACTCTTAATCGACTATCATGAGTTCGATCATTGGTGTTAAATGTGAAGATGTATTAAATTTAACAGTTGTCCCACTATTTGGATGCGGGGATCCCTTGATTATTGATAAAAAAGATTAGTCTCCAAAAAAGTTTTGGGTTAACATAAGTTTTGGTCTCTATAGTTTGATCTCATTTTGATTTTAGTCCCTGTAGTTTCAAATAGAAAGTTTTAGTTTCTCAAGTTTTTTCAGTTAATAACATTAGTCCCTAGAGTTTAAAAAGGACCTAACAGTGTTAAGTTTTACTGATGTGTCAACTAACGCCGTTTATTTTACTTAGTTGGCATCTGACTGGACTTATAATTTTAATTTCAAATTAAAAAACATCTTCATCTTCTCCTCCAAAGATCTCCTCTGTCGGCTTATCAACCACATCTACGTCGACCTCCACGACAACATCCTATTTCTTAGCACCAAATATTGCAAAAAATTTTAACAAATAACGTTTTGTTAGCTCAAACAAAAAATAATACTCCCTCCTATTTTTTCTGGTCCTAAATTTAACACCCTATTTGACAATTAAATTATAACATTTATCATTTGTAATTAGAATATATATTAGTCTATAAGTAGAATAAACTAATTTTATCATTTGAGGACTAAATATAACCTTAATTTTTCATCCTTAATTTCTTCTAAAAAGTCAAATAAGTCTTAAAATATTCCAGTTAAATTACTTAATACAATTAATTTTGCATTCTTAATTTCTCTAGAAATTTAAATGGTCATGGAAACTTTTTAAGTATTTACATTATCATTTCCCCCAAACACGCATACTTTCGTTACGTATAATTGATCAAATTGTCAACTATCTTTCTCAAAAATTAAGTGCTTAAAATTCAATATTCTTTTTAAGTTGAACCATTCAATCTTGAAAAATCATGGTAATTGAAAAAGTGAACCATTTTCCCCTATAAGATATCAAAACTTACATTAAGTATAATTGACCCATAAAAATTGTGTGAAAAAGTTGATAAAAAACAACTCGTCTTCACTATCAAACGTTTGAATTGATTAATTGTGAATTGAACTTCGTTATGAAACGGTAATAATTTGTTGAAAGTAGTATGGTTATCCATTTTGAGTTTACGTCTCGATCTTGTATGTTCATCACTTCTTACCTCTCATCCTTTTTTATTTCGTATTCTCCAAGTCAAGTCATTCAAGGTTATCCTTTTTAATTATTAGTCATATCATTTCCCAACTTGGTTAGTCTTCTAATATCTATTTATCATTATCCTTTACCTTGAATCCATAAGTAACTCGAATCTTATATATTCATTTTAACTTCTCCTTCAATCTTCTAGTGATGTCATCTATTATCTTGTTAAAATATCATCTTTCTATTATCTTTATGTATCATAATATAACAAGTGTGTGTATTGGGATGTTACAATATAGATATAACTTAAAATAAAGGGCGAAGGCCCAAAAATAATACATAACTATTGGTCAAGGAACAAAAATAGTACATAACTATTCCAAGGTACAAAAATGATACTCAACTCTTACCATGTGATAAAAATGATATTTTCACCAATATGACAATTATATTAGACATGAAAAGTTCAAAATGCTCTTATAAATGTAACGCCGCCATGTAAAAGTTTATTTAATTATAAGGGCATTTTGGACATTTCATGTCTAATATTATTGTTATATTGGTGAAAATATCATTTTTGATCACATGGTAAAAGTTGAGTATCATTTTTGTACCTTGGAATAGTTATGTATTATTTTTGTTCCTTACCCAAAGTTATATACTATTTTTGGGTCTTTACCCTAAAATAAAATGGCATTCACCATTAAAATATATAATCCCAAACTTTATATATTAAAGTTCATAGAAAAAATGTTTTTTTTTTATTTCATGATTAATTTGGTAACTACCATAAATTATTTCCTTTTACCGAAGTCCACGTAAATTTCGACCAAAACAAGTCCAAGTAAATTAAGCGCGAGTGTGTATATATATATGTGAGTGTGAAAAAATTAGGATGATCTCGATCGAAAGATGATGAAAGGATCTTCTCCTATGTTCACCCTCCTATGTGCACCGACTACCATATTTATCAAATAATAAAAGAATTCATTATATGGAACGAGGAGTAATTCCTCTCCTGATTCGGAAATCATACTATTCTAGAATAGTTCATTTCCTCCATAAATACCCTCTTCCCTTCTTCCCAACCTCTCACACAACTACAAAACCTTCACGTCTCCCCCCAAAAAAAATCCCTAGTTATAAATACTCATACTCTCCAAAGTTGTTTAGTGGTTGTGACTTTTGACAATGAAGTTGCCAAAGGCCGCTGATGTGTGGAATACGGTGCATGACTTGAAGCCAGCGATACTAATGGTTGCTGTTTATGTGGCATATGCTGGTCTTAACGTGACATATAAGCTTGCCGTCAACGATGGTATGAACCTTAAAGTCGTTGTTGCTTATCGCTTCATTTTTGCCTCTGCCTTCATGGTCCCTCTTGCTCTCATTCTCGAAAGGCAAGCGATCAGCATGTTATTATCATATTTTCATTATTGTATTTGCATTTCGTACTTACTCATGGACATGGTAATCTATTTGCAGGAAGGACAGACCAAAGTTGACCTGGAAGATATTGTTCCAAGCATTCCTGTGTGGCTTATTTGGGTAATGTTCTTCAAAATAGACACCATTTAATAGTAATTACTTTTTAATTGATTGCTTCCATATTTTGCGCTATTTCTCTACACGTTCATATTATGGAGTACTACCTCCGATCCTAAATATAGGACCTAGATAACTTTTTTTTGGAGATGTTAAGGTTGCAAAATAGTATATTAAATCATGATATATTTGATATATTTTTAGATTATCCATTAGTTTATAAGTAAAATAAACTAGTTTAAGGGAAAAAAATTAGGTAAATCAATTTATAATTAACTTATTTTGCTTTTTTTTAGGATTTTTCAAAAAAGTCAATTAGATGTTATATTTAGGACCGGAGGGACTATGTGTTTTCGTTTCAATCATAACCAAAACATTCAATTTTTGAACAAAAAATGGTTGAATTTAAACACGAGGAGAAAAGCTTGACTCGATTAGACTTCACTTATAATGTTAAGCCGTCTTTTTCATTTTGATCAGACATAAGTCTTAGCCTTTTAGGTTATTTTTATTTTCTATTGCTTCAATGGCCCACCATTTAAAATAATATTTTATTCAAAATTTATATATTTTTAAATTTGCTATCCTATCCTATATATATAAAGGGAATGGAGAGATCACTGTTCATTTAACAGTGTTGTTTTATCCCAACTAGATGATGTAGCAATGATTCTTAAGGGGTAAACTGTACTTAATTTAGAAAGGGAGACATTAGCTATAGTTAATTTTCAAGGTAAAGAAATACACATATAATTGGAAGGCAGGTGGTTAATAAGCAAACAGAAGGAAAACACAACCTATACATTGATATGCAAAAGGAAAGACAAAGTACAATGAGAAATGGTAGATTAAACGCTAACCTATCAAAATTTTTTTATGAAAGCAAGTTGGAGGCAAAGTAAAAAAAACATCAAATGATGAAAGAATGTATGGGTGAATTCTTATATTTCAAAAAAATTTATTTAAATTTTGGGCTCTTATATTACAGATCAGAGGGAGTATTATTCTTTGATGATAACGATAACAATAATACGCTCCTTATCCTTAAATATAATGTGAAAACAACCACTTTGTTTTATTCAAAAGAACTATTAAAAAAAGATAAAATTATTAATGTGTCTCAAATATATTTTATTTTCCAACTTTATCTCTATTGATAAGATATAATATATAGGCAAAATAAGGATAAAGTTTGTAGCAAAGAAGATAAAGAACAAAAACCTAACTGCAATATGTAAAGTCAACAAAGGGCAAAATTGTAAAAAACATATATTAAATTGTGATGGAAATAAAGAGAGAGACAAATCATAATTTTCTTTTTCTAAAAAAAGACTATTTTTTTAAAAATATAGTAATTAAATTTAGAATTTATATTTGAAATTTCCTATAATATATATATAATATATAAATATAAATATAATAATAATAAATAATAAATATATAAATATAAAAGGGAGTGGATGGGAGAACACTGTTAAATGAACAGTTAATCTCCCCACTCCCTTTATATATATATCCCTCATGCATATATATTATACTATATATTACTATTATATTATATTATATTTTAATTTGATTTGATGCATTGAGTTAATGAGTTAATGAATGAATGGGTTGAGATTCTCTCATAATCCCAACCCTCCTAATCCCTCATAGTCTATTTTTTGGGTATTATTTTGACCATTGAGATTCATCTAAGAGCTTACAATTTGTCACTTGTACCATTAGAAATAAAAAAATGTATTATAATATAAAATAAATGAAGAACTTTTACTTTTTTTTTGAAAACTTTTTAGTATAAAAAATTTCAACTATATCTAGACTTATAGTTAACTTGACAATTCTGTATCTTTTATAGATTCTTCTATTGAAATGACATAAGTCTAAATAGTTAAAATCTTTTATGCTAATTAAAAATTATTTTATATTATAATACATTTTTGTTTTATTTCTAATAGTATAAGTGGCAAATTAAAAGCTTTAGATGAATCTCAATGGCCAAAATAATACTCAAAAGATGGATTACGAGGGTTGGGATTCTAAGCGAATTCGAATCTTGAATAAATAGGTCCACAGTGGTGGTGTACAGGTGGCAGTGATCAATAGTGTAGTGTTTTGTATTTCATTCTCCATTGTTTCGTCCTATTGTGACATCCCCTTAAATGGAAAAAACTACACCTTCATTCTGTGATTATTTTCCTATATTCCATAGTTTTGACCTCATTGTATTTTATATCCCTATGACTACTACAAATTATGTTACTTTAACCATAAATTATTTTTTGATAAATTAATGATTTGTTGTCGGTGATGTGTTATGGACAATCATTTATCGAAAAAATGTCAGCCTAACTCAAGCTAAGTATATGCTTCCCGGAATTGAAATCTAGTTAATTTTAGCGATTGTGAATTTAGGATACTGCTAATTAATAGATTTTGAACTTGCTGAGGTATTGGTTCAAGAATTATACTGAAATAAAATAATTTCTTACATCAACAAAATAATATAACGGTGTTAGATTTGAAGGACTAAAAATGTACTTTTTAAAGATAAAAAATTAAATTGAAACTTCATGCAAACATAAGGGACTAAATGCATACTTTAACCTTTTTCATATTTGAATACTTTTTATTACACATTAAATTAAAATAAAACTCTTGAGCATTTATTTCTTGATCAGTCATGATTGAAGATTGCTCTCAAGAGAATATGTTCCATAATCATCCCACATACATTTCAATAAATAAAATTAGTTGGTTATGAATATTTATTATTTCTTTTCACTTCACACACAACACTTAATTTACACATCTTGTTTTCATAAATGGCTAAAAATGGTCTTTCACCAGGTATCCGTGTAACAGAGTAATCTTGGAGTACATGGCTTACCCTACCAACCTGAGTATCTACTCTAAGAGGACAACTCGAAACCCAAGATCTAATGGTCTCTTATACTGTTAGACTAAATATGTGTTGGCGGTCTCAATTCTTTAAAAAACTAACAACAAAAGAAATGCTGATATGAGATTTTAAATACGGATTTTTAATAAATACAATTATTGATGAGAAATTATCATTGATGAGACCAATCTTATTAAGGTCAGAAGAGTAAAAATAAAAGTTATCAAAGTAAGACTAAGCCAGAATCTGTTATAAAAATGGAGACTAAAAATGCATGAAATAGTTTCTCCTCATATTTTGTATATTTGTAGTTTTGTACATACAAATACTTGTTAGAGGTGTAATACTATGTATTATTATGCACAAGTGAGGAGGTTATTTTATTTTTCCCACCACCGGCCATTCTGCTAATTAGGAGTTATATTCTTAGATCAAAGGTTACTTATAATTTATAAGACTGCGTGGTTCACTAATTATGGGATAGAAACAACACTGGGAATTTTAAAATCTTAAATAGTTGAGTTGCAATTGTTAATGACTAGGCCCAACTATTTTGTTTTTGAACTGATCTGTACTACTCAACTAGTTCAACTTTTATATTTGGGCTTTTGAACTTCAGAAGGCATTTTTTGGTTATTTCCCCTTACAATAACTGTCAATGAAGAATTAGTAGCACACAGTTACCACCTAATTTAAAAATATATACAATTTCCGTAAGTTTCATAGAAATATATACGATTTTGGAACACGGGATCCTAATTATATATGTAGATGTATCAGCCAAATATCATTGGGAAATATTAATAAAATAATTAAATTGACTTTCTCTGATTTTCTTGCAAGCTAAATAAACTGATAACTTAATTTTAAAAAATGACCCAATCAACTGCATCCCCCTGTATTAAATAAATGCTTCAAATTACAGAAGCATTATATTATATTTTTAGGAATTGAAAATGTGACTTACAAATATTAGTGGGGTGTACATTTGCATACTTGTATTGGTAAAATAGATAGAAATAAAAGGCATAATTTTAATGTGTTCTAGAAAACGTTGGTATGAATAATAGTTGTTGGCAGCTCAACATTGAAAATACATACACACACACATATATATCAGAGTAGAAGTTAGCCTATTTGATATTAGTAAAAGTGTACGTACAAAATTGTGTTATCACTAGTTGTTGTCACTGACGACGTGATGTAGTTTGTTTTTTATTTTGTTTGCTTAAAAATATGAACAAAATAAATCCTTCTCATAAATATTAATTAATATGATGATAATGTTCGAATTGCATTGTTACACAGAGGAACAGTGACACAAAACTTCTACTTGGAAGCATTGGCTTTAACGTCAGCAACATTTGCTTCGGCAATGGCAAATCTTCTTCCAGCGATCACCTTCATCATGGCCGTTTGCTTCCGGTGAGTATCCTTTCACTCATAAACCTTTATTTGAGGACAAATATAAATTTTGATCCTAACAAAATTATGTAATATATATTATACTCCCCCGGTTCTAAATATAAGACATAATTGACTTTTTCTGGAAAATCCTTAAAAAGGCAAAATAAGTTAATTATAAATTGATTTACATAATTTTTTTCCTTTAAACTAGTTTATTTTACCTATAAACTAATGGATAATTTAAATATATCAAATATGTCATTATTTAATAACCTATTTCGCAACTTTAATCTCTCCAAAAAAAAGTCAATTAGTCCTATATTTAGGACCGGAGGTAGTATTTAGTAACAGAGAGGAAGCACATTTTTTTAATGTGTGCCATTAGTGCATTGTTTGTGCCTAATTATTGGTGCAGCATCCTTTGAATGTCATTAGTATGTGTTTTATCGCCATTGGTGTATAATTTGAGTACTCATCTCTCTCCAATAAAAGATCTCATCACATAGGGCGAGAAGAGGGGGGAAAATGAATTTGAATTTGATAGGACTAAAATTAAAAATGACAAGTTAACATTTATTAGTTAAAAGTTCTCTTCATTAATAAATTGACATCAATTTTATGTGTTTGAATATGGGAGCAGATTGGAAAAATTGAATTTGAGAACAGCCGCGGGAAAAGGTAAGATCATTGGAACAGTGATGGCATTAGGTGGAGCCATGATCCTAACATTTTTCAAAGGTGTAAAAATAGACACGGGCTCCTACCACATCAACCTCTTACATAATCATAATGGACATGAAGCAGCACGACAATCTCCCTCCGGTGTTAAGACCCTCTTGGCCGCGCTAAGTTCTGTTGGAAGTTGCTGTGCTTTTTCCTTGTGGCTCATCATTCAGGTCCTTTCTCTATATTTGTAAATTATCTTTCTCATAACTTTACCAATTTTTTGTGGTGCAAAATATAAGAGGTCACATAAGAAATTTTTTATCTGCAATATAAGATGTAACTTGTAAAAGTCATAATAACAAATGTTCGGTTTTAGCTTTTGCCCTTGCATCGTTTCAAATGTAAGGAGTAGGAGAGTAAAATTGAAAAATTACATTGATTTTACTCATAAAAATGACTCCATTACGTTTTCTTGATTGGTTTAATTATATGGTTGATTGCTTTTTAAAATGTAGACTAAGAGAGTATTTTCCAAGTTAAATGAACCATTCAACCCAATAATCATTGTTGATTTTATTCATAATCATTATACAGGCAAAGATGAATAAGAATTACCCATACCATTACTCAAGCACAGCTTTGTTGAGTTTGTCGGGGGCACTCTCATCAACTGTATTTGCTCTTTGTTTTGAGCGGGATTGGACTCAGTGGATGTAACACCTAACTTTTTACTACTATACTATATCATTTTAATTGATTTATAAACACTTTTTCAAGTGAGAAAACCCAAAAATACCAATAATTTTAAACTTTTTCTTTAAAGACTACTTTAATACTTTTCTACTACCAATCTTATTATATATTTTATTGTTATTATCTTTATTCATTATTACTTTCTAACACTAAGATTATCTCACATAATCATTTTTTTTTTTAGTGTCATAGTTTAGTCTCCCTATATTTACAAATTTACAAAAGCTCGCAAGTTGTACACTTGCTTTAGTTTGCCTATCTACATCAAAATGATTGGTATATACATATCCAAAATATCTATCTACAAAAGGTACATGTCCCCCTAGCACCGCGACGCATTCCAAAATGCCTACCTTACTTACACCGTCTCACCAGCTCCTACAACCTAAAAACAGCAGCAATCAATGCAGTTTATATCACATCTACTTTATATACATCTCATCATGTGTCAATTTATATATATAAACAGAATGATAAACCATAAACCTGTATAGCAATGATATTATCCTTCTGAATAATAAGTCTCACCCACTACTAATAACAATATATTCGTTATATAGTAGTGGTCTCCTCAAACCTGCAGGATTTATGAATAAGTCTCTGGCATAGGGGTAGCTAGCCTCCTAGCCAAGGAGTACTCCATAATATAGTCTCAAGGATTTCTATCATTTACTAAAAACAGATATTACAGTTTATAATTATAGATATGAAATAAACTGCTACCTGGTTGTGGCTCTCACTCCTGAACTGACTCCTTCCCTTTGTTATACCCCGAGGATTCTACTCCACTATCGTTTCCTATAAAATATAATATGTTTATATAATGAATAATGAATTAATTAATAACTATACTTATGAATATTTATTTAGCGTCTCTCACATCCTTATTAACCTACTAATACTTTTTTTTTACCCTTCCCATCTCTAACAAACACTCCCATTATAAAAAGACCACATATGAGACACATACAAATATCACGTATCCATGCAATACTTCTCATCCAATGAAATCCAACGAAGTCAATTCAATTCTTATTAATTCAAAACATACCACATAGAATGAAACCAATTTCATTTCTCATTTTACTTCCCTGCACTTACATGACCAAGAGATCAAAATAAATAAAAGAATCAGGCTTCTCATGCTTCATATTTGGCCCAACAAAACAAAAGTGAATCAAAGCATATAAACACACACGCATGCATATATATACTCAACCATGTCTCATTACTCATTACAAAATAACTTAAGTCTACCATTTCTTTTAATTACATTTACTCTTAAGGCAATAGCAGCAAAACCATTTCCATATTTTAATCAAATATATAACAAAACACTTTGACCCATGTAGATTTCTAATTTACTTTCTTGCCACCAATTCAGCACTTCTTCATGCATACTTTATGACCACATATATACAAAGCAACCTTTACAATTTAAAACTATATTCTTCAAAAGATCAGATTCTAAAGTCTCCAAAATCTTCTATATTCTCTTTGCAAGAGTGAGAATAAGGCAAGCAAAATATACACACAAGTACTTGTATATTTAAGAACATATAGGTATCCTTGTTGGAATTTAATTATTAACATAATCAATTCTCAGCCAACATCTTTAATAAATTTAGAAATCAGGGCCATGAACAAATAGGAAAATATAAACTCTCAAAATCCTTGCACACAAATTAAATATTAGTTCCGTTTAACAAACCTATTCAAGCTCTAATTCATGTTTAAGACAAACAAATACCTCCCTCCAAGTACTTAACCAAACTGAACAGCAGCCAAAGAAACAAGAACAGAAATTCTTCAAATTCTTAGCTTCAAAACACCCAAATCTTAGTAAAATCCCATGCATATTATACTTTTCTTATCTTATTGTTTTATCCATGCTGTCATCAATCTCAGCTTTCCCAAGCATTGAAATCAATTAAAACAGTACAAGAAATCACCACCAATATAACCCAAACAATCATAAACAGGGCAACCCAAGCACAAACAATCATTTTCAATATACTCATAAAAGCTTTCAACTTTATGAATCTAATCTTAGTCTCTGTCAATTTAATCTATTCAAGACTCTCAATTCCAAACTCAAAGTGATTTCCCCTCCCCCAAACCTTCTCAATTCGGACAGAGAAAGAGAAAAGAGAAAGGGAAAGCTCACCTAAAGTATGCCACGCGTGGAACTCACTCCAGTTGCCCCCACTATCACCGTTGTCGTCGATGGCTTTATCTCCACCGTCACAGGTGGTGGCTGACCGCGAGAAACCAGAAAAAAAAATGGAAGAAAGTAGAGAGAAGAGTGAGAAGTGAAGGTGACGAGAGAAATGGAGAGTGATATGTTGATGGGGAAATGAGAAATTGAGAACAAAGTGAGGTGAGATGGTGTGGTGGTGATGAAGAAATGAGAGTGATGATTTTTGTTGGTGAGGTGAGAAAGTGAAAAGAGAGTGAAGGATGATGGTGAAGATGATCGGTGATGGTGAGGATAAGGAGGAAGGAGTATATATATAAATTATAAGTGGATGAGGTTAATAAGGAAAATAAAAATGAGTTAAAAAAAAGAAGATATTTATTAAAATGAAAGGGTGTGGTTAAAAGAGGATAGGGATGGTGGACTTAAGATAAATATAAGGTTAGGTAAGATATTTTGAGTCCCAATATGATTTCTCTAGATATATTTTAGTTCCCAAATTTATTTCTAAAATTTTTTAAATACTAAACAGTACCCCAAGATTCCAAATATTGCCTTATTTATTCTTATAGAAATTTTGGGGTGTTACAGTGGAGGTTGGGTATAAATGTTAGGCTTCTAACCGCAGCTTATAGTGTAAGTGTATTTAATGTTTTGTTGATATATCGATTGAGGTTTGATGAAATGATCCTTAACTAGTATTACTTGTCCAAGACACACATATATTCATGCAAACAAATGCAATTTAATGTGGATTTTATAATATATTTTTCTGGTTCACAGGGGATAGTGGTTTCTGGAGTAATGACTGTGGTAATGACTTGGTGTGTGGGATTGAGAGGCCCGCTTTACGTCTCTGCTTTCAACCCTCTTATGCTAATCTTTGTTGCCATAGCCGGTTGTCTCATGTTAGATGAGAATTTATATCTTGGAAGGTACGTATATTGTGTCACTGGCTATCTACATGCATCTTCATATATCTATTATTTTTTATTCTTAATTAAATAAAACCCTTTTTTCTGAAAAAACATGTTCAATAATTAACATGCGCATGCGCACATTTAAATGTTTACACATGGATGAGCACATATAAATTTATTTGCGTGTGACTAACTTTATTTAAAATATGATGTGGCGTTATTTCATATTTGCAGTATAATTGGTGGGGTTTTCATTGTGTGTGGGTTATATGCGGTTCTTTGGGGAAAAGGCAAAGAGATGAAGAGGATAAACCAGCTTGTTCCTTCACAGGCCCTCCATGAGATCCCCGTGACATCTCTTGCACAAGATCATAGACGTAGCCCTCATACTGACAATTAAGAATATATCTTAATGAGTTGGAGTTTATTGAGGATTGTTGTCAGTGATTCTTCAAACAAGAGATGCAAGTGACGGATTTGATTTGTGCAAGTGTTTCCTTTTAATTAATTCTATAATTAATTCGATGAAGTTTATGTTATATGTGTGTACGCACGAGCACTATTGTTGGGATTGCATTATGATGTCTGGGCAATCAGTGATTATAAACACTGAATCCAAGGGCATATATATAATATAAATACTCACGATTTCTACATAAAAATAATATCTTTAGACAAAAAAATAAAACAAAAACCTATGGTAGGGGCTCACTACAAAAAAAACGGGTCATTCCGGCGCAACCTTACCGGCGTTTTGATTCAAAACGCCTATATGAGATGCATACCGGCGTTTTTACCCAAAGCGCCTATATGAAAACGCCAATAAATTTGGAGCGCGCTTCCCGCCTTTTTTCCCGCGTTTCCATATCGGCGTTTTGGGTATAACAAACGCCGGTATGATTTTTAAATTTAAAAAAGAGGGGCTGACAGTTTTTTTTTATTTTATTATTCAGAAAACCGCATATAGGCGTTTCTTCAAAACGCCTCTCTGCGATTAAATATTATTTTAATCGCACATAGGCGTTTTGAGAAACGCCTATGTGCATAACGTGCATTTAATATGCACTTTATGTGCATATCGGCGTTTTGAAAAACGCCTATCTGCGCATTAAGTACATATTAAATGCACTAAATGCATATAGGCGTTTCTCAAAACGCCTATATGCGATTAAAATAATATTTAATCGCATACAGGCGTTTTGAGGAAACGCCTATATGCATTATTTATATTAAAATAATGCATATAGGCGTTTCCGCCAAACGCCTATATGCATTAGAAAGCATATAGGCGTTTCCCTGAAACGCCTATATGCATTATTTTAATGTAAATAATGCATCTAGGAGTTTGGCAAAAAGCCTATATGCATTCTTTAATATTAAAATGCATATGGGCGTTGTCCAAACGCCGGTACGCACCTCCGTTCCCTATAAATAACACCTCCCTCCTTCCGCAAAGTTGCTCATTTTCTCGTTTTCTTCTATTTTTCTTCTCTTCGTCTCTCATTCAATGTTGCTGTTGCTTTGTTTTTTTGGCTAGTTTTGCTGATGTTTTTTATTTCGTGTTTTTTGGTGATATTTGATTTTATAATGTTGATATGATCTTATTGCTTTTCTTTTACATATTGCTTGTTGTTTTGATTTTATATATTTGGGTATCATGTTTTATGAATTACTCTTGTTATTGCTTATGTTTATATATATTATTCTTTATGTGTATGTAACTTTGGGATTAACATATTATTCCTTATGTTTTTGAACATTTTTCTTCCTGGTTCTAAACAATCAGGAAGAAAAATGTTTTTTATCTTTTTTTTGGAAAACACATACCGGCGTTTTGCAAAACGCCGGTATGAGTATTATTATTTAATACCGCACATAGGCGTTTTATAAAACGCCTATGTGCATAAATAAAAAAATATTACTTGGTTCAAAAATTCGGGATGTTACAATTTACCCCACCTTTTAGGAATTTTGTCCCCAAAATTCGCTACACATACCACCTAATATATATGAAATACTCATCTCAAGCTAGCATTTCTCATATCAACTATAATCTCCTCACCACAATTTAATACACTCAACAATATCATTCACTATTTATCCCCATTCAATTTATATTAATCACCAATACTCATTCCGCTTCTCCTAACTCACCTTCATTCACTATCCACTTAAGCCTCAATCACTTTATGAAAGTCCAAAATCCTAAATTGCACACATACAAATATCTTCCTCAAATTTAATTGAACTATTGTTTTTCCTCAATGTAGCTCTAATACTAACAACACCTCAATCATTCCGATCATTCCTTATTACTTTTCCAAACACGTGCCTATCAAAAATACTATTCTATATCAGATTAGATTTTCTAGTCTTCCTCTTCTAATTTTCAATTGTTTCCTTACTTCTCCAATCAAACATCATCTCTTAGTCATTATTGTATAATCTAATCATCAAGATCACAACTCCTATGAGAATTTTGCTAACCTTCCTAATTATCAACACTTATGCCCAATAGTTTCCAACGTGTAAATGAAAAAAATACAAACCCAAAGCTTACTGTAAGATTCAAATTCTCAAAACACTTCACCAACCAATACATCATAGGAAATATATTATGAAATCTCTCAGTTACATTCATAACACTCATTCCAGAAATCAATAACATCAAATTCTCAGTTACAATGTAAACAACTTAAGACACATCAAACTCTAGAATCAATTTGTTCAACAAGTGGAGATGGCAGCCCCTCGTGAACCAAGCATGAATTCATTTAGCATAGATTGACCAACCCTTTACTTCCTCTTCCCGTAACTTCCTCCAATATCACTATTCTAATCCTTATCATAACTAAAACACCAGTAAATCATAGGGTTATATTCTATTTTTCACCATACTATGCAATTAATTTACCAAACAAAGAGCCCATTACCATTACTTTTCAGCTTTCATTTCACTCTAGAAACATAATAAACTCTAATCTAACCAAACAAGCCAAGAACACTAACTCAGTTAACGGCTATTGATTATTGAATAAGACTATGAATTAAAAAATTATAATGAATAAAATTGGTGACCAAGAGCACATAACCAAAACTGATTCAACAAGGAATCAATGAAAATCATAAAGCTTCACTTCCTACAACCCACTTTCAACACAGATTCATAGCAGCAATACACAAAAATTTGTTCTAGGTTGTTTGACTTCATTTAACTAATCCTATTAAGCTTTGTCAAAATGTGAACTACAAGCATGTATCCATGTTTTTAAACCGTAAGACAGCTTCTAATGCACTCTTAGAATAAATTACCCAATACATATCAGTGAATTGATGAAGTTTAATCATATTTGTCTAAGATTTTATACCAGTAACCACACAATAAACCATATAAATATGGCAAGTACATCATTATCACTCAAAACAGAAATTTCTTTACTAAAATTTCAAGGGAATCTATATCAGAAAAATTTCCAAACATCATGCATAATAGAATAGCACCAAAAATTGTTATAGATTTAACCATGTCTAAAAAAAAATAACACTCATAGGAAATATAAAATACACACAAGAAAGTGAATTTTCATATAACCAGCATCATATATTCGACTTCATAAGTATGACTCCAAATCATACTTTATTATCCACACAAATTGAGCCGCCAAGTTTCCTGTAATCTACCGCCCATCATCCTATTTCACCATTCACATGACAACCACAAAATAAAATCCACTATTAAGTAACTCATATTTCAGACATCACAAAATCCGGCCTAATTCATTGTTAAAACAAACGTGAATAAAAATCAATTTTAACAACACCAGTCACTTTGACATACATCAACATCTTTGCGGTCAACCATCCAAAATTCACCCAAAACAAAATCAATTCACATTTTATAATTATGGTTCTCAATTTCACCAACAATTACCAACATAAAAATTTCAATTTACATAGTATAAGCAATCAAACCTTCCAATTACATCTGATTAGCTTGCAAAAATTTTAATTATCTATAAATAATTACATAAAATTTCAATTCATAATTACTTTTAAACAAATAACTTACTGTTATTTCGTTTAGTAATGGTTGAGAAACATCCTCTCATGAAGTAGTGAGGGCTACCAACATCCATAATTAAGGGGGCTGCTTCCAGTCACTAAATATAGTGAGGAAGCCTCCAGCCGCTTAATATAAATGGGCAACAACCTCTTACTACCCATGATGATGTACTCTCCAACCATTACTAGGTGATAGATAATCAAAACAAATTCAAAACAATAGCATACTTCATGTTGAAGCTTTATAAAAACAAACAGTTTCAAGAGAATTCTATTACAAACAATCAAATAGCACAAGTTAAATCATCAACGAAGCAAACAATTTATCAAATAATAAGCAAATAAACGCAAGGTCAACAGTTCTTATTTCATGTTTTATTCATTACTAATTGTCATTTTCGATTTCTCTTAGTCCCTTAACCCAATAAGGTATCTCATGATGCCTCGACTATGATTATGGCCGGCACATAACTATACTCGAGACCCCAGAGAAACATCCTTATTTCGTCAGTCTTCCTAAATTCTTATACATATCATTATTATTTCGTTATTCTTTCTATGTTCATCTCAATCTCTCCACAATACCTATTCAATTTCTCTTATCACTCTCTCCCCACCACGGGATGAGTGATAATCCTCTCAAAAGGCAGAGTATCATGCACAGGAGGAAGGGAAACTATAGAATGTATATTGCCAATCTATATGCAATGCAGCACAGTCCAGGGTTATCGTATACCAAATACTGATAACCAAGTTGTAACATAATGTTACTAATTCCCTAATTAACCATCATTATAAGTTTTAGTTAAACAATTACTTTACTAACTATGATAGAAAATAAATCTATCATAGTTAGAAAATGAACTTTCTAATAGTTTATGTAATATCCATGATAGAAAAGAATTTACTAATACAATATGAATACTATCATGGATAATCAGCAGCTAACCATGTTAGAAAAGATTAACCTAACATGGTTAGAAAAAGGAGGCAACCTAATGATAAAGTATAATAACCTGTCACTATTACTGATTAACCAATATTATAAAATCTAATTATTATTACCTCCTAACTATGATAGAAAAGACTTTCCTTATTAATAAAAACCTATCATAGTTAGAAAAGTACTTTACTTATATTACAATCCATAATCAATATCTCTAATTCTAATATCCAGTTTGATAGAAAAATATGCGGAAGCAGATGCATGCCTATACAAATTGGCAATATACAATTCAAAATAGTCTATATAACTTCTACTACCTAATTCCCTTTCCTGATGCTTGCGCCTGTGCATAAATACCTGCAAAAATGTCAGTAATCGTGGGATGAGACAATTTGTCCCAGTAATCACCACTTAACTCACTATAACAGTGAGATGTGCGGTAGCGAGGGCGTCTAAAGGGTACCTCATTTTAAAACCAGTAATATATATATATCCATGTCAAATCTTCTTCCATTCATCACTTAAATCCCTCCATCAATTCCACATTAACTAAATATCATCTCCCAGTCTCCAATCTAATGATGCTACCATAACTCTCACACTCACCTATAGATGCATTGTGCCATCCCGGGGCATTCAAGCATCTAATCTTCTCTATATGATTTGACATTGTGCCCCTCTCTATAATGAGGGGGAAAATTTCCCTCTCTGGCAATCCCCTGAGAAGGAACCCCAATTCTATTTTCCATTGCAGAATGGGAACGATTGGACTCTCAAATGCCTTAACAACCGTAGGGGCGGTTGGGCTCTAAAATGCCTTAACAACCGTAGGTCACTTCTCTCAATAAGTTGACCTATGATCCCCTATCCAATCAATCTGAAAAGGATCAGTACAAATAACTGTCGATTGACCTATCGACAGTTATCATCGCGCGATGGTACGTATGTATATCAGTGTCATGCAAACCTCACATTATCCATCAATTTCAATCTCATTCAGTATCACAATCTCAATCAACATCAATATCATACATTCTTACAATTCCCTTCAATATCACCAAATTAATAGTGTTTTCCACAACATAACTCTCAACAATCTCAACTCAACATCTAACACTTTTTCTATCCTCATCACCTCTTAAACCACTACCCAACACTATCCCTATATACATTTAACGCCATTCCAGATCAATGGCCACCACCAAGCAGGATATTAGTATATATAATGTGTACAAATCTTTTATACAAAAATAACCGTGTTTGAAAGGCACCCGATAGCCTGTTTTGTATAAAAATAACATTTCAAAGATAATATATATATAGAGGGTGAGAAAGGATTTTACAAAATCCTAACTAACATCACCCTCAATGTTATAGTAAGGTTAAGTGTGATTACCTGTCGCCCTTTAGCAATTTACGATATTTCTCAACCTTTCCTTCTTAATGTCACGAAAGCCTACATGCATCCACTTCTACAATAATATAGAGCAAAATGATAAATTAATATCATTTCCACTTTATAGTACTTCAACGTCTCTCTCATTCCTATATGACTACCCATTTTCTCATTCCCAATTCAAATTCTCTAATCAATTTTTAGATTTTAAGTTTGCTACATACACATTCACAAGTTATTGACAACTTCATACCACTTCAAGACCCACACACAATAATCCAATATTTACTGCAATAAAACCAAACCATAACTACATGCACATTCACAAAACAACATGATCAATAACAAAGAACTCAAAGATTTCCGACCAATTGCACTTCTCATACACATTTGAACCCATCCAACAAAATTTGTTTCAACTCAATCAATACCATCCACTTCCATCCACATAAGTCACATCAAGCAAGTAAAACTAATCAATTCTTAATCTTAACTCATAAGTCATAATACAACAATGCCGATTCCTTTCTTAATTTTAGCTTTATTCCTTTAACATAAATTTAAAACTCCTCAAACACCATTTATAATCACATTACTATACCAAAAGTTAGTTACAATTCACAGCAATTTCTAAAATCCTACGTGAAGGTCACTTTAATTACCAAAATGACAAGACTAAGTCAAACTACCACTTTAGTCACTTCATCTAATCAATAATCACTTAAATAAACCATGCCTAATGCAAATTCAAACAAAAATTCTTTTTCAAATAAACTATAACCTAAACTCTGGTCAACAACATTTTTATTTGTAAGATTGACTCATTTTACATGGACCATGATATTAATCATCACAATAATAACTAAGAATTCATCGTCATCACAGTTTCATTATGCAAACTTTAAATCATTTCTACACCCTCTCAATTCCCTAAAAACATCAATCAATCAATTCAACTAGCTTCAAACTTCATCATGCAGAAACAAGCACAAAGTTTCCCAATTCAACTTGTACACATCATAATATATAGTATATCCTTTCATCAATCTTAATTTAAATAGAAACACACTAAAACAAAACAAGGACTTCAATTTCTACTCATTCTTTCAGTCAAATCAGCACAGTAGCAGCAAATTATTAATAATGCATATCATCACCACATTCAATTTTAACAGAATCAGTCCCACTTATCACATAACACATACTAGTCACCATTTTAATCAACAAAATATCACATTCAAAAACCCATCATAGACATCAACTCAGCCAGCATAGGAAATGAACGCAAAACATCCCAAATCAATATTTAAGCACCAAAACATCCATTAATATACTTCCAAAATCAAAACTCAGCATTATTACATTCAGCAAAACAAGCACTTCACTCTCTTCCTAATTCCATTCAGTTACACCAATATTAATAGCAGAAAGTTTAAATACATGTACATCAACACTATTTCAGCACTTACCAAGCATAAGCAACAAAACAAGTTCTTTTACAAGATGTAATTACATTCAATGCTAATTTGAGCATGCAGCAAACAATAACTCATCATGAATCCACCAATACCTAATCAGTCATTACAAGCAAGAAAAACATCAATTTGTAAATCAAGGTTTAGTGTCATATCTTTACTCAAAAGAACACCTGTGCCAGTTTATTGAAATATTTGAATCCAAACACCATTAAAATAGTCAGATTTGACAACCCCATAAGTTAGGGTTTGTCACAAAATCAACAAAACCTAAATCAAACATTCAAATCATCACTTGAATATCCAAACTCAAAGCCTAAAACATTCTTTAGATACTTTTTAACCCCAAAACTCAGGCCTTATTCACGGCCTCTCTACCTCCCTTGCGCAGAATGAAAACAAATGGGCATGAATGAAGAAATAAAGCTCACCCAAGCATGAACATGAAGTTGCTTCTTTCATTCGAACTCATTCTCGCCGGATTCGGCCTTCTTCTCGCAGGAAATCGCCCTCCAATGTGTGGGCCGAAAAGAACCCAAAAGAAAAAGGAAACTATGAGGAAATAACATCAAAATAACAGCACAACTCGAGATAGGCTAGAAAGGTTGAACCTTTACCTATTCTCGCCGGAAACACAAAGAGAAACGAAATGAACGGCCTTCACCTCTGCCGTGACTCGCCGTCGACCACTGCTGGGGTTCGCCGGACTTGACGAAATGAAGGAGGAACGGTTGGAAGTGAGGCCGTGAAGAAAAGGCGAAGAAGATGCAGAGAGGGAGGCCGAAAATGAGGAAGGAAGGAGGGAGGGGTCAAAATCGAAGGAAGGGGAGGAGGTGAGGGAGGCCGACAGATGATGATGATGATGAAGGAGAACACGAAGGGGAAGAGAATCCGTGGTGAGCCTGCGGCGGTCGACGCCGCCGCGTGGCCGCCGGAAGCTCGCCTGAGCGACGAGCTCGAGTGGGAGGAAGGGAGGGCGAAAATCGAAGGTGGAGGGGGGAGTGAGCGGCGGGTAGGTCTTGGAGAAAGGAAGGAGATGAGTGAAATGAGTATTTATATATATATAAAAGGGAAAATTACAACTAACTACCCTATTATTTATTCTTAATTATATTTTTAACCCGGAAGTTTGTATATATTATTTTACCTCTCTCTGTCTATCATACTATTATCTACGTTTCAAAAATACTTTTCATGGAAGTTTGTAACTCCTAATGACTCATTTAACTATATATTCTTTAAATTCCAAGATAAATAAGATAAAGCATTCCAAAATTGCCCAAAATATCTTGAAATTCCTCCCTAAAACTTCTAAATTTCCTAAATGACAACTCAATAATTTCCAATTTTCCTTAATAAAAATTTGGGATGTTACATATAAAGTTCCATGATCAATCTCAAAGCAAATCATCATCCCAAAAGCACTTAGGTTGGTTAGGATAAAACGATAAAGCCAAGTTCCATCAACTAGCTTATGTTTGGTTCGTAAATCTTATATTTAGACTTTCAAAAATTCTCTATAATTTGTTTTGCGCAGTTTCTATTTTATTGTCTCTTTTTTACGGTACAAAGCATGGTGCTACCAATCAAACTTGGGGAATGAACCCTTGCTAAGCGTACAACTTTTTTTCTAAACCATCCGTCTATAAAGTAGGTCAGGGCAAAATATATAAATAAAATTATGCCTTTATTGTTCCACTAATAAATTCTATCATTATTTGTTGAATGTTAATTTCCTCTTTATCAATCCAAATCAAACACGTGAACATAAATCTCCTGCTATATTATGATGCTATTGAACTCAGTTCACGCCGTACCCCTCTAAACTCAAAATGCTTTGTTCTCATCCCTTTAATTTCAAGGTGATGAGATGTTCTTGAATCTATTTTTTTTAATTAAATTTAGTGTATCCACTCTGATAACAATAATTAATCCCTCATCACGAGTTCTCCACTTATGGGTAAAATGTTAACCATGAAATGCTTTCTATATCAAGGATGGAATTCGAACCCCACCACTTGGTTTCAGGACCAAGTGAGGAACTATTAAACAACACTTGCATGGTTCGAATCATTTTTTCTTGTGGAAGTTTGAATCCATTTTTTTTTGGTTATGAGTTTGAATCTATTTTTAATTAGATGAGATTTACAAAAATCAAAATTCAACACTCTCTATGAGTCTAATCGAAGGAGTTCGATAATTAATTGGAAATATAAGATAGTTAAATTATTTACTTATTTATTGAATGTCTGTATAGATTTCCCTACTAAAATACATTTTTTATTTTTTATTAGAAATTAGTTCTTGATGGAAACCTTTTAAAGCAATCAACAACAGTAATTTGGAGAAAGTGTTGTAAATTTCGGGTGCAAAATGGATCATGGTCTTATATTAAGACTAATTAAAACAAACCTAGTTCTTATGTTTTAGACTGTACCGAATAGATGGAGTGTTAAATTTTATGCAGAAAATGGGAGTCAAAAATCTAATGATAAGGATTTCTCCCCTTAATTCGATATGTTGCAAATTAAACATCCTTATCCTGAATTAAAGGTTACATGGCGATCCTTAAAGAGATAATGGGATTGTATGTGGCTATTAAGCAAAAGATTCCATTTCTTGATTACTAGCTTTTAAGAATTCTATCAAGAGTCTTGAGTTATCTTATCTTTTTGGTTCAACAATACTTGGGCATGCAATGTGCAAAAAATGAATTAGGATCTAGGTTGTTGTTTGTTGTTTTGTGTGATAAAAAAGGCATCAAGTATCCTAATCCACACAAAGTGATGATGGGACTAATGTTGCTTTATCACTCACTTGCATATGTCGGAGAATATAAGCAAATTAAATTGGACGATATGCTTTTGTTTATTATATCCATCTTCGTCTTCTTGTGTCTCAACTTGCTTTAAAGATGCACCTCGTATACATCTCTTACTGTATCATCTGATCTCTTGGATTTTATACAAAATGAATTATTTAATGTCTAATGATTTGGTGTGAATATCTATTAATTGAATTTTCTAATAAAAAGGGTCAGTTGTGATTAAAAGAAAACATTTTGAGAGGAAGCATCCTGTAAGTTAGCTTTGTGCATGAGAATTATACACTTAATATGATTTGTAAGCATCCAATATTTTACACTACAAAATAGATTTGAAATTAAGGACAGGATGTGGCTGTATAGTTCTTATTTAGTAGTTTAATTCTCCTTAAACTGAAAAATTCTTAATGGCCTACTTTTGTGAGTGTGTGAGTGTTTGTATGGTTCTGAATATCCAAATTTTTGTAGGAGTTAGTTCCTCAAAAATATGGAAGGGGTGTTGAACACGGAAATATTGGGTATGAGTTTGTATAAATTGAAAAACTATTTTGGGAGAACTACCTTAAATGGGCCATTCAAATTTGACCCATCGAGAAAGTCATTTTTTTTAAAAAAGTGGCCGAATTGCCACCCACCAAAACAAACACTGAAACACAGCTTTATATTCCTCAAGGGTATTTTTTGATTGGCTCTTGTACTAATCCGAACCGCCTGAGGAATATAAAGCACATCGAGACAATTTTGTGTATACATTACTTTTTATTAGTTAACCACGTTTTTGCAAAAGCTAAGTTATACAAATCAATGAAGTATATGTTTAATTTTCATAGACTTTTAGGTAATTACCAAATATCCAACACTTTTTTAATCGTAACACTAGATATTTATGTAGTCGATCAACCCAGAGTAAGGGCTTTGCGATTGCAACTAGGATGTCTCTCTTCATTTTTTTAAACTAATGAGAGAGATCTTAATCACACATTGACACAAATATGAATTTATCTTAATTACATATTGACACAAGTACTTAATTCATATGCATGTGAATTTATATAATTCTTCTATTTTTTCCAAATTAAGTATGCCTTTTTCTATTTATTAAAGTTACGTTGTTCCTAATTAGTTGTTATTTGCAAGTAATTTTGATACATATTGCGGTAAGGGCATTCTAGGTCAAAAAATATATTAACAATATTCTTAAGATTCTAGAAAATAACATAAAATGAAATTAAAAATTGAAGAAAAGAGTAATACATGGGAGAAACTGGGCCAGAAGTTACGTTATTCAAAGTTTTAATAAAAATATTGGTAGGCATATTCAGCGCATATCCATGTAAGATCCTTTAGTAGTGGGGCATAGTCCCATGGAAAGAGTTTTGATCCCACATAAATATATTTTCTCGAGTTTGAATTCAATTCTACGAGTGTGAATAACTTATTTTATGGGAATTACTACACTGATCCAACCCGATAATATTTGAATTTAACTAATTCATATAGCTACATATATAAAAGGGATGTTTTTAAGATGAGATATTTCAAGTAAAGGCTCGAAAAAAATATGATATTACCACTTGATGATCACTAATAATGTATTATTACCACTTGATGTCACATAACAATGAAAAATTAAAATTTTAATATAAAAAATGATTACATGTCATTAATAATGTATTATTACCACTTGATGATCACTACATTTCTTACATGTTGACGAGTTTCCTTATATTTCCATGCTAGTGCTCCTTTGAAGTATGATCCAATTCAAACCACTAAGAGGACTCAACTCAAAGTAGTAGCTACTATTACTATATCACTCAGATACAGAGAAACATAAATACCTTAATTAACAACTAACACTGTCTGAGCAAAATTCCTACTTAGATCACTAACAAGGAAGAATCCATACTTCAAAAAAGGAAACATACATATATCTATTATTGAATAATAATATGCAGAGTAGTGTTTAGGGAATCAGAGGAGGATTTTAGAAAATGGCGGCAAGTTGGGCAAGATGAATGAGAAAGCAACCACTTATCAATACAAGCCACATGAAATGTGTGACTACACTTTGGAAGATATCTAATTCTCTCTCCATCACTAAAATCATTCAAGCAAATCGCGCAATTGGAAGCAGAAGTTGTAGTAGTAGTATTAGAAGAAGAAGAATTAGAATTAGAACTAGAATATGTAGGATTGGTAGAATAAGTGGAAGTAGGAAGAGCAACCATGTCTTTCTTCTTGAGGCCGGAATTGAATCGCCGGGAGGCGATCCATTGGAGAGGTTCGGTGATAGCGCATTGGAAGACGCAATGGAGCATGGTGTTGAGGCCGAGGGCGCAAAGAAAGGCGCAAACAATGGCGGCTACAAGGACAGTGAGATCAAAGGCTGAGGGATGGTGAAGGATGGTAGTGGTGATCATGAAGGATGGTGAAGGAGAGGGAGAAGGAGATTCAGCCATGGAGGAAAGTAGAAGAGAAGCAAAGGAAGCAGAGAGGGAAGGGTACATAAAAGAGTTGAGGACACATGGGGATTGGATGGTAGGCAAAGCAATTACACTAAGGCCACTATATGATCAATCACAAAATGATTTGATGTATACACTTTTTTTTATGTTGATTCATGTCACATGAACCTTGTGCTTGTTATGGTAAGGGATGTAAAATTCTAAAACTCTAATTGTTTCTTTGGTTAGGGTAATAAAAGCTGTATATTTGGTTCAATTCCATAATAGGTTACCTTATTTATAATCTTAACGTTAAGGGTTGGTTTGTATGTTTTGTTGGCTTTGATACATATATATACTCATTGATATTACACTATTATGATTTCAGTTGGAGAAAAAGATTGCACTGCTATGATTAGTGAGATTACACTATTATGATATGAATTGAGTTACAACATGTGTGGGAATTTGGATAAAAAATCATTTCTACTTTTATTTTCCATACTCTTCTTCCACTTAACTGCCTATTTTATCATGATTGTCCAACATTTACTTGCACGCTTGTCCACCATTGAACCTTCTTCGACCACTATCCTCCTATATTGACACACCATTGTCGTCATCTTTTTCTATGAAACAAATTTAAAATGAGTTTTATAATAATAGCATGTCATCGTCTTCTTCTCCCCCTTAACCTTCTTTCGTGGCTTCTTACGCCCAATTGATGATTTAAAATGACTGAATAGTAAGGAACTTACCATAGGGAAGATAGAGAAAAAAATTTTGTTACGCAGGTTTTTATGTCCTTTAATTTAATTTGTATAAATTTAAAAAAAATGTGAATAATAAATTTAATCTATATTTTTAAATAAATACCTAATAAATTCATGTAATCATCACTACATAAGCTTACATCTCACTATTTCCATCAACCAAATGAAGAAGAAATAAAAACTAAAATAAGGGAGGCTAAGTGCAACTAATGAACATACAAAATATTTAAACTTATGCAACAAATATGTGTGTGTGTGTGTCTTTTCCTCAAAATTGCGAGAGTACATTTGCCCTCAAATTAAATTAGTGGAGTTTGATCTAATTTTCAGAAAATACAGTAATATTACCAAAGTCAAATAAACAAAACCTTGGTTTATACGGAATCTCTTTAAATTATACTATCTCCGGTCCTAAATATAAGACCTAATTGACTTTTTTTTGGAGAGGTTAAGGTTGCGAAATAGGCTATTAAATCATTACATATTTGATATATTTTTAGATTATACATTAGTTTATAGGTAAAATAAACTAATCTAAGCGAAAAAATTAGGTAAATCAATTTATAATTAACTTATTTTGCTTTTTTATAGGATTTTCTAAAAAAATCAATTAGGTCTTATATTTAGGACCGGAGGGAGTACAATGATAGCTGAAGGACTTGATAACTCGTTACGGTTAAAGATAAATGAGGTGACGAGTTTGATATGTTTTGGTTAAAAGAAATCGAACTCATATGTATCATGGGAACTGATTCACTGTGTAGACATTTTAATTAAGGTAGCTCATCACCATCTCAATTAAAGCATAACTATATTATTGCAGACCCCATCCTAGATGTTATGCTTGTTTGAGAGTGGACTTCTTTATATTTTTTTAGTTTATTCTTTTTATTTTATTGTAGTGTAATTACCAAGCTATCTTGTCTTTGTAATTCAATAGAAAATATAATTAAGGATTATTTTGATCAATAGAACAGAGGTGCCAAGAAGAGAGAATATTAGGGCGAGAAGGGTTCTGATTCGGTACTCATCACTCATATTGCTCATCACCTTCTCATCACCACAAATACACACAAATACTTAAGCACATGATTTGTCCCAATCAGAGAGAGGTTTTGGGGCATACCACGTTGATTGAGCCGAATTTTATATGTTTAAGCATGTGCAATTGAACTTAATTAGTGTGATTTAATTGTTATATTTGATCATTATTGGTGATTTTATGTGCACATGCTTATATGTGGTTAAGTAGAAAATCATAGCTTAATTACTTGCATTTTAAGAACCAAGGGTATTTTGGTCATTTTGACTATTTGGTGTTTTTCTATGTGTAGGGGGTCCCATGTGGGCCCCACAAACCTTTGGGATTGCTTGGAGTGCAAGGAATTGGCTTGAAGGGAAAGACAAAGACATAAGACAAAGGTTACCCCTTTTGTAAAAAACTAGGAATTTTCACATTACTAAAGGGGTAATTTGGAGCCACAATTTGGATTTCAAGGCCAAAAGCTTCATGAAGGGTACCATTGGAAAGAGAATGAAGAACATAAAGGAAGGAATGAGGTGGAAGCTTGGGGACCACTCATTTATCTCACTTACAACTCATTTATCACTCACATTTACCATTTTACCCTCATTTTACCTCCTTCACATTTCATCACTTTCCCTCACATTTCCTCCCACAATTTCGGCCTCAACCCTCATTTAACCATCAAAATATCTCTTTGACAACTCATTAACCTCTCTTGACAACTCATCATCTCACTAATCCAACTAATTAACCAAACACCACTTCATTTAATCCCTAACCCCACTTCATTTGTGACATTCCTCAACTTTCACTTTCTCTCTCTTCTACCAAATTCTCTCAACTTCTTCATCTCTTTCCTCCATCTTCACACAAAAACCACTTCTCCCATGGCTACCTCACGCAAATTCCTCCACTCTTTGTAACGGATGCAATTATTATAAATGGGCTGAATGATATGATCATTGGGCTTGGGCCAAAGGGGCTTACATGGAAAGAGTTATTAAGCTATATATACATGGAATAGAGCAAGACAAGGGAGTGAAGAATTTTAGAAAAGGCTCCTTCTCTCTGGCTTCTATTTCTCTCTCCTTTCTGTTACTCTCAATTCAGTTACACTCATGCTTTTCATCCCTCTGTAATTTCTTCATTCTCATTGGCTTGTAATTTTCTAGAAACCTTATGCCAATTCTGGACATGGATTCCCTTTTGTGGTTTAATTCAAGTCATCTCTAGAGTATTATCTCTAGTAATTTCCATTGTTCTTGTTGATATTGCTTGAATTGGATTTTCATCTTTGGAGGTCCGTTACACTCTTCCATCCACATGAGTGGCTAGATCATCCTCTCCTTCCTTATTCAAGTCAAGATTTGTGCATTGAGCTTCATGGATTTGGCCTTGTGTGAGAATTTCTACTTCTAGGTTTTCAAGTTTGTATACATTTTAGTTCTTTCATGTCTAAGTCTTTAGGTATGTTAGGACCAGAACTTTATATGGAGATTTCCATGTAAAGTTCATTTAACCTTCAAACTTGTAAACCTAACTTCTAGGAAATTTGATTTTCATGTGTGTTAGGCTTATACTTTTTGTAGCTTTATGAGAACAATTATATGTGATTACATTGTGGTTGTTTTTTAAAGTGAATCATATAATTATAATCTAGATTTAGGTTCTATGTTGCCTATGAAAATGCATGAAGGTTAAGCTAGGGTTTCTTGATTAATTAGTTTAAATTAGCTTAAGTTTCTTAGATTTAAGAAGTTTAGGCCGATTTAAGCTAGTTACATCAAGAGAAAATTGTCACATGAGGCCTATCAATCAAGTTTGCTCAAATTAAGATTTGAAGGAGGAGATGATGATCTAGCCACTCATGTGGATGGAAGAGTGGAGGAATTTGCGTGGGTGATGACACTGATTCAAAACCTGAGAATATCAATATTATCCTGTTTGGTTTGGCAGTGAGAGTGAGACAACCTTGATTCATTAGTGTTGCTTCTTTTAATTTGTTTCACTAAAATTAGTTTTATTTTAAAAAAAATTAACTTGAATAATTTTGTACCTTGCATTCGAAGTCGTCAAGTGAAATTATAGTGGTGGAGGACAATTTTGTTACGGATTAACTTCCAAATGGATAATAATTAGCCTAATTTGGTGTTATATGATTGCTTATCCTTATTATGATATGTGCGATCTTGATAATTGATGAGTTGACACATTACACAAACCCACACATATAATCACAAGTTATTTATGAGTAAGCAAATTCATACATTTTGGTGCATATTTTCCCATGATATGAAAAGTATAGATATTTCTTATGAATTTTAAAATAGGTTTCACGTTAAACATTACTTAATTCTAAATGTATGAGTCAATTAAGAATTTTATTTTGATACTAAATATAAAATCTCAAGTTTCTTTGTTTTCAAAAGTTATACCTTTTTCAAATTATCTCTACTTTTTATTGAGAAATTATCTCGATCTATTGATTCAATGTATTGAAGGAGTTTCATTAATTCAAAGGTAG
Source organism: Mimosa pudica (assembly GCA_029929735.1). Taxonomy (NCBI): domain Eukaryota; kingdom Viridiplantae; phylum Streptophyta; class Magnoliopsida; order Fabales; family Fabaceae; genus Mimosa; species Mimosa pudica. The sequence goes on along the minus strand of JAKELP010000037.1, from coordinate 10,209,781 downwards.
TTCTAATATGAATGATTAAAGGTCACATGATTATTTATCTAGGAGGAAGTACATTAAAAAACAAAATGTTAAATGTTTATGATAAAAGGAGATTGATGGGAATGGATATGCTTACATGAAAATCCACTACTGTCTTCCCCCTTTTGTTTATGCGCATCAAAGCACTCTTATACTTCTTCCTTCCCTCCCCGCACACATATCTATGATTACTTAGATGATAATAGGTATAGTATATAGGTTATGATATGATATTAAAAAACATAGTTGACAGAAAACGGTGTTTCTATATAAGCTCGAGTTGTTTTAAATATTTAAGAAAAATAACCACTAAGGATACATATATTAGAAACATGTTACACTTAAAGACAATATGTTTACAATACCAATTCTTAAAAGCTTTTTATAAAAAAGAAAGTTGTCTTACATAACTCTCCAAAACACATCCAATGAGTAGAAAAAGTCGGACTATATAACCTGGCTAAAATTATTTAGTTCAAACATTTATTCATCTATTCCCTTCTTTCATTACATTAAAAATTTACATGTTTTAATATGACTACTTGCTCACTTTATTTGAACAAAAATAAAATTATCTTATGATATTCATTTTTGGTGAACTTGTTTTATAAAATCCAAAATTTTCAAGTGAAGCTTGCTGTGATAGAAAATGATCAATAATTGAAGGCACTAATGCAGATGCTATGCTTTCTTTCTTTCTCCTTTTTCTTTAGAGCACTTCACAAAAAAGCCTCTTTCTTCCTTTCTTTCTTTTCTCATCAATTCGCGGCGAGGAGACACTGCAACTTGTCACATGTTTTTCCCCACTTCTACAATTTTAGTTATTCCGTTGTTTTAAAGAACTGTTCTGCAATTTGTCTCTAAATATATTTAATCAAATAATTACATATAACATTTATGAGAGATGAAAAAAATAAGATGCATGTAAGTAAATCATATTTATTTCATTATCTTTTGTCATTTTCCACTAAATGTATGGTTCATCTATTTTGTGATAGTTGGTTGTCATAAGATTATCAAGGACCCCTAAAAATTTCTAGAACTATAATTCCAGTGTTATATTATTAAATTGATTTCATTTATTTATTATATTGTAATTTATTACATATTTTAGAATTTTTCTTTGTTCATTATAATCATGGCCAACCTATTGAAAAATTACTACATCTAGTCATATAAATAAAAGTTTGTTAGAGTTTTCTTTTAATGTTAAAAATGAGGCATTTTCTCGGTGCCGTCTCTTGTATTTATCATTTTTACCATGTTAATTAGTGGACTTATAAACTGATATATAATCTAATAGCATACATAGTTTTTTAATAACATCATCAAATTATAATGAAATAGTTTATTTAACTACTTTAACTTCCCGAAATTTGTCAAACGAGAGCCTTATAAACAGAAGATAGCCTTAAGATAAAGTACTTTATTAAAAAAAGCCTTTTGATGTAATCCAAATCATACGAAACAAGATATAAAAACATTGTCAAAGGTTCACATCCTCTGATCAAGGTAAAATTTAAAATGGCTCTAAAAGTACAATACAAAACTTCAAGAATTATTTTCAATATGGCAAAATTGAGTGGTCCCAGGAACCAAGATGCACATAAAAAATAGCTTCATTGAAAATGTATATTATTTGAAAATCTGTTCTCAATACAATAACTTTGCTTAAGAATTAAAAAGAGAAAGTCTTGTATTCCTATCATTATAAAAACAACATTGGCTGCCAGATCATCTTGCATCATGAGATGGACATGTCTCCCTGTGGTCCATTCTGATGATAATAGAACATCTCCATGAAACCTATATACACTAATAACTTTTCCAAAAAAAGGTAACCATTCAAATCAAGGAAAACAACCAAGCACAAAAGCCAGGAAGCAAATAAGAACTGTGAACAAAATACTCACTTCCCTCACTTCCCTAGCAATCTATCCCACATTGTTTGAGAATTGGACCAGTTTGCTTGGGCAAGAAGGGATCAATCCTGACCCAAATCAATGAGAATATTGATGATAGAAGAACTGACCATAGGACTACAATGGTAGGAGTCCTGTTTTGCCTTCCCATAAGACCTTTTAGGAAAGGATAGAGATGAACAATAACCCAGAAGGCAAAAAATAACTTCCCAAATAAGGGTCCCCATGAGCCAGAACCATTGTTGATGGCATCAGAGATTCCAGCCACAACTCCTACCATATTCAGAATTATTAGTGTGGTGGGTGGGATGAGAAGAGTGGTCCATTTGAAGAGATAAAGCTCCCCAAATTCAGCATCATCCGCCGCTTTTGCTGTGACAGTGAAGTTGGTGTCCACTCCAGCAAGAACTTTGAGTAGTCCTTGAAACACCGCGAAAAGATGCGCAGAAACACCTCCGATCACCCAGAATTGCTCGTTACGCCACCAGTCTACAATGCTTACCCCACTCCATCGAAGCTCTAGCACACCGGTTAAAATGATGGAGATAAATAGAGCCATAAACCAAACACTAGCAAAGTTTGTTAGCTGCACAAGAAAAAAAAATTGGTCAGACCACATGTATTATGATGTATGCACTTTGCAGTATATAATTTACACCGCCTATATCCCATGAAATGTTCATTGACTTCTAGATAAATTTACTACCAAATATGAGTGTATTCTAATCCATAGAGACTGATCTTATTGACCAAGAAAAACTATGTACCAAAAGACTTAACCTGAGAATAAGTGATCAACCTGTGCAATGTATATTACAATCACAATGGCAACCAAGTTCATTAAGTAATTTTGCAAGTCAAATATAAAATTATGTACTTACAGTAGGTATGATAAACTTTCCGGTTAGAAGGCACACGGCTGGTATTATACAGTATGCAAGGAGAGGGATGGAAGTGAAAGGGTAAACAATGGTATTAGTGTAAGCCAGCCTCTCTAGCCATTTCAGTTTTCCTCCATAGCCATACCACAGTGGGCAATGACGACTAAGGCATATCTCAACCGAACCGAGAGCCCATCTCAGAACTTGGTGCAAACGATCTGATAAATTTATTGGAGCAGATCCTTTGAAAGCTGGTCTCTTTGGCATGCAGTACACTGATTTCCATCCTCTGCAATGCATCTTAAACCCTGTCAAAATATCTTCTGTAACAGAACCATAAATCCATCCAATCTGCATTGTCGAAATAAAAGTCAAGAGTTTATTTATTACTATTCTTGGAAATCAAAATAACTATAATCTAATAAAAATTCATGATAAATACTGTATGATTTGTTAAGGATATCATGATAAAAATTCATAATAAAAAGAGTCAAGAGTTGATTTATTACCTCTTTGCCCCACTCAGTTTTTTCTTCATAGCCAATGCTTATAACATGAATGGCCTCCTTAATCAATGATTGGTTATTTGTGCCTTCTGGTAGCCCACCATCTTCAACCAAAGTAGAAGCAATGAAAACGGGTGACTGTCCAAACCGTTTCTCAAAATTTTTCTGAGACATCAATGATGATTTCTCTAGCTCATCATAACCTTCCAGCCCTTCTTCAATCTCTTCTAGATTAAAAACAGGCCCAGATCCTTTTTTAACATAATTCTTCCCCATCATTTTCTTCTTCTTACCGTATAATTTGCTAAAGATTCCTCTTCCTGATGATTTTTTCGACTTAGACTTTCTTGATCCACCACAGCAACAGCAACACCATGAAGGCCAGCAGTCACAAGTCATTTTCGGTCTTTTCTCAGACACTACTGGATCATAGCCATACAAAGCCTGCCTGTTGAACACAGTCCCAGTACCAACATACACCGGACCTTGAATTCCATCAAGACCTTTCATATTGATCTGTAACAACATGAGCATTGAAGGTAGATGTGAATGGTCAGAAAATGAAATGCATTTCATGCATATTTGATAAACTGAAGTTTGGAAGAGTGTCTTACATCGAAGAAAACAGTATTGCGATTAGCATATCTATCATGGCGATCAATACCATCAAATCTTTGTGGAAATTGAACATAGCATGTCTTCTTCCTCAGCTGGGGATCCATTAAAAAGCACATGGCTTCTCTAATAGCCTTGCTATTGTTGATGTAGTGGTCACAATCCAGATTCAACATGAAAGGAGCATTGGTAAGCACAGCAGAAACTCGAACCTTTAGAGGACATACAACACTCAGAGTTAGAACATTGTACCTAATATTGTGTATATTAAAGAATAATCCATACAATCTAATGTTTTATTACTTACCAGAGCATTCATGGCACCTGCTTTCTTGTGGTGTTGATAGCCAGGACGTTTTTCCCGAGACATATACACAAGTCGTGGCAGTTCCTTGCCTTCCACATCCAGAGCACCACCACTTCCTAAATAGACCTGCAAATAAAAGTCAATGAAGCATATCAAGAAAGATCTAACTATTCTGATCATTACAATTTTCAAAAATTATGATCATTAAAAAGCATGGTAAGGCTGTCTATTATATTCTCTTCACCAACACGTTAACCAAGTGGGGACTCGAACTGATTTGGTTTTTATGATCATTAAAATCTTCAACACATCATGTTTTTTGATTATGTTTAAAAAACATCATTTCTGGTACGACATGCATTCCTTCATATTAAATACTGTGTGGTTTGACAAAAATGCCTGTGTTCATTGATTTTCATTCCCCCCTTTCTCAGAGGACCTGCTTTGATCAAAAATTACATACATAGAAGAGGAGGTATTTTCTCTCTCTACAGTTTCTTACTTGTCAATGAATGGAATGCATGTTATACCAGAAACAACTGATAAATGCAACCACCAAACCTGAATCATTCCAGGATGATCACGAGTGTTGTTTCCAGGCCATGGGGTACCATCCTGCATAACCCATCCCTCTTCAGGTTTCTTCTGAGCCTTTGCCACCAAAACATTAATTCTCACTTTGAATTCTTCATATTCTCTCTGAAATTGAGCATATGCATAAATTTCTTAAAATGCTAAGTAAATACAGCATTAGAACATAAAGAAACTTTCTTGTTCCAATCATGGACCTACCTTCATAGCCCTGCGCTCCTTCACAAAGCTTGGTTCCACCTTATCTTTCAGGTAATCAATTTTCTCAGAGAAGTAAAACTCTGGAGCCCTTGGCTCTATGTTATGTTTTTTGCAAAAAGGAACCCACCTCCTTGCAAATTCAGCAGTTTCTGCTAGAGAATCAAAAAGAAGCATAGATGCACCATCATCTGATACATAACAACTGACCTTCTCAACAGGATAATCCACAGCCAGAATTGACAAAACTGTGTTGGCTGTTATAATAGGAGGCTCCTTCAATGGATCAACAGTACTCACAAATACATCAACTGGAGCTAGACGGTTTGGCTCCCCTTCACGCTCAAACCTTATGGACAGCCGGTCCAGGTAAGTTTCGCGAGTTATAGGCAGCCATTTGGGGAACTGATCAAGTATCCAAGACAAGGCAAACCAGATTTCACAAATAACAGATATGAGCCATAATGGAAATGCATCATATGCTGGAGTCAAGATACGGAATCTGAAGAAGAAGATAAGTATAACAAGCCGCAACACAATGACTATACGGTATGGATTGATTAGATTTGAAGGTATTGGAACCTTACGCCACAATGGCTGCCTTGCTTCAGCCAAACTGCCAAGTGCCACAAAAAAATTAGTCTCAGCAACCAAATCACTTTTCTCATCAACATCTATTATGGAAAAGCATCAAGTGTCAAATGTTGAACTTGTAAAATGATGTTAATTATAACTGAAAAGGAAGAGTTATGCCTCATTTATTTGATCAATCTGGAATAGAAGGACTAAAACAAGGGCTAACATATCAGATGATGGCTTTTTATCATTGAAGGAGCAATTAGAATGGGATCACTTACAAGTAGTCGTCTTCACCTTGGTCATCTTTCCCTTCATCTTTGTTCACCAGACCTCTCTTCTCTTGCCTCACTTTCCATTTCTCTACTCTTTCTTTCCATTCTGCATTGCTGTAGAACTCTTTATCTCCCTCAAAATCCTTACCAGCAACTACAAAACAGGATGCCAACTCAGACATGCATATAGATATAGTATTTAGATAAAAGAGAATTTCCCACAAAGGATCATGAAATGTAATTAACAATGTGGCATCGCATTTTCCAACACATATAATGAAAAAAAGAGAAGATTTTGTACCACTTCCAGCAGAGGAGAAAGCTTGTCCATTAGGTTGCCACTTATGATGATTTGATTCTCCAGTTTCCTGTATAAATCACAACACCTTCATAGTCTCTTTGATAACTTACAATGAACCAAATGGTTCAGCCAAAATAACATCTCTTTTAAAGCTTCATATGTAAAAAATTTAGTGTTTTTTTAATCCAGGGAAATTTAATTTCCCATTTACCTGAAATCCTATTGACACGATATTTTAAAATAGAACATATGAATACTTGAATTCACATGCAGCACACGTTCCAAATAATTTAATGGTTATAAAACAATACACACATACACACACAATTGTGGCTAATTAGTCAGAAGGTCCCTTCTGCTATGAGTATGACTACAGCACAAAAGGCTTCTAACTGCTTAATTCTTTCTTAGAGAATGAAACAAAACCTACTATATAAAATATGACACATGACAACATATCATTTATACTTCCATCTAATGGAGAAGTTACCATATGATTGACATCATGCTGCTTGTCAGTTTCATCATGTCGACTCTTAATCTGAAACTCATCATCAAAATCATCAGCATCAAAGTTCTCCTCTTCATCTCCAGCCACTCTAGGAGAACCTGCAAGAATGCAACTTGCATTAGTTTTCTCCTAACGTTCATTGACAAAACCAACACATAATAACCAATAATTAAAACAAATCACAGAATAATGCAAACCTTTATGATACAACTAACTCATAACAACCAATAATTAAAAAAAATCACAGAATTATGCTAACCTTTATGGCGCTTATAACGTGTGTTACATTGAGGACAGGACTGACTCCCTTCACTCCTTTCATACTCATAACATGGACGGCAAACAGGAAATCCACACACATGGCAGGCTACAAACAGCTCCCCATCTTCCTTATATCCAATCTCATCCCCACAAACACGACAAGCTTTCGAAGTAGCTTGACGCACAGGTAACCGATGCTGCAACAAAAAAAACAAGACTATATTACCCCTGTACAAAAATCCACCAGGAAACGAACCCTTTTGTTGCACAAATTTTTTTAAACATAATCAAAAAACATGATGCAATTAGAACAATCTATGTATAATATAATACCCCTATACAAAGTAGCCAGCCAGCAGGAAACAAACCCTTTAAAAGTGTAATCTTTTCTCACATCAACAACAACAACAAAGTCTTATCTCAACTAGGTGAGATCGGCTACATGGATCGCACGACGATCAGTAGTCATGCTTGGAGTGCGTGTGTCCATATTCATAAGATTCGACATACTATTACGTTGACTGTCGAAGTCTAACACAACTCTACTCCTTTATCCGGGCTTAGGACCGACTATGAATATAAGAGAAATCATTTTTCAAATACTCCTTCCGGTCCTAAATATAAGACCTAATTGACTTTTTTGAAAAATCCTAAAAAAGCAAAATAAGTTAATTATAAATTGATGATTTACCTAATTTTTCCCTTAGACTAGTATATTTTACCTATAAACTAATGGATAATCTAAAAATATATCAAATATGTCATAATTTAATAACCTATTTCGCAACCTTAATCTCTCCAAAAAAAAGTCATCTAGGTCTTATATTTAGGACCAGGAGTAGTAATAAAAAAAACAAGAATATAGCACTCCTATACAAGAACCAGCAGGAAAAAAAAACTTTGAAAAAAAAACATGAATTCAATTACAAACATCAATATAATATGATGAGTACCTCATCAGAGTCATTAGAAAAATGGGAGTTAGAACCAGTGATGAAGCCAGCCATGGAGTTTGAGGCCATGGCAAGCAAGGATAGACAGAGAAGAACACAAATAGCAAATGGGAAGAGTAATGAAGAAGTGGGTTTTATAAGACATTGTAGGTTGAGATGGGAATATCAAAGTGTAAGGCTTGTGAAAGAATGCAAGTGAAACCATTCACCAAACTGTAAGTTGGGAAGTCATAGGTTTGAGTCTAAGAGACGTTAAGTGTATTTAGGTGGTGGAGGGAATATGAAGTTTGATGGTTTTGGTTTCTACGATTGCTTAGATTCAAAGTAGGCAACTTTCATAGACATATATGTACAGACAAGAAATATATATATATTAATATAAGGAATGAAAGTAGAACAGAGAAGCATGTTGAGCAAAGTGGGAAATGGGAAGTTTAAGATTTTTATGAAGAGGAAGGACTAAGGAGAAAGGTTTTACGTAGAACATTGATATGTGTTTGACGGAATGATGAGTCAGATAGTTGCCTAGTGCCTGACACTGACATGAATGAAAAACAACGGAACAAGATGATGAAGGAGGAAGATTAGTTGATATTCCCGGCAAAACACTATAGAGGAAAATGAAAAAAAAAAAAAAACTAGGAATTTTGAAATTTTAAATAGGAGACTGCAACTAATAATTGAGTATAGGTATAGATATTAGCCTTTCATAAATAAATGTAGTTATTAATCTTTAAATACCCCTAAACTATTATTTTGTGTGTTTTAGCTCTCAAAGATTTTGACAGTTAAAAAAGGTATTTTAGTTCCTAAAATAATAAATAATAGTTCGGAGTATTTAAGGTACCCAAAATAATTAAAAGATATTGACAGCTCCTACTATATAAGTTGATATTTTAGCACCTAATTCACATATGACTTAATTTGATTAGATTATGGATGTTAATTAAATTAGTTTAAATAACAACTTTTGATCCAAGTATGATGTATCATAACCTTTTATTTAATACTCTTAGAAGTAAATAAATAAACTTCATCTTTTTTAGCATTAAAAAAAAGATTAAGAGTTAAATTACGTGCATATTATTTGTCGAGAAAAATGAATAGATTGGAAATTCGTTTTATTTTAAAAGGTTAATATGTTTCAGCTGTAAGTAATTCAAATTTCAGGACATACATGTTTACCTAGAAAATGAATAAAAACTTTAAAAGGCTGTTGTTGATGAAGATGAAATGAAGGAGTAACTGAGAAAGAATAACTAATACGAGGATGAGAGGCTAAGTGCCGTGGCCACGAAAACGAAAGGTAGATTTCCAGTCATCAATCATCATCATATTATTTTTACTTTAATATTTTATTTAGTTGGGCCAACAGTATTATTGTTTATTTTAGTATATAACAACTAGAAACTAATTTGTCCAAATTCATAATAACTTAGGAACTCATGTAGCCCAATGGGCCAAATATAAGCCCGTTACGAGTGGAGACCTTAAAGGGGTGGTCAATCCATATTTTTTATTCTATTGCTACTTGTGTTTAGTGTGGTCATATAAATCATATTTCTAAGATAGATTTTTTCAATTGACCTATGGGACCGGTGTAAGGTAAACTTGAGACACATGGTAGGCATATTGTATGAGCATTGGAAGGAGCAATTTTGTATTGTGATTTGGCATTTTTGTAGGAAGACAAAATGGGAAGGTATTTGAAGAAAATCATGAATGTACCTCCCTCCCAACCCCTTGTTAATGCTGTTTTGGCATGTTTTCTAATGCCAATGAAGCAATTAAGTATCCTCTGGTTAATTGTTCATGTTAATGGAGCTGCTTTGTACGACATGAGACATACTAGATCTAGAAGATATAGGGGTCATCTCATATCATACAAGGTAGATGTATGATATTAGTGAAGGATATGAGACATGAGACATCACCACGTTAAGCTTTCATAATGAATATTAGTGAAGGATATGGTATTTTCTTGGAGCCGTGGGCTAGTCTTATTGGACTGGAAGGTGTATGGGATAATGGAGGACAAGGTAAGTTAGTTTTACAGAGTGAATGTTCTAATTAAAGCGATTAGAGAAGGAAGTAATGAGTTTTGTGAGGATTGGTCTATCATTGTGTGGAAGCTCATTATATGTTGCAAGGTGAGTGGTTAGTGCTTAGCAGTATTGGAAGCTTGAGAAAGAGAAGAAACAAGTGACAATAAGTCAAACGAATTCTCTTGCAAAATAGTATAAGAATTTTCAACTTGGCGGTAGTGATTTTCGAAATCTTATTAGTAATTTAAAACTCACATTTTCCAGTACATATAGTATATGAACTCACAACTTAAACATAAAAAATTTCAACTTCATTATAATGACTTTCCAAGCCATATTAGTAAGTAATTCACAAGTTCAACTTTTTCTATTAGGAATTTATTGACAATACATATCTTCATAATTCCATACAAGTTTGACGTAGGAACTTTCAATGTGATCCTAACTATTTTCAAGTCCATTTAAAGGATTTATGGATCGAAAATATACATGTATTTTTTTAACAAAAATAGACATAAGTTTTATATTGGGTTCAAAAATACAAATCAATCATTTGTATTTTTTTAACTCAATTTGAAAATTTATGTGTACTTTTTACCTATTTTTTTTATATTGGGTGACCTTTTTGGTAAAAACACAACTTTTTATTTGAACAAATCATAGCTCTATCAATATTGAGGTCATTTTTGTCTTTGCCGACATTTGAAAATATCATATTCCTCCCTTGATATTTGATTTAGGAATTCTCAAATTTATTGGACCAATTTGTCCTTTTCGATTTTTAAAGGGGTTGTTGTGGGATTTTCCTTTATTAATATCTAAACTTATTCAAGACATGATTTTGTATGCATGCATGCAGATTAATACCAGAGTTAGTTGATTAATTTTTTGTATTCCGCTAATTGATTAATTTCAAGATATTAAAGAAAATAAATAAGTTACTCATTATTATAACATGTGTGTGTGTTGCATAGTCTTTTTGAAATATTTACATCTATAATTAGATTACATGTTAGCTTATAAAATACATAAATTTATTTGGAACAAAACATAAATATAACAGATGAAATAAAAAATGTCCTTTAAAACTAAAATTACTTCTAATTTGAACTACTTTTAGGCTTGAGAGTGTAGAGTTAACTAACTTCAAGTCTTCTTTGAAAGGTGTTTTTTAACTCCTTCATTAAAAGGTGTTTAGATTAGCTTATTTTAGTGTTTATATATATTGCACCAAACAATAACGACACGGGAAATTAAACATTTTCCCTTGTTATCATAAAAGCAATGAATTAACTTTAGTGATGTCTTTTGATTAATAACTTTAGTGATTTCCCAACACACCAAATGTTTGTAGAATCCTCGAGAAGAAAATCATTAAATCATTGAACAAGGGTCAAAATGTTTACTTTTTTTCCTTTTAGAGTACATATATACCAATGATAAATAAAGGGTTAAACCAACTTTTAGTCCCTATAGTTTCTCCCAATTTGGGTTTTGGTCCCTATAGTTTCCTCGAGTTAATAGAGTTAGTCCCTGTAGTTTTAAAAGGACTAAAATATGACATTAACGGTGTTAAATATGATTACGTGGCACTAACTCCGTTAGTTTTGTTTACGTGGCTAATGACTGAATTGGATTATATGGAAAAGTACTCTGAGCTGGAAAAATGATTATATTAAAAAATTCAAAAAAAAAAAAATGGGAAAAACCACCTGTACTCTCATCTTCTGAATCTGACTCCCAACCTTCCCCTGTTCCCCAAAACCTAGCAAGCTCTTCCTCTTCTTCACAATCTCCCTCTCTATCATTAGGGCACAAGTCGGTGCACGCCGGCGTGGAAGGAAAGGTAACTCATACCTACCGCTCGTCGCCGTCAATGTAACCGGAGACATATTCATAAGGCAAATGCATAGCTTTCTGTTTCTCAACCCAATGTTAAGCATACTCCTGTTTCTTTTCATGCTACCATTTGGTTCTCACCCATATCAGATGGTTCCTACATTTCTCATTCCCATGTGGTCAAATCTGATGTTAAGGTGAATTTAGATGGAAAAATGAAAAATGAGAAGAAAAAAGAGTGGCCTTTTACTGGGGTTAAGTTCTTTAGATTAGTTGAGTTTGTGCTTCGTTTTATCTTTGGAGGTTGCTTTTGCCTTGGTTGCTCGCACTTTGATTTTTTTTGGGAAGGTTGGGATTCAGATGTAGAAGAAGAGAATTTGGGTTGAGATCGGACCAGATTCAAAGAGAAGAAGAGAAAGGCATGAGTGATTTTTCCCATTTTTTTAATATTTTAAAATAATCATTTTTCCAGCTCAGATTATTTTTCCATGTAATTTAATCCAGTCATTAGCCACATAAGCAAAACGGAGTTAGTGCCACGTAATCATATTTAACACCATTAATGTCATATTTTAGTCCTTTTAAAATTATAGGGACTAACTCTATTAACGGGAGGAAACTATAGGGACCAAAACCTCAGCTTTGAAACTATAGGGACCAAAACCCAAATTGGGAGAAACTATAGGACTAAAAGTTAGTTTAACCCATAAATAAACATCAAAACTAATCATATAATCTTATAGTCTTGTTGTCTTATAGTTTAATAATAGGGTCACCAATATCGTATTGCATAAATTGCTGACACGATGTCTTGGATTTTAGTCCATCAATCACGGACATTGTCTATTTTCTACAACATAATTTTAAACACACTTTTGCAACTGCCCAGGAAAAATCCACATTTTATTTGCAACAAATTGAACGAAATTCTTAGTCCATATTTAACTACTTCCTTTATATTAATCGATTCCATTGTATTTCACACGTAAATAAACTTATATTGCATAAAATTTAAGGGATCTCCAATTTTATTTATATTTAGTATACATAATAATTAGTTATAAAAAAAGTATACATAATAATTATGAGAATAAAGTCAACATATACAAATAATTGAAAGGTAAAATTCTATTTTCATATGAAAATTTTAATGCCTATACATAGAAAAAAGTTATTGTCAATATCCAATAAATAGAATCAGAGAGAAGTATCCAATTGTTTACTTGTTACTATCTTTTTTCCTAAATTATGAAAAAAGGGATGTTCAAGGGATAATTATGAAAAAACTATACACTCTTCGCATGTCAAGGTGGCTGCCTATATAGACAATGAAAGCAACAAGTTGTAAGCGAATGCAATTTCATTGATTTTAATTAAAAATTCTATGAAATTATATTCAAGTTTGAATTTGATATGGATGCCACTCAGTCATGCGTTCATATAATCAAAGAAAGAATTTAACTGTGAATTTGGCTCTCGAAAGTTCAATGTTACAGTAAATTGGTTTGGCATTCAAAGAGTGGGTTCTGTTTCCACCAACTCTTTTAAACTTGTATGACCAATTTTCTTGGAAAGCCGAAGTAAAACATCCAACCCAAATGATTCAAAACAGAAAAATTGATAATAAAATATTAATAATCTATAGATATTTTGGGTTCCAACTTTCATTTTCATAGACTTTAAATACATAAACTCTATAATCCTTGCCTTTATGATGGTGCATTCCCCATATTGTGGCAACTGGCAAGGGTAAAAGAAATGCACATTTCAGCGTTTGACTCTTCAAATTTATGGACCGAATTCTCTACTAGGGGGCAGACAGCATGAAACATGAGCACATACTTATGAAACGTTTTTTACATGTTCTGCTTCCTCTAGATGTTCTATAGGAGATAGATATTAATTTACAGAAATGTGTTTTTAAAAAAATCAATTAAATTGATTATTTGTATTAGGGCGAAGGCTAAAAAATGATACATAACTATTGGTCAAGGAACAGAAATAGTACATAACTATTTCGAGGTACAAAAATGATACCCAACTTTTACATGTGATCAAAAATGATATTTTCACTAATATGACAATAATATTAGACATGAAATGTCCAAAATGCCCTTATTATTAAATAAACGTTTACCGGCCGGCAATTAATTTAGGGCGGAGGCCCAAAAATGATACATAACTATTGGCCAAGGTACAAAAATGATACATAACTATTGCAAGGTGCACCAATGGTACCCAACTTTTAACATGGGATCAAAAATGATATTTTCACTAATATGACAATAAGATTACACATGAAAAGTCTAAAATGCGCTTATAAATTAAATAAATTTTCTTCCTCACCCTCTCCTTCCTTAGCTTCTTTCTTCTACCAACACTTCCTTCAATAAATAACTCGTCCATTGGCGGCTTCAACTCTCAGCAACTCGTTAGGGCGATCAAGCTGCAAAAACATGAAAACATAATCTTTTTCTCTGGTTCTTGTTCACTGAGTCGTTTCCTATTCAGCTGCTCTCTGAAAATTACTATTCATTGAGTCGTTGTTTTCATTGAGCCGTTTCCTGATCGCCCTAACGAGTTATTTATTTAATTTATAAGCGCATTTTGGACTTTTCATGTGTAATCTTATTGTCATATTAGTGAAAATATCATTTTTGATCCCATGTTAAAAGTTGGGTACCATTGGTGTACCTTGCAATAGTAATGTATTATTTTTGTTCCTTGGCCAATAGTTATGTATCATTTTTGGGCCTTCGCCCTAAATTAATCGCCGGCCAGTAAGAGTTTATTTAATAATAAGGGCATTTTGGACATTTCATGTCTAATATTATTGTCATATTAGTGAAAATATCATTTTTTGATCACATGTAAAAGTTGGGTATCATTTTTGTACCTCGAAATAGTTATGTAGTATTTCTGTTCCTTGGCCAATAGTTATGTATCATTTTTGGGTCTTCGCCCTTTGTATTAATTGAATGTTTATTTTTGTAAGATACATTCTTTAATTATTTGAAATGAAAATTAATAAAAACACCCTTTAATTTTAAATTCAATTAAAACTATCAATATAGAAGAAAAATCAAATTGAGATATGATATTTATTATCAAAGCATACTATTCTATTCCCTCTCATATTCACTGTTTAGGATTTAAGAGAGTACTACTTTTATTCATTTGTAACATATATCACATTCTTTGTAGAAAACTTGTTTAAGTTACGTGTAACCAGTCAATAGGTAGAGTTGAGAAAAAAAATTAGGAGATAAAGTTGATTAAAACCTTATATTTAAGATTAAAATAAACTCGTCTAACTTTATATTTTATTTCGGGATACATGGAATTTTTTATAAGAAAACATGGGTTTTTTACTTCTACCACTACAAAACAAATGCCTGCTAGTCACGTTTGAAAATGGTGAAATTTGTGAAGTATGTGGCGTAGGAAATTTTTTTGTGGCGCATAACTCCATACGCCACAAATCGAGGCGTAACAAACTTGTGTCACGTATCATACGCCACATAATTTTAATGCAATAAAATCATGTCGCGCATAACTCATGCGCGACATAAGGTGCAGTGAAAATAAAAAAAAACTGCAGCTTGCCGAGGAAGCTTCTTCCTCGGCAAGCTGCAGGTTTTTAAAAAATAAAAAAATAGGAGATAATAATTAGAAAGAAGGAAAGAGAGTGTTTGAAGTAGAGGGAGTAGAGGGAAAAATAATTAAAAGCTAGTATTATAATGAAATAAAAGAATTTGAATTATAATGAATGAGAAAAAAAACAAAGTATTAACGAATGATAAAGTGTATACCTTAGATTGTGGACGATTTTAAACAATGAGCCTGCAAAAAAAATTAAGTATAATTAGTTAAATGAGAAATTAAATATGAAGAATGGAAGTGAAGAGGAGGAAAATAATGGAGTAGAGGAAGAGGAGAAAAGAAAGTGGGGAGAGAGTAGGAAAAAATAGAGAGTGGGGAGGAGAAAATGTGAGAGAAGTGAAGTTTATATAGGGAGAAAGTGGGAAGAGTGGAGGGAAAAAATTTAAATTTTTTACTGGTATGTGTGGCGCATGAATCCATACGCCATAAACATGTTTGGGAAGTCATATGTTTGGCGTATGGATCCATACGCCACAAACATATGACTTCCCAAACATGTTTGTGGCGTATGGATCCATACGCCACAAACATGTTTGGGAAGTCATATGTGTGGCGTATGGATCCATACGCCACAAAGAAAGCCCATGCGCCACAAAAAAATTTAAATTTAAGTTTGTGTCACGTTTGTGTCAAGTTTGTGACGCACAAACATGTCCATGCGCCACAAAGAAAGTTAATTCCAGTTTGTGTCACGTTTGGGGAAGTCATACGTGACAAACAAAGTTGATTTTGTCACTCTTGCCCCATGCGCCACATACCCCACGTGACTAGCTTACTATTTTCTTGTAGTGTATATACAATTTTTAAGATTTTGCAAGCCAAACCTACCATTATTTTGGCTGTAGCTGAGTGTTAAAGGCATCAATAGGATATGAATAGTTTGAAGTTTCTATGTTAGGTCAAATGAAAAACACATTCATATAGTCCTCCTCTATTATTAATAAACTAATAATATTCTTTTTGCAGCATTATTCATTTGCCTTGAAAATAATGCGACTTCATCGGTGGTTGCCATTGAAACAAGCAAAGACACCGAAATTGAACTTTAATTAATTTTCGGAGGTATAGCTACTGGTAAGTAAATAAAAACATTTAATCAGATCATTTTTTTTAAAATATACATTTTTTGCACTAATAGCCATATAAAACTTCAGATTGTAAAAATAAGTATGTCAATAATATTTATTTATTTTTTGATAAAAGTCAATAATATTTATTAATTTTAGTATTTTCTACATAAAAATGGAAGCAACCCGACATTTAAATACTTTGAATAACATATATTTTGTTTAATTTTATTCTATTAATAATTCTTTGTACATAATAAATAGTCGACATTTTATAGACATTTTATAGCAATCTTTTCCAACTAAACTAGTTAGCTATAATTAATCATAGTTACTCCTTTGCGTAAGGACACCAAAAAAGAGGAAGTTGCATAACTTAATTGACGTACAACCTTACATTTAGTAAATGCTTGTCTATAGTACTTTGAAAAAAACAGTGAACAAAAGGAAGAAAATAGACGTAATTTGCTAGTTTAGTATTAATGCACATGAACATGAAGGATTCTGAAAGGACTCATTCCAAATGTAATTGTAGTGCTTTGTCTCATTATTGATAAGGAAAATTCAATACAAAGTTTTCTGTCAAAAAAATACAAGGTCTCAAAAAAATGAAATAACTAAAAATACTACAACAAGTGATTGAGTAACATGCAACAACAAGTTCCCATGTTGAAAATGACAAAGTGTCACATCCTACTCACTTATTTATTTTCAGAATCTTTCACTCCAAACCCTCCCAAGTAAACAACAAGATTATGTACAATTTTCTCATCATCTATACATCACTGCATTGATTTACAGTGACATAAACATGAGCATGAACAATCTTATTTGCCTCAACAACAACACGATTATTTGACACATTCCTAAGAACATATTGAGGGAATTCAGTACCGGACACACTTAATGAATATTGAACATGTCGGATAAGGTTAGGGAAAAGTAATATTTTGCTAAAATCAACGGTCCATAATGTTCCATTCCCTTTTGATGATCCTCTTGCATTTGTAGCCTTCAAATTCATGCCATTTACAATATTTCCCTCAACAAAAACTTGATCAATTTGCTTGAAAGGACATTTTGCTTGGTCCAAATGAACAATTCCAACCCCAGAATTTGACCCAGAAAACATGTTATTCACAATGTTGACCCCATTTATGACACCACTTTTTGATTTCAAGACAATATTTGCATCTCCAAGGAAGAAACTTCCTGAGATGTGAAGTTGAACTGGATCTTCAGCAACAATACTTGTGTAGTCCATGTAGGAATTCACAATCCTAGTTTGTGTCAAGCCTGGAAGTCTAAGATAAATCCCAATGCCACCAAAAGAAGTGGCCTTATTGTAGCAATGTACACCAGAGATCATGTTGGCCTCACCAGAGAGCATGATGCCAATGGCTGCTGAGAACACAACGACATCTGTGATCACATTGTCGTTGCTAGCGAGGGTTATAGCGGTACCGGAGAAGCTCCTCTCGTCAGGGTTGCCTCCGGCAGTGATGTGCTGGCCTAGGAAGGTGTTGTGGATGAATGTTTCATGGCCACCTTGGACTTGAATTCCATTGGTGGTGAAGTGAGTGATGTAACAATTGTGAATGGAGATTCTTAGTGAATTTATTATTGAAATGCCTCCTCCTTTAAAGTTTGAGTCTAATAAAAGGTCTTTGAGTGTTATATACTCATAATTGTATTGTGAAGGATTTGGTGATGCTTTCTGTGTATGATTCCCTTTGTTTGATGTTTCTGATAAATCAATGAGATACATGTTTGGTGGAAAATTCTCTGAAGCTCTTATAGTTCCTCCATGCATCTATTAATTCGAACAAAGTAAATGAAAAAAAATGTTAATACAAATATAGTATTAAAATTGTACTAAGTCAAATAAAGAGAAATTGATGAAACTTGTAAGATCAAATTAGAATCAAACCAGTCATAATTAAAATAAAATTTAAACAACAAAGCATTAATCCATAGTAATACATAGAACATATTAAGATATAAAACTACACGAGTCATGCAACATATCTAATAAATTTACATAAATACAACTCTTATGTGTATTTTTAAACATAAAAATGTCATTTTCCAAAATCAACAAAAAAAGGAGAGAAAAATATATATTGAAAAATAAATGTAGCCGGTGTCAAAACTCCTAACTAGATGGATCAAGGAGGGAATTGACTCATTAATTCACTTAGTTTGACTTATAAAATTCAAAATGAACACCTACGCAATCAAAGGAAACATGTTTTTCTTCAAAACTCTACCAAATTCCCTATCTCATGCTGGACTAACCAGTTCAAAAATATATCCTATCAAGTATTAACACACCAAACAAACATACAGTGCCACGTGGCAGAGAATGAACAAACAATCAAGACCATAAACAAACTTATGTACCATGAGGTTGCCAAATCCGGTGGCCGGCAAGCGTAAAGGGTGGTTGATGAGGTAATTTCCTCCCTGAAGATCAATCTGAGCACCACCCAGATCAGTAACACCATGCATCAAATAATGATTCTGATTTTTGTTACCACTTGAAATTCTTGTAGCATCTTGTATGGCTCTAAGAATTGCTTCAGTACTGTCTGATTTTCCCGTTGGATCTGCACCGTACGATGTAACCAGAAACACCCTTGGTTTAATGTCACCCTGCAACATAACATTCATTTTATATACATGTGAATTGATGAATGTAATATGATATGAAGGAGTGGTTTAATATTATAATGTTTAGAACAGAGGAGTTATTGGTTAATTACCAATGGAGGAGGAGCTGCAGAAGAAACCTTAATGGAGGTTTTGAGGTTTTTTAGTCTGAGAAGGGCTTCTTGGTAGTGGACATTATTGGAGGGAGAAGAAGGGGGGAGGTATATTTCTCTGCAGAAAGAGAATCTAATGAGAGTATAGAGCATAATGATGAGGATGGTTAGAGTTTTTGTGTGTTCCATTGATGGAAAAATTTGAAGGTAATTCAGGTTTGGAGGAGAAGATGAAGAAGAGGAAGGGGAAGTTGGGGGAGAGGCATTATATCTGGGAGGGGGTGCTTATATATATGTGCGTGTGTGTATATAATGTATGATATATAAGGTTCAAACTCACAACAGTGCCACAAAAACTTAAGACTAAATATATAAAACTTTAAAGTGTTTGGTGTGGTTTAGTCCAAAAAAAAAGTGTTTGGTGTGGGCTTGATTTGGTTTGAATTATGACCGCCCTAATTCCTAACATGAAAAAGAGAATTACTTTTTTTACCAGTTAAAAATAGAACTACTTTATTAGTCACATCTTGGAAACCCTTATGATATATATAATAATTTTTTTATACAGTAAGGAACAAACTACAATAAATTACATAGAAATTCTAAGAACAATAGAAGGCCCAACACTACTCCTAACACCATTACAAATAAATGACGGTGGGCTTGAGAAGCACTGAAGCCCAAGAGGATAAGAAATAGCACTCTTTGCTAGAAGGTCCGTAGCTAAATTGGCTTCCTGTTGCACCGATTGATATAGACCAGTCATTGCCTATTCAACTATGTTTTTTATATCAAGAATAATGTTAGCAATATCCTCTGATACAGTAGTATTCTCATTAATAGCATCCATAACTTAAGCACGATCACAGTCAATAGTAACCATCGAAATCCCATATCTCATGCTATTTTACATCCCAAAACCCAGTTCAACCTTCGCAGAAAGTTTTGGTCCCAAACAGAAATGGATTGCGTACAAAGGTCCCTCATTGAAATTCTACCTAGTGATTAAATGATTATGAATGCAGATTTAGGACAGAACACTGATGCAATGAAATACAAATGTTTAAAATTCTACTAAGGATGTCAAAAGTATAAGTATAGTTGGGTTTTTCTACTGTTTGGAAATATATAAAATGGACTTGAATAATTAAAACAAGAAGTTACTCAATGTGTCTTTGCTAAAAAAAAGAATTAACATCGTGTCCGATACTAGTTATAACATTTTAGCACCAATTCTAAAAATTGTTTGTTTTGAGTAGGGGTGGGCATGTGGAATGATAGCAAGGACAATACCCTTACTCGAGAAAATACATCATATATTAGATTGAAAACTTACAATTTTCTATTTTAAACATTTTTTTTATACTAATAGACATCTCTATCCCAATTTAAATCATATGAGATGACTTTAAAAGAGATTTTTTCTTTAAAATAAAAAATTTTATATTTTCAATATTATCAACAACAAAAACTATATTACTAGCGAAACAAAATCCTATAGAAATTCAATTGTATTGAACCAAAGATTTGGTAAAAACAAGAATTAAAGGATTGAAGTATTATTAAAAATTGTTTTGTTTCTAAAGAATATTCACATGATAAAAGATCTAGTTCAAAGATAATACTCCACTCGTTCCTAAATATAAGATCACTTTCTCTAATTTGAGTATATTAAGGAATTTAGCTATTCACACATGATATTACCAATTTACCCCAACTATATATACATTTATCCTCACTCTCTCCATTTTGCTTGTTATTATAGATAAACATTATATGATTAATTTGAGAAAAAGTTTGGAATAGTTTGAAAGTGATCTTATTAGGAAGTACTAATTATCATATTAGTCATTCCAGAATACTACTACCCCCGGTCCTAAATATAGGATCTAATTGACTTTTTTTTGGATTAAGGTTGCGAAATAGATTATTAAATGATGACATATTTGATATGTTTTTAAATTATCCATTAGTTTATAGGTAAAATAAACTTTTAAGGAAAAAAATTAGATAAATCAATTTATGATTAACTTATTTTGTTTTTTAAGAATTTTTTAGAAAAAATGTATTATACTCCCTCCGGTCCAAAATATAAGACGTAATTGACTTTTTTAGAAAATCTTAAAAAAAAGCAAAATAAGTTAATTATAAATTGATTTACCTAATTTTTTCCCTTAAACTAGTTTATTTTACTTATGAACTAATGGATAATCTAAAATTATATCAAATATGTCATGATTTAATAGACTATTTTGCAACCTTAATATCTCCAAAAAAAAGTTATCTAAGTCATATATTTAGAACCGGAGGTAGTATTTAGGATCGAGGGAGTACTTATTTTTTATCCATACACAATATATATGCGCGCGCGCGTAACCATGAATTAACATCACCTGATGTGTTGGTTTAGACTTAAGATTAAGACAACACCTTAGCTTTTTTTTTAATTAGCAACAACAAAGAGAATATTTTTTTTTCTAATAGCTCCTCTGTAAAGTATCACGGGAAATTTGCAGTTTAGTCCTTGATAAGGGAAATTAATACTGGAAGGTCCCAATACATTCTAAAATAATTATAAAGTCCTAGGGGCCCTTTCCTGCAATTGTTTGCTTAACTTCAATGACCAATTTGCCCTCATTAAAGATGGTTGTCATCTCACTGGTCCCTACAGGGGACTATGCTTTCATCTTATGAGGGCAAAATGGTCATTGAAGATAAGCAAACAATTGCAGGAAATGTCCCCTGGGACTTTATAATTATTTTAGAATGTATTGAGACTTTCCAGTATTAATTTCCCTTATCAGGACTAAACTGCAAATTTCCCAAGAATCACTATAGTTCCCTTCCTCGTCTAGATCTAAATCCAATCCAACACTTCAAATTCCGTACAAATCTTCCTTAAAGTTTCCAACTTTCTTCTTCTCCATCTTCTTCTCCACCTTCCCATCTACGCTTTCCTCTCAAAATGTCATCATTACTTCACCAAAGAACACCCCTTCAAAACCCATTCACAACTCCATTCCCTTTCTCTCCTCAATCACCATCATCATCATCATCAACATCAAATACCCACAAAAAAATTTCCCTTTTTAACCCCATTACACTTCTCATTCTCTTATCTATGATCATCATTTTTGGTGTTTTCTCTCCATGGGTGCAAATCCCACAAGCCATTTTCTCATTATCCAATTATTCTGATCCTTTGTTTTCTAAGTGGGGCCACTATACATTGGAAAAGGCTCTTCCTTTTGTGGCCAAAAATGGGAGTGTCATTGTTTGTATTGTGAGTGAGCCGTATTTGGCTTTTCTTAATAATTGGTTGATTAGTGTGACTGGGCAGAAGCGTCAGGATATGGTGCTTGTTATTGCTGAGGATTATGCTACGTTGTATAAGGTTAATGAACGTTGGCCTGGTCATGCTGTTGTTGTCCCTCCTGTTCTTGATGCTGATAATGCCCATAAGTTTGGTTCGCAGGTATAATTGGAAATCTTGATTTGATTATGTATGTATGATCATACTATTATTGGGTTATATGACAATGCAGTTATAAATTTTTAAAGTTTTGTATTAATGGTTCTAAATGTGTATTAGACTTAGTTGAATTGGAGAGATTGAGGAGGCAAAATGAGCCCACAATGTGAGTACTGTAAACTTTTGAGTGCTTTCTAAAGTTGCTAGATATAGGACTCAGTTGATTTTTTTTGTAAAGATTAAGGAAGCAAAATGAGCCAGATAATTATGATGGATTCGGTGTAATATTAGTTATATGTTAGCTTATAAGTCAAATTAACCAGTTAATCAATTTGTAAGTAGTTTATTTTACCGTTTTGGATTCTCCAAAACAATCTACTTGGTTATATATTTAGTAATAGAGGGAGGATTTTGTTGATTATAGTGCTCGAAATATTCTGATAATAACTGTCTGATAGTTGATATTGATTTTATCTGAGTTTAGTTGTGACTCAAAAGCAGATGATTTGGTGAATTAAGTTTATTGTTCTTCACACATACATATTGAGATGATGAATTGCTGATTTTCTTAGCTGTTTCTTCTTTTTCTATTGATTTGTAAGAATGTATACCTATAATGAATCAGTGGTGCATGTTTAGCGTCATGTTTTTTTTTTGTCATTGACACATTGTCGTTCGAAGAACTGATTTGATCATGCTATTGGCTTATCTTTGGTCCCAGAAATTACTGGTTCTTCTAAGAGAGTCTTTCATTTATCATTATTCGAGATGAATCTAAATTTCAAGTTTTAGAGACTAGAGCTGATTTGTCATGATAGTGCTAGTGTAAAATTCTTAGTTGAGTTTTATTTTCAA
The DNA here is from genome assembly GCA_029929735.1 of Mimosa pudica. Classification (NCBI taxonomy): domain Eukaryota; kingdom Viridiplantae; phylum Streptophyta; class Magnoliopsida; order Fabales; family Fabaceae; genus Mimosa; species Mimosa pudica. Next base: position 10,186,160 of record JAKELP010000037.1, on the reverse strand, counting down.
TGATTCAAGTGTTCGACATGTTCTGATAATAACCATCTTCTCAGAGTTTATTTATGACTCAAAAGTTGATGATTTGGTAAATTGAATTTATCATTTTTGTAACCTAGTGTGAAGGTCCGGCTTGGCTCAACGTAAGCTCGCTTGTCGTGGGGTCTAAGGTCGTGGGTTCAAATCAGCCACTCTGCAAAAAGCAGAGGTTAGGCTGCCTAGTATATTCCCTTCCCCAGCACCCTCACCAAGTAGGGACTAGAACTGGGTTGACCCTATTTTTTTAACTTAGCATAATCAAAGTAGTGAACTAGTTTTTCCTTTTTCATACTGAAATCTGCCATTTTAACTGCGTAAATAGAAAGATGGATAACTGCTAATTTGCTAAGATATTTCACCTGGTTTCAGTGATTTGTAAGAATGTATACTTATCCTGAATCAATTTTACATGTTTAGCATCAACTTTTTTGTTTTTGGTTGTCATTGCCACATTGTGGCAAGTACAATTGCTTTGATTTCATGTTGACATTAATCATCCTACCTTACAAATTGAATGCTGTTTAATTAAGAATGTTCATCAGGTTCTACTAGATAACTTTTGGATACCTGTCTCTTAACAATATAAGAAGATATATGTTGTTACTTTGTAGCATCTGCAATGGAATGATTAATGGGATCCACTTCTTGATGATATGCAGTGCTGATTCTGAGAATCAATTGTTTATTTCTTTGTCTAGGGCTTTTTCAACTTTACAGCCAGGAGACCACGCCATCTTCTGCAGATTTTGGAACTTGGATACAATGTTATGTACAATGATGTTGACATGGTTTGGTTGGGTGACCCATTTGCTTATTTGGAAGGGAATCATGATGTGTATTTTACTGATGATATGACTACAGTAAGTGAGTGAAAATAGCTTTGGTACATTTTTTTTCTTCATGACACTTATTATGCATTGAAAATTCTGAGCTATATTTGGCTTTTGGGATGAGATAGAAAGATAAAAGCATAACCTGTTTTATTACTTCAAAGTATTATAACTAGTTAAGTGAAAGTACATACAGCTCTGTAGATTATCATTTAAAATGTGTTGTTATTATCACTAGATCTGCAGTGAAGGACCTAAAGGCAGATGATATTTGGATTCTGATTGTATTTAGTGGCTTTTGATTAACTCTTCTCTTAATCTTTATAACCATGAATTAAAGCTTGGTTGATAATAAGTCCTAATATCCATGGCATTACTTAATGAAGTCATGTGGCTGTCCAGTCGGTGTAGAATTCCTCCTTATTTGGTCCTTTAGGATTTTGATTTCTGTCAGAGATTATAATACATGACGAGATATAAATTCAAATACCTTCAAAGACTCGGGTATCATATCTAGTAGAGGCTTACCGCTAGATTTCCGTAAACATGTAGTCAAGTAATTTCAAAGACCTGGATATCATATATGGAACTTGAGACATGGTGTTCCCTTAAATGCATTCATATGATTTTATTGAATGAGGCTCTAGAATGGCTTTCCCTTTCTGAAATCCTTCAAATGTGATTCTATGTTCTTATTTCAGTGATTTCGTTTTATTTCTTTTTTTGTGACCAGATCAAACCATTAAATCACTCTCATGATTTACCACCACCTGGGAAAAAGGGGCGCCCTTATATATGCAGTTGCATGATTTTTCTGCGCTCTACCGATGGAGCTAAGTTAGTTTTAAAAAAGTGGATTGAAGAACTTCAGCTTCAGCCGTGGTCGAGGACCAAGAAATCTAATGATCAACCTGCTTTTAACTGGGCTTTGATGAAGGCTGCTAAAGAGGTCAGTAACATTTGTTCCACTTGGCTTAGTTTCATATTTAGTTTTTATATTACCCGTACTTCTTTTAGACCGAATATTACCTGTATTTCGAACTAACTTAAGAAGTAAGATTTTTTTCTAGTTAAATTTTTCTTTAAGAATGTAAGTTTCTAATCATAGGATTTAAAGGGTTACTCAGTATTTTGGCCAAAAAAAGGGTTACTCAACATAAAGTCGCTTTTTCTGTGTTACATGAGAAATAATTAAGGATGTATTTCTCAATTGAGAAGCAGAATACTTGAATTACTCTTCAACTCAGGACAAATCGATCCTTTGTTCCTTTTTAGTCATCAAAGAATGACCATTGGAGGAAATTCGTGTCATTGGGAGGAGGGGTTTTGCACTGGTTCTTACCAATTACAGACTCCAAAATCTTCTTTATAATTTGGTTGTTCGTGTTCTGGGGCAAGATCTATTAGTAAATAATATCTATAAGGATTTGGTTACTTATAGAACATAATGGCATCATACAATCTATGTAGTCCACCCCACATAGTAAGACTTTGTTGTTGTTGTTGCTGTATTGAAAAATATCTTAAGTGAAAATGATGTTTTTGTTCTTTTCATGATTTTACTGAATGCAACTCTCTGCAGGTGGACTTGTACTTGCTACCCCAGGCTGCATTCCCCACGGGAGGGTTATATTTCAAGAACAAGACCTGGGTTAAGGAGACTAAAGGAATGCATGTTATAATTCACAATAACTACATCATAGGTTTCGAGAAGAAGACGAAACGATTTCGTGATTTTGGCTTCTGGTTGGTGGATGATCACGCCCTTGAGTCGCCACTTGGTAGATTATGATTCTTTCATGGGAGATGTCTATGCATATTGTATGCTATGATCAAAACTCAAAAGCATTACCATTCACATGGTGCTTTTCCAATCCACACGTCAGAACTTAAGAGAAGAAATTCCTTACAGTCTATAGCTGAAAAACACAGTCCATTGGCTCCCAGAAGAGCTGATGAACACATCACTGAATCATTGGTTGGCTACAGAAAGTCTTAAAGCCTACAAGTTCTACTAAGAAAATCAGTGAAGAGGTCTGATTTATGTGTGTCATTCTTTCACAGGGGCCATGCTAATATTTTCTGTATCGTTCCAATTTTATCGGATGTCCCTAAAGATGGATTTTACTTGCAACATTTTTGTGATTTGTTTTTGCCTTAAGAAATTTCTCTTCTCCAGTGAAGTTAACTGAATTTGGGCCAAAACTACTGTGTAGGTTAACTATTACATATGCTGGGCCTGGGGCCAATTTTTATCACCCCAGCTTTGATTTTAATTTTGGTGTTTTGTACATAAACGTTAAAGGCCAATGGATTACAATTTTTAGATTGACGATAGAACTGAAAATATGATAATTAAATGAAAAGTTAGTATTGTAAACAAACTTATTAATATACTTATAGTTAAAAACTCAGCAACAAATTTAAATAGCCCAATTTCATAATAAATTTACATGATAATAGCATGTCTCAACTTACAAATATTTGTGTTTAAATTCGTACTTGATAATATAGGCTTATATTTATATTTTTTTTTATGAAATCTCATTTATAGAAATTTATAAATGTCTCCATAGAAGTCTATAAATTTATGGTTTTCACACTTATGGATGAATGCCCATGATGGATGAAAATAATGAGTCTAATTCAAAATTGAGATAGTATTATATACATGAATGTCAATGTTAATTTTATCCCCATAAAGTTATTGACATCACAAGGAAAGAGCATTAACATATGCTATATTGAATACAAAAGGGGGTTGGTAATAAGTAAATACCTAAACTTCATTTATATATTTTTGCAAAAAAAAAATATTTGCTAGCTGCCAAATACCAACATAAACTCGTCACTCGATTTAAAAATTGCATCAAAGTGGAAGCTTCATGATATCAAATAATTATCTCACCCAAACTTTTGTTAATTTAGATAAAGCCACTTTAATTTTATAAAATAAAATTTAAAAATGCAAAATTAATCACTTTAAATTGTCTATAACTATCTTTTTTCCTCAAATTATTTATTCAACATATGAACTAATTTATAATCTAATATGTTATAATTTAGTGGTTTGATTTGCTTCTTTTACTTCCACAAAATGATTAAAGTGACTTTATATTTAGGACTAGAGGGAGTAAGATAGAAAAATACGATGATCACATCCATAAAACATGCATATCATATCATACTTTATCACAATAACGATGCTTTATCTTTTCAATTGGTATTGCCTCCTCCATTCGGCTAACACAAATTGGTTTTCGCCATCGGCGTTCAAATCAATCTGTCTGGCACTTTGAAATAACATAACAATAAAGACAAACGGAGATTATATGGTCTAAATAAAACAACAATACACACGGACAGAAAGGGACCGATCCTATGTTTTAGTTAATATAAAAAACCCATTATATATTTAATACTGATAGATTTAACTTTAAAGTGGCATAATAAACAAAAACATGTTACATGAGATTTAAACGTAACACCTCAATAAATTTAATACTTACTACTACTGAGGCAATATATCATTGACATAAAATGTGTCTACTATATTTATGTAAATGTTTAGGAAATGCTCTCTTTTTGAGAGCACTACACTCAAATGAATCGATAATGTTTAATGTGATTTTCATCAAATAAGCATATTAAATACTTCCTCCGGTCCTAAGTACAAGACCTATTTAAGGAGATTAATTTGATCCTAAATATAAGACTTATATTAATTTTTATCAATATTTCTCCGAATTACCCTTATCAATGATCCCAATAATAGACAAATAAAAAAGGGAGGGTAGTAGTAAAGGTAGATGGATAGTGTATATTAGCAATATCATATTATTTTAACTAACTTAACTACCATTCTTAATTCAATTAAATTAGGTAAATATGTCTTATATTTAGGATCAAATGAAGTATATTTTTATGGTAAGTGTATATGTCTGGATTTATTTTTATCATCATCATTTTTTGGTGTGGGACCGCATCACCATTTTACATAGCCAGCCCCAGGGATATAGATACAACCTCCCCATGGTTCTACCTGAGTTTGCCCCACTAAGTAGACTGTGGAGTGTGGACAAGTTAAATTTTTTTTTTCAAAGGGGCTTTAGGGACATGGTGTAACAAATGGATTGATAACGCATAGTCTCCTACTTATTAAGATAAATGACACTGTATTATTATAAAAAAAAAAGATAATGATGACACTGTATAAGATATTTTATTAATTTTCTATAACAAGTTAGACATTTAAATAATAATGTCTTGGTGGGATTTGAAGTGTTCTCAACCAATTCAAATAATAACAGAGACTACTATGACAGAAATATAAATGATAGAGACGAGACAATTCTTATTTACACATATATTTTAGTAATGGAGAAATTATGAGTCCCGTCATATTCTGGTGCAAAATTCAAGCAGCTTTGTAGGTCCAATGGTATCTTTGTGAAAAGGACGGCCACTTTGTCTCACAACAGTTAATGTCATTGGTCATAATGAACATCCCCAATTTAATCAATATGCTGCTCAAATGTTAGAATTTTGTTTTGGCCATTCTTCAATGTTAACATACATTAACCATATTTAACTTTTCATAAAAGTACAATTTCTTAATATACTTAGTATTATATAATATTTTTAACATAAACAATAGATAAAACTAGAGTGAAATAAATACATCAACAAGAAACTTAAAGAAGGATATCCCTTCATAATTTACAGTATATTTTATTTATATTAACAATTTTTGTCTAAAGTTTTGTAATCTAATTAACATTAAAACCCCACAAAAAAGTAACACGTCATAGATTATAACTTTATGCTTTTAGCCGATTGCTAATCGATTGGACCAACAATATCATAATCATCATTACCTTTTTCTAATAAAATACTCCATTAATCTCTCAATAATACAGGACCGCTTTTGAGATTTAATTTATTTCTAATTATAATGTCCTTGTCCATTTTGTGTTATATATTTGTTCATCTTTTTCTAAAATACTCATATGTATATTTTTTTACAAATAGATTGCATCCTGTACACTCTCACTTGTTTCTAATTTTGAAATAGGGGGATTATTGGCAAAACACATAAAATTACCTAATTTAACTACTCTTTTTAATCGCTCAAAATTAGGTGAATTGAAGCATATTTAGAGACGCGGGTTATTCAACTAATATTTCTATCTTTTTGTGGGATTTCATGGAATGCTATTCACATTTTTGTCTTTTAGTCCTCTAAATATATTTAGAATTAATTTTCGTTAATGTGCTCTTATTTTTCAAATAAAATATAAAATGAAGCTTTTCTCTTTTATAGTATTTTAAAAATGTGTACACATTTTTTACTTCTCTAATTATGTGTATTAATCATTTTCCCTTATTTAATTGGGCTCAAAACATTACTTTAACCGTGCTCTTATTTTTTGGAATAAAATATCTAACTGATGTTCTTCTCTTTTGTTGTATTTAAAAGAAAACGTGAGTTACATTTTTTTTACCTTCTCATCAATTATGTTTATTAATCATTTCTCATTAACTAATTGGGCCTACAACATTACTTTTACTGTGATATTTTTTCGAATAATATACATAATTGACTTTGCTCTTTTGCAGAGTTTAAAAGGTGTGATTCACATTTTTTATATTTATCTCGTTATTTTTTACTTTTAGAAGGGTTAAAATGTATTTTTTTACAGAAATACTCCATAAAGTTTTAAATATAAGACCTCTTTACTTTTTTGTGGAAGTTAATGAAGCAAATTAGAATAAGTTAATTATAACATATAACACATACATGTAATTAGATTATAGGTTAGTTTATAAATAGAATATATTAGTTTTGAGGAAAAATAACAGTAGACAATTTAAAATGATTATTTTTGCATCCTTATGGAACTGCTATTGCCTTACCGACATAAAATGTGGTTAGCTCTCTTAACTACAAAATTTAAACCTTGAATAGTCCATTATGATTTGTGTAAGATTCTAACCATTTCCATAAACTCAACAACATGATGAGTACCAAAGGACTACGCCTACGGTATCATATTGCATGTGTTCAAGAACAACACTCTCATAGGGACAGCTCGTCCATCTCTGGCTTATATCAATTGCATGACCGTTACCAGTCTTTTGTCAACATTATCGTATGTGCTGTGACTATTTTTTTTCAGAAAAAAAAAAACATATCGAAGCTAGAATTATATTAAAAAAATTAAAATATCTACTCAAAGTTTAAACACGTATAACCATTATATGCTAAGCTCTAATGATTATAGCATTGTTTGTTATATATGATTGGTTGTTAAGTCAAAATTTATACAAGGAAGAAACGAGAGAGATCAGAGAGAGAGAGAGAGATCCAGTAAACTGGTGTTATACATCGACGGTCCTATTTAAGATATGTAAGTAATGGAATAAAATGTTTGATTAAAACTAGTCAAAAATTTATAATAAATGTTTTAAATGTATTTTATTTTTTTAATACCCTTCTTTATGGAAATAGAGAGGGAATGAAAGATATAAATAATTAAGTAATAGAACGTCATTTTATATTGTTATCGGAAAAAAATGTAAAGAGGTTACGTACTGGTCAAAATTTCATACATTCTTTTAAGTGGATCTTATTAATTAGACTGTATCATCATCACCGCAAAATCCAAATCTTATACTCTATCTACCATTGATATCAAGAGTTATTTCTCCTTATTACTACTCCCTCCGACCCTTTCATAAAGGCTATTTTAATTGAATTGGAGTTTATTGAAGGGTAAGGCACCTAATCTGCCCCCGAAGTAACCACCAAGGAGCGCTGAGCACCCTAGACTAACAACAGGCCCGTATCTGCACTCCAAGTAGCCAAGGTGTTTAAAAACTACCCTGGTTTGACGGTCAACAAAGTTTGACCGTTAGTATGCATATGTGGACGCCACGTGGAGACCTGTTTTGCCACCTGACGCCTTGTCATCGCCACGTAGGATAAGTTAATGTGGGTCCCACATTAGAAAAAAAAATTCTCCCTCCCTCTTCACCTCCCACCCACCGCCCCCCACCCCCACCCCCCCTTCACCTCCCTTCCCAGCCCCCCACGACCAGCCCCACCCCCCCTTCACCTCCCTCCCTTCCTTCACCACACGCCCCACCTCCTGTGGGTGGAGGCAACTAAGAACGACAAAACAAGGGCGGTCGCGGCAGGGCGGAGGGCGCGCACAGGGCTCCATACATGGGCGCCCAAATTGAAGGAGGAGACCAGGGAGGAGGAGATGCCCACCACATACAACTTCCCTTCGAAGAGGGCGGAGGAGAGGGAGAGGGAGGAGTTGGCGGATCGGAAGGGGGAGGGCAGGGGAGGGCCCACCACCCATGACTTGGAGCCAGGGTCGTACATCTCTACCTCCAACCGCTCCTCCTCGATGTCCACCAGGTTGCCGATGAAGTTGACGCCGGCGGCCACGATGAAGCATGGATCGGGATGGTCATCGCGGAAGAAGACGCCGACGAGGGGGTTGGTGCGGGGGAAGTGGAGGGGCGAGGCGGGGCGCCAGCCTCAACCCAAGACTTAAGTCACATGATAAAAGTTAAAAATAAAAGAGTGAACCGACATTTCATCTCAAGTAACTTAAGATAAGAGATAGGAAAAGTAATCAAAGAGAAGATATCAAAAAGGTGAATGACTTATTAATGAGGGATAAAGTTGAAACTATGTACGAATAATGAGATGTGAAATTTAGAATAAAGGTTATACAATTATATTATATTATATATAATAGTATAAGTTTTGAAAAAAAAAACTAAATAGACTACATTTATCATAATAATAGAGGATGTCAGGTTGCTGTTAAACAGGGAATGACAGGTTATACTTATACATAAGGATAGAGAACACATGCATGAGGCTGATTACCTAGTAAAAATGACTCATACCTTATCTAAACCTTTTTATATCCTTGATCAAGTTCCACCCAGCCTCAACCGGAGTAGAGCTTGGTAAAGGGGTTTGAACAATGTATTAGTTTGTTGCTTCATCATGTAATTTAGTAGTATCCAGTTTTATTAAAAAAAGATAGGTCTTGTAAGAATAATTAGCTTTACAAATTTACCCAAATAGGCCTTATACAATATACTTGCGCTAGATTCATCTTACTAAATATGTTGGGTTAATCATAAAGTAGGTTATGTCATATACCCGTAATAGAATCTATTTGAATTATTTCTACCCACTGGCCACAAATGGAACTGATATCAAATAATTAATACACAAAAATATGGGTTCAGAACACTTTTGATTTTTAAACTTTTATTCAGTTTTGGTTTTGAATCATGAACTTTAAAATCAATAATTTCAATCATTCAATTTTATATCTTTCTTGAAGTTTTAGGAACCAACATTTGTAAATAATACAAAGTTTATGGACTAATATCATAAACACACAAAACTTAAAGACTAACACACTAATTTTTATGTCCAAAAAAAATTCACTGATTTTAGAGTTGAAGTTTCAGAACTAAGATTGATTAGATATTCAAGAACTAAAATCGCGATTTATAAATTTCAGTTCAATTTAAATACATTGACCAAAATTGAACATGACTAAAGCCTATAGTCTTTAGTTATGTTCAATTTAGGGATAATTAATTAGAGGTCCCCCACAAGGGAGTTAATACTGGAAAAGTTCCAAATGTTGAAAATATTAATGTAGGGTCCCAAGGGACCTCGTAGGGTCCCAAGGGACCTCACATTAATATATTTGAAAAGTGAAAAGACATTTTTGCCCCTAGCCTTAATAAAAAATTACCCCCCCACACCCCCACCCTCCTCCCTCACCCAACCCCCCACCCCCACCCTCCTCCCTCCCCCCCCCCACCACCCCCACCCTCCACCGTCCTCCCTCCTCCCCCCCACCCCCACCCTCCTCCCCCCGCCCCCACCCTCCTCCAGCTCACCCCCCATCCCCACCCTCCCCCTCCAGCTCGCCCCCCCACCCCCACCCTCCCCACTCCAGCCCGCCCCCACCCCCACTCTGGATTCATAAGAAATATTTACAGTTAACTGGATAAGTCTATAACTCTTATAGGTCCTTCTGTTGAAATGAAATAGATACATATAGTTGAAATTTTTTATGTCAAAAAGTTTTCAAAAGTAAAAAAATAAAATTTCTTCATTTATTTTATATTATAATATAATTTTTTTATTTTTAATGGTACAAATGTCAAATTATAAGCTCTTATATGAATATCAAGGGCCAAAATATGACGGTGTAGGACGGATTACGAGGGATGATGAGAGTCCGGTATATAAGTCAAGTGAATATTCTGGTCCCATGAGGTGTGGACGAAAAGCGTCACTTGTTCCAGTGGAATCACACGTGCGGGGCCCACATGAACCTCGTGCATGTGACAACAAGTCATCAAGTTGTAGCCGCCACCTTTATATTATTTACCACCACAAAGCTCACAATCATCGTGTACTACTAGTAATACTCTTCCTTCCTTGGTTGATAATAATAACTTAATAATAAAGAGAACCACATACACATACAGATTCATTCATTCATTTGAGAGAAAGAGTTGTACATTCAAGAGCTTAGCTTTAAAGTCTAATCATTCACAGCTCTCAGCTCTGCCTCTCCTTTCTGCCATGGCCATCCCCATTATTAGTGTCATCAAATGTTTCAAAGCTCATGAACCCACCTTTTGTTCTTCCTCTACTTTCATCTCTCACTTCCTTTTCTTCTTCTTCTCTTGTCTCTTATCATCTGCTTTTGTGTTCTCTGGTAACTTTTTTACCACCCCTTTTGTTTTCTTCCTCCACTTGTTATACTCTTACCTTGTAAATCTTATAAAACAAAGAACTTGATGATGTTTTCATCATTTTGCTTCACTTGATATTCTTTATTTATTTATTTCTCATGCCTACCTTGGTGGGTTTTTTTGGTCAAACTGAAGTCTTAAACTTAGCTCATGGTTTTTACTTATGTTTCTTCATGAGCGTTGAACCGATTTGATTTATGTAAATCAAGATTGTTCTTCTTGTTATAAGTTGCCTATGTACTTTTAAGATGATATGTGTACGCTGTCTCATGTGGTTGTTGCATTTATAATTTTTTTTATACCTTTGGGAAGATTCAACACCAGTAGAATTTGCATTGACTTGATGCTTTTCAAGTGTTATTATTGATGATTAATGATAACTTCGATTAGTTCAATACTTGCACGTTGACGTCTATGTTCTAGTCATTTTTAAATGGATCTATGAACGGAATGTTCATAGTATATAAATGGGCTACTTTATGTGTTGACCAGATCTCTGGTTGCTCAAAGACAAGGCAATGATGAATATTCTGCCATTGGAAAATTGAGATTCATCTGTTGACTTATTATAGGAAGTTTACTAATAAAAATGATTTAAAAAAATGAGAATTTCTTGTTGATTTAAGTAGTTGTTTGCAATGATTAGGTAATGGAACTGAAGATATTGAAAGCAGAAGTGATTTATTCCCCAAAATTCTAAGAGATGAAGCAGTGGGTAGACTATATGAACTTGGAAAGGTAACTAAGTTAGTCTCCACCTTGATTCTGCTTGATGATATTTCAATCTAAATTACTGCTACTGGGACATGAAAACTTTTGTATTGCCAAATTTCATATATTTGCTGAACACTCCTAGTTCCAAAGCATGGCAATATTGACACCTTACAAAATGATTTTTCACTTATTCTAATTGTATTAAGGAATCTAATGGAAAAAAACTAAAGAAATGAGGGTGTATTTATATTTCTAGATTGTGTACTGCCATAACTTGTACAGACTTTTAACTAGTAGCTTAAGCATTTCATTCTTCAAAAAGTTAATTTTGCTGCTGGATGAGCATTGAACAGGTAAGTGATGCTAGTGGCTATTTAGAGAGGACATTTATGAGTCCAGCATCGATGAGGGCAGTTAATCTTATTCAAACATGGATGGCAGATGCTGGTTTGAGAACGTTAGCTTTCTGGCTTATTTGGCTCTGAACATAATATTTTGGAAGTTGGACTAATAATGATTATGCTATATTTCCAGGTGGGTGGACAAAATGGGGAATGTACATGGTCGAGTGGAGGGAGCAAATGCAGATGCTGAGGCTTTATTGATTGGTTCTCACATGGTGATTCATTTATGCCCTCAAAACTTGTTCTTTATGCCTTAATCATTAATGGTTAAACTTTTTCCTCCTTATTAATATTAATGGTTTCTTATTCTTTTGTTTAGGATACTGTGGTAGATGCAGGAATGTTTGATGGAACTCTTGGAATCATCTCTGCAATATCTGCATTAAAGGCTTTGCATATGAATGGAAAACTTGGACAGCTAAGGCGCCCTGTAGAGGTCAGCCTAGTAACTTTTCATTTAAAATAAATGTGTGAAATATGTAATTTTTACACATATATACTCATTTATAAAGTTGCATCACAAATTGTACTCATTAATAAAGGATATGCCCCAAGAAAGATTACCTCATAAGATGGGAAGGAAAACATTAGACATGTTATAAGTTAGGCTTCTGTTTAGTTGATGTCATCTTAATACATGTCCCTAAGTTATTCCTGCAGGTGATTGCTTTTAGTGATGAAGAAGGAGTGAGATTTCAAACTACTTTCTTGGGCAGTGGTGCAATAGCCGGGACTTTACCAGCAACGGCTTTAAAGACAACTGACAAGAGGTTTCACCTAGTGATTTTCATGTTATTTGTTCAATGAAATTTCTTGTATTGAATGGATATATATAAATACACATATTTTGTAAATTTAATAGGGGCATGGCAATGGAAGATGTTCTTAAGGAGAGATCTTCAGAAGTCACAGAGGAGAGTCTTTCAAAGCTTAAGTATGACCCAACATCTGTTTGGGGATATGTTGAGGTATATGTAGTAGATATTTGCTTTCTACTATACATCTGTTTTCTTCCATGATCTCTGAAGCATTCTAATTGAAATTTATGTGCCACCCCTCCCAATGATTTTAGGTTCACATTGAGCAAGGTCCTGTGCTAGAACGGTTTGGTTATCCTCTTGGTGTGGTTAAAGGCATAGCCGGTCAGACACGACTGAAGGTATGATGCACATTTGAAAGAATTCAGCATGAATTTTTCCTAAATGGAATTTGATAGAAAAGGATAATGTAAAACACATGCTTCTGATTTATTACTGCAAAAGAAATACCTTAACTGCAAATGTAAATTCAAATGGACATGAAACAAAAAATTTTCATAAATCAGATATGAAATAGGAACTTTCTTGACACTGAGTTGAGCAGGACTTTGCATTTCATTAGGGGATAAAGAAGAGTTCTCAGGAGAACTTTTTTGCGCACTGGAACTGTAATAAAACATACAATAAGCTAAATCAAATGAACCAGAATTGGGAGATCTGATTTTGTTAAACCTTAAAGTAAGAGGGTGAGTTTTGGAATAATGGTAAAGGTTGTTGTCATGTGACTTGGAGGTCATTGGTTGAAATTTTTGAGAAAACCATACGAATTTGGCCTATCCTTATTAAGTATATCAACATGGGTAAATGTTTCTGGCATGTGACTTAAGAGTGTATTAAGTAAGAGGGTGATCTTTGGAGCAATGGTAAAGGTTGCTGCGATGTGATTTCAAGGTCATTAGTTAAAATCTTTGAAACTGCCCAATGCATCAGGCCTACCTTTATTGAGTATATCAACATTTGGTTTTACCAAGCCATCTGTTGAATATGACACATTGTTTTGAATGAAGTTGCAATTTGGTCGGTCCATAAATTTGCATGTATTGAGTTTAGCATGTGAAAAACAAGATGCCAACTTCTCTTGAAAAAAATTGGTGATGTGATGTATCTACCTTAAAGGTCTTCTGCATTAATGCTTGTGGAAACATCTTTACCAGTGTGACCTTCCTTTATTCTGATTTTAATTTACTTAAACCTATGCAGGTTACAGTGAAAGGTTCACAAGGTCATGCTGGAACTGTCCCAATGTCGATGCGCCGAGATCCAATGGCTGCTGCAGCTGAATTGATTTTAACTCTGGAAAGCCTATGTAAAAATCCTGAAGAGAGCCTTTCTTATGGTGGTCAATGTGGAGAAGATTCAGTGAAATCACTTTCAAGTTCTCTTGTGTGTACAGTAGGTGAAATATCAACATGGCCAAGTGCTAGTAATGTCATTCCAGGCCAGGCAAGTGCTAGTAATGTCATTCCAAAATGCCTTGTATCCCTCATAATAGCCAAAGTTTATAACTTTTGATGACAATATACCAACTTATTGCAGGTCACATATACTGTGGACATACGAGCAATGGATGATACTGGACGTGAGGCTGTTATTTATGAATTATCTAGACGCATGTATCAGATTTGTGACAAGCGTTCAGTGTCCTGTAACATCGATCGTATGGTATGTGCCATCATTTATTTGTTGAATAGCATTACATTCATTAACTACTCCTTCAATTCTCAACTCATATATACCTTTATTATAAGGTTTAATGCTTTTGTAACAAAAAAAGGTTTAATGCTTTTATTAATCCTTACAATTCTATTGAATTTTGGCTTTAGAGCTTGTATATGAATTAATTATGGTTTTGGTTTCTATACTTAACTGCATAAACTTAGGCCAAATCCTAGCGAAACTACAGGGATTAAGTCTTTAATAGTATTTCTAGTGAGTTTTGATTTTGGTCCAGGTACTTTACACAAATTTATGTTAAACTCAAGTTAAGCCTTTGTGAAACTAAAGACACCAAAATCATGATTTAAAACTGTAAGAACTAAAGCCAAAATTCGGCCAACAATAAAATTTTCCCTTATTATAATTTCTAAAACAACATATATATTATAATCTCTAAAACAACATATAAGGTGAAGGTCTTTATGATTTGACTTATGGAAGAATAGTAGAACTTCTATATTATTTTGTAATGAAACAAAACTATTAGGAGGACAAGGACATAAGTGGCTTTGTTTTAGGACCGACACCAAATAAAATAAAAAGCACCTAAACGCTGGTGGTGGTTGAACTGATTAAGATATTGTAAATGTAGTTTTTGATATCATGTTAGATTATCTAAACACAAAATTTTGAACTCTGGAATGAAAACCTTGCTATAACCTCTGAGGAAGTATGATCAATGACGTACTTTGCTGTTGTGATTTCAGCATGATGCAGGTGCAGTGGCTTGTGATTCTGGAATGAGTTCTCAGCTTAAATCTGCTGCCTATTCAGTACTCAAGAGAATGGAGGGTGACATTCAAAGTGAAGTGCCAGTCCTAA